>OX451396.1:20362882-20735027 GCA_949629135.1 Eremobia ochroleuca
TTTGTGTAGTGCTGAGTCCGCTGCATATGGCTGGTCATCTCAGCGAGTGAGCGGAAGCTCTCAGCACACCACATGCATTTCAATATTTGCCTGGTTTGCTCTGCGCCTTTGCCTAACCAAACATCTTGGCCACGGACAAGTTTTCTAGGAATTGGCATATTCTCTTTTATGAGCATGTTCAAATCGTTTTGGCTCGGTTTAGATGAACCGCTCGAAGAGGACGAGTTGTGTGATGGCGTCGATGGCGAACTGGAAGGTGGTTGTAAAGAGGGTGGGATAGGACCTCCTGAGGAGGGTGGCACGGGCACGTTGACCCCGCAGTGCTTTGCTTCCTTCATGTGTACCGTCAAATCTGCGAGTGAGTTAAAACTCTTCTTACACCACACGCATTTAAGGACATCTTTCGTTTGGTCTGCGCCCTTATTCAACCAGTGGGATTGCCAGGCGGAGTGACGGGCGGCTGCGTTCGGAGCTAGACCAGCGCCTAAAGCGGCACTTTGTACTGATCGAAACAATTCCTCGCCGCCCAACCTGCTCAACTCACTCATCTTTTCCAGCGCCTTTGTAGCATCACTCGGTGTAGGACCCCCGTGTTTTAATTTGCCGTTCCAATCGGACGGAACGCCTCCCTTAGGAGACAGACTAGCCGCAGCAACTGCAGCTGCAAAGTATGGCAGGTGGGGTGCCACAGGCGTGGACCAAGGAGATGGAGAGTGCTTAAACTCTGACGGCCTAGAACTCTTTCTAGATGGGACTGGCGATGGTGAGTCTTCTGGGCCACGTTTTCTTGTGCCAGTAGACAAGTCAAGGGGACCATTTTCATTCTTACTGAGATTGACGGCGTCATCGTGATCATCATCGTCGTGCGGTGATTCACTGCGTTTAGTGCTGAAGTCAAGGACGGCGTCTCCTCGTTCCGAGTCAGTCATGTCCTCTTGACAGGACATGAGGAGACGCTGCTGAGCTGCGGCGGCGGCTGCGGCACCAAGGTAAGCCGCCACCGCGGCCGAGTGCGGCGGCAGTAGCGCGGCGGGTAAGGCAGCAGTCAGCGCAGCGGGCAGCGGCAAGCCCGCGCCGCTGCGGCTAGAGTACACTGAGTCGTTGGAGGGACAGCGCGGCGCGCCCGACGACTCCCGCGACAGACATCTCGGGCTCTCCCTGGGGACAAAAGCGTGACACGGTTAGTTCGGTCGACATAATTCACTTAGCGAAAATTGCCGCCTGTGTCCCAGCCCCATCGTTATCTTAAACCGGTTATCGATATTTGAATATCGACGACGGTAAACAAAACGAATGCAAGTTTTTTTAATGGCCATTTTTAATGAATTAATAGCACGATCGTGAATAGCTAATATACACACTAATGGGTTTATATCGATCTAAAAAAAACTTTATAGCTCGTTGTTTGGGTGTCCTTGTGGGTCGAGCTTTTTGTTTTGTTAAATGTTTAATGATGACAATACGATCAAAAAACCTACCGTTGACAGAGTTGACGTTCTGACATTAGATTTTATGTGTTTGATACAAAAGGAAAAATATTGCTGACATACGGCATAAATGTAAATCTAAGGTAAATTGGGTACAAACAGGTCAAGTCTGGAGACATGAATAATCAATTGGATATCAAAGAAGTTATATTAATGACAGCTATAAAATTTTACAATAACATTTTCTACGCATAGAATACATTTAAATATTGAATCAATATTGTAAAGACATCGAACAGGGAATTCTGGTGATATCAGATGTGATAAATATGATGAGCACAATAGTTGATGACACAGCTTATGGATTATTTATGAGACAATAAAAAAGCAAAAACTTAATAAAACAGATTCCACCATATTGGTAAAGTGAAAGACTATTGAATGTTCTCAAAAATCCTTGTAGCTCGTAAAATAGCAGAATCAAAATATAATATTGTTGTTTTGAGAAACCCACATACCATATACGGATCAAACGTTATAGATAAAAATGATATAACATAAATCACAATATATTCTAGGCTTTACAACTGTTTTAATATTTTCTACAAAATCATGATACGACTTTTAGAAACGAGCTTTCCTTTTTATTTGAATATCAGACTAAATCAAACTGTTTAAGTCAACGATGTTTTAATTTATATCTTAAACTAAATATGGACGTAACTCTACGAAACAACGATAGAACTATTACAAATACAATAGAGCAACCCTTTATAGTGTAAGAAAATGATTACATTGATTGGGCACACAGAAGTTGTGAAGCTTTGAACTGAGCGAACATGAAAAATTCTAAGTTGAAAGTCGACAAGTTTAAGTGCGGAAAAATCGAAAACCTTATCCAATGTAAAATTCAATATTTGAACGTTACAACTATATGTAACATGATGAATTACACAAAAACAAAGTAACACTTGGACAAATAGAGAACCTACCTCACGTGGTCGGGCTCGACGATCATTTTAGACGTAATGTTTTCAAAGTACTCCAAACTGGTAACGGTGAAAAACTTGCAGATCCATCAATACAACACTGATATAGTTGATAACACTTTGCTACTAGACAACAATTGAGACTCCCCAAAATAGTTGAAAATGTAAACACGTCGCGAAAGACGCGGCGCGATGCCGGCGGTCGGAAGGGAAGTGCGCGGTGCCTGCGGCGGCAGCGGCGGTCCCGCGTGGAATGAGACGCCGCGTGATTTACGACCCGCCTGCAGCGCCCCCGCCCCGCACGCCCCTCGCTAGAAAGAGGCAGGTGCCGCTGTAACGGACCACGCACCGCGAAAGACAGAGACGGCTATCGGTATCCAACTTCGAGGGGTGGCGCTGCGTAATGCAAGCGTGCGTGCGATGCGCGAGGTGGACGTGCAGTGACGGGCGATCGTTCCGATGACAGCCGACTGACACAGCGGAGCTACTCCGCATAGCTGAGTCACAGTCGTAACACCAATGAAAAATGTACAGAGCATCCTTGATGGCCAATAGGCGCAATAACTTTTTAACGAGATTGTTTACGGAATTCCATTTATATATCTAGGTGGAGTAAGCAAAGATGAAGCGCGCTCGGTGTGGTAGATTGAAGTCTCGGGGCTTAAAGAAGATTACCCGGACAGGGTTGACGGCGTTGACAAGGAAATGGCGCGTTAACAAAACGCCGAGACGAGTCCTTTTAACGACTCACGGACAGACAGGGGACGCGGACGGATTTACGCGTATCACGAACAGATTTCCTGCTTTGACAAAGGGAAAATATTTTCTCATGTTTATTTTATTTTTACGCAAGGAAACGTTAGGACACTTCCGAACGACAATACAATAAATGTCAGACAGCGAATCGATAGTGACAGGACGTCGTCTAGATAAGTAAATTAACAAAGTAAAGAAACTATGTTCCGTTAATCCCCGGAAACGAATGTACTTTTACGTTTAACAGCCCATAATACTGTTTTTATTATCATTGAGCGATCTCGAAGTGAATGTTATCAACGAAGCCGATCTAAACAACTGATATAGTGATTTGACAGAACCTTGTTCCAAACCCCAAAAGTTTTACAAAGTTTTTAATAAGAGAATCGCACAGCTGTTTATTGCTTCCTATGAGCATTAGTCGGCTGCGGGTCAATCAATCACATGTATTTATGTGACAACTAGCTCCGTCTCTTTCCTGCGCCAAACTAAAATAACCCCGAGTGGGTTGTGACATAAACAAAAGAATTCTAGGCTATTTTTCTACATGTAACGGCAGATGATAAAAATGTTAGTGGGATATATTTTAGACTGTGGCTGTCTTGATGTATAGGAATTAGGACAGAGCGGTTTTATGCGTCAAATGTGTGCATAGTGCGGGCCGATGTATGGGGGACACCTGACATCGTTTGAATAATTTTGCAGTAACAAAGCAAATTTTATAACTGACACATGTCTCCTTGGTAATAAAATTGCAGTGAGCTTGATAGTATACATTGTACGAACGTTTACAGAGAATATAGAAATAAGTGAAGACGAGAATGATAAATAAATAGAAATTATACCGAACCTTTATGAACAGTACCAACATAATTATATCTGATTGATTCTATCTAAGTTGAACCTTATTAAATTTAATGTAGAAACTTTTAGTAAACCTGTTTTTACATAAAATTGATAATCACGATCATAAGGGTTTCGAGGAAATGATAACTTTTGAGCTCAGAACTTGGCGAATAATTGATTATTCTGCAAACATTTTTATTTCAACTTTTTAATGGATTCGTTTTTACTTCACGATTGGCAGGCAGTTGCTTGTTTAAAGCCAATAAAAAAATTTAAGAACTAGAGTGAATATTTTTCCATTATTCTACAATTGGCAAAGAAATTAACGATAAACTAAGTAATAAAAAACTATTCTATGAAAGTTTCTAATGGGGAAGTCCAGTCAAAACTAATTGTAGATGGCGTGACCATAGCTAACCAAAAATTTGACATTTTGTTCATTCATTCCATTTCGTGTTCATTTATGAGTTTGGTTTTATTCCACTGTTTCGTTATTGTCTGTGATTTCAATACTTTAAATCAATATTTATTCGACGTGGAAAGTGTCAGGAATAAAATCCTTAAAAATTGCTTATTTCTTCGTAACAACTTTTTTTTTAATGTTTCCGACATAACCTCCAACTCTGTTTTGTTAAAATAATTCTATACCAATAGCTTGAACCATACTGAAATAACTGACTAACTGTGTATTTTGGAAAATGATAAGACTCAAATTTCCGAGCATTTAGGAACACAACAACAAGTAATTTTACAAAAAAATAAATTAAAACTACCTCAAGCCTTGCATTATTAACTGGTTTTTAAAGTAATATTCTTGTAGAAACTTGCTATTATAGCGCCATTTTGACAGTTTCTTTCGATTAAATAAAAGTTGCGTTTCGAAACTATAGGTACTTATTTTCTTGAACGAATCGACTGAAACATTTAACTAATTAGTACAATATAATCGAGACGTAGATACGCTGCCAGACTTTGATAATTTCTCTAATTCGCCTAATCTCATAATTAGACAAGGTTAAGAAGATACTTTGGCTACTGAATACACTCTAGGACACATTACGATGTGTTAAATTATTCTGATGTTAATCATAGAAGAGACAAAAATGTATTAAACGGAAGACAAAAGAGAACAAATAATATCTAGCCGAACCAAGTTAACTTTTGGTAGTGCCTGCCTAGCCTTTTCCCAACTATGTTGGGGTCAGCTTCCAGTATAACCCGATGCAGCTCCAACCAGTATTTTACATGGAGCGACTGCCTATCTGACCTCCACAGCCCAGTTTCTGGGTAATACGATACCCCTTGTTAAGACTGGTTGTCAGACTTTCGGACTCCTGACTACCCGTAAAGACTGTCAAAGATCCACGAATGACAGCCGGGACCAACGGCTTAACGTGCTTTCCGAGGCACGGAGGGGTCTCGGTATGTAAAGATGGTCACCCATCCACAGACCAACCGCGGCAAGCGTAGCTTAACCTGATCGATCGACCTGTACGGCTGTTATAATTTAGCCACAGGCACTAAAATATACACAATGTATCAAAGGATGACTTATTTATCAGAAATTACAGAAGCATATTCAATCGTTAAGCAAATAATTACAATTACTGCCTAAGAACTAATTAGAACAGTAACTTGCTTAGCTAAACATGACAGGTTAAACTTTAAAACAATGCGAAATTAGTCTTAAATTAGAAAAAGATATCGTTACTTCTAAACCAATAATTAAACATCTACAAATCAATATGTCCGTTATAGGAATGAAAGAAATATTAGTAACTGTTTCAGCTTTATTGTCACATTATTGTTAAACTCGATTTATTACACTTGACCAAGTGACTTACAACTTGCCTAGAACTGGTTACGATGACAAAGCAATTCACTGCAACCTGTACTACGTAGATATTGTTATATTCACATTCTTTAAGCTGAAGAACATTTAAGAGTATCTTATAAAATTAATATTTGATTTTTTAGACTTTTGCTCATCATTCGGGAGTTATACAGGTCGGGTCCCCAAAGCAATATTTTATAGTACAGGGAAATGTTTAGACAAAGAGAAACCCATAGAAGGTCCAGACCATTCCAGAATGTATAATTATGAAAATACATTACCCCAATCGAATTCTACAACACTCAATCAAACTGACTCAACTAATGCTTTGCCGTCATTCCCATCGGAACCCATATTTTTATCCATTTTAGCGAATACACAAAACAAATCAGTAGATCTAAAATCTAAACAATAGAACTTCAAGGCACTAGAACCTCAAAATGATTGATCACGCCACCTCAGTGCAGCTAATTGACTTTGATTGAACAGACTTGCTACAGCACAAACTTTACCGTTCACTTTCCGTAAACTTTGCTTTCCTTATTTCTATCTGCTTACAGTTCAGGTTCGTATAACTTTAGTTTTTTTATTGTATTGCGTTTGTTTGCACTCGTACCTGGCCGGTAAAAGATAAAGATTTGAAATAAAAGATTTCTAATACAATTAATATGTTAATGCTGTCCTCAAGTTCATATTAGTGAGGACGTAGTATCTACCTATGTCTATCAGCTATTCATAGATGAAATCTCTAAAGTGGTCATTATATTCATCATTACGAATAACTTTACTATGGGACCAAACCTGAAATCGCGAAAAAAATCAGCTTATCGCTATATTTTTTTAAGAGTTATGCGAACATAAAATCTTTACTTTAACATGAACTTTGAGGGTGATTTTCACCCCTTTAAAACCTATTGTTAGCAAAAAAAAATACGTATCTCATCATATTTCATGTAGATTATTATAGTAAAGCCGCAACTAAATCGGTGAGGGACACCTCGCGAGGATTCGTTGTAAGTAACACGACAAAATTGCGTTTGTCCAAGAAGATAAAAAGTTTTCATCAACATATAATACAAAATTACAAAATGTTGAAACTGACTGGAGCTATTCAAGCTATTGAAGGCTTTACAAATAACGTACTATTTAAATGATTAATTAATTTGAATTCGACATTTCCACGACATACAACCTAAGTGATAAACGACCTGTAATTTAATTTATAATTTTTATAAAATTATATTTAAATACGTCAATACATCTAATTAAATATTGGAATTAAATCGAGTTGCAGCTGTCCTCATATCGATTCGATACGGCTCTCGTACGATCTGATTAACGATTCGTAGCACAACAATATAAATCAGCTAGTAATCGAGACGTGTGAGTAAATAATCGATATTATTCTTATTGTTAATCAAATGATGTGACGTTGTTTCCGATTGTCCTTTCCCACACCACATAGTTCATTGTTCTTCTAATACTGTCCCGAAGTAAAAAGAGTCGAATGCAAGATTATATTTTGAGGGGTCTCTCGTGGATATTCCAACATTCGTGTGATGGACTTTGTCGGATAAGCAGCTTTGTCAGCAAGCGTTGCTTAACCTTGAAAATCGACCCGTGCGGCTGATATTATTTAGCCACGACCTCTTGCATTGAATATATATCTATTTCATATTAAAAATAAAACACTTTTTGTTTCTGTTGGAATCAGGCGTTGCCCTTTTGGTACTATTTTTAGTTCATTCGTTTGTGACTCTAGAAACAATACCCATGGCAAATCTATTCGATTATACAATCACGTTCAACAACAACAAAACGTATCCGCTTCAGATACAGATCTCCTCATAACCTTCGTATAATGATTAATTAACACAATCAAAACATCCATCATGTGTTATTCTAATAAATATCAATAATCATTAATTTTCATGTCGATCTAGTATATAATCAAATAAAGCAGTGATAAGTGGTATATCTGTCATTCTATTCTTAGCTGGAATGTTCTAGTATGCTTCATGGAACAAAAGATTTTTCTGATCATGCAGTGACAGCAATAGCTCTGTTTTACAATTTTAAGATGGCTCAGCTCTACTTACATACAGAGTTGCAGGGACATCGATGCACAACTCGTTACCATGGATTCAGCAGGTACTTACATGATTCTTGACCCAGCTGCGTTGACCGTCGGATGTCAAAAAAAAAATCTGTTGTTTCATATAAAAGTGCAATATCAACGCGGTCAAAATGTATGGAACAGCTATTTTTTTTTAATAACCCATGAAAAATTTCAACGACTCCTGGACCAGAATCAAGTACTGAAACCAGGTTAACAGGCTGTGCGTCGATATCCTTGCCGCCATAACATGATAATATTTGCAAGTGCCGCTAACCTTGATTTTGTTCGTAATATTAATGGTTAAGAATTATCAATTATTTTAGCTTTTACATTGTTTGGTAACTTAACTGACCTGACTGACCTGTCTACAACTGAAGGGGAAGCGATTTTCAAAATATTAACAAGAATAATAGTAGATGGCTTTCTTTGACTAGTTTCATAATGCCGGCCAAATGAAATGTAGCATGAAAACAAAGTCATTAATTTCGTCATCGTCATCGTCTCGGGTTGCACTTACACCAAAATCTTTTGTGGCTTATGCCGTAACTCCTGACCCATCAATCATTCTTACCAAGATCGATAAATCCAAAAGCATTTCAAAATGAAAATTGATGGAACGTCATTTTGAAAATTCAGATCATTTTTAGTAGTTCTGCCCACTATAACTGTCACTGACGAGTCCATTCATTTCTCTATCTTTACCGACTTCTTTCTGCACTCCAGACGTTCTAAAATAAACTTTAGAGTCTTTTCAACAAGATTTATTTTAACTGCACATTTAAATTTTCATTCCTCTATCTCGACTATATAAAATGTTGGTATTACATGTTCCAATTCTAACTTTATGCTCTTTGTAATAAGAGTTATGTCGGCTGTATTTTTAAGTTGGTTGGGTAAGTAGTGATGTCAGTGGACATTCGTTGTCAACTGATCGGTAGAAACAATAGGATCATTAAAGTGGACACCATGGAGTGATGTGCAGACCTCCGCGTTGACAATGGAGTATGGTATTATGAATGGGTCCGTTGGTTCGAGATTGTCGGTGATGGTTTAATTTCCATAAAAGCCTTGAGGTACGGTATTGGAACGGATTGTTCTTGCAAGTTTGACCCTGCAGACATTGAGGCTTTGAATGAAATGGATTATTGTTTAAACTCAAATACATCTACGTCTGATCAATGTAAAAATAGTTACGGAGAGATCAACTAACATTTAAGTAAATGAACGACTCTGTTCTGTCGGAAGATTGGAACAAAGATCGTCATATTTTATGTCCGCGTCCGAAACTAATGATGCGACAACTATTTTATGATTATTTTGGCTATCCGTACTCATAGGGACTGTAAGTAAGAACCTAGCGAAAATTTCATTTCATATTTCCTAATTTGCACGAAGCTGTACGGTACAATGTCTTGTGAACTCAGATCTAACTGATCAAACTATAGTATTTTCAATCGTCAAGACGATTTTGGGCCCTTTAACCACAATTTCACGATTCCGACAAAGGAGTATGGTATGACCAACATACTGATATCATCAACCTATTTGCCTTAAACTGTTTATATAGCACTGGGTGCCTCATGGTTTATGGAAGATGATAACTATAAGAAATCTTGATCTTATAAAGAATGTAGAGCTCACCTCTCAACATTAGGATCCTGGATCAGGGTAGCTGGTATACTGTGCTCGATGTCATCACGTTCGTCAGGCGCGGGGGAGGTGCGGGACGCAGGGGAAACAGAGCCAGACGCTTCGCCCTCTCCCCCTTCCTGCCTCTCCCCCCGGTCACCTCGCTCCTTCACTCCGCTTTCTGGACTGTTGGCTTCCTCTGTGGACAATGGAGAAGATTTTGTTATTGAGGTTGAAGACAGGTTTCATAAAGAAGAAGCTTTTACAGTAAACATTAGTGAAAATATGGTTTAAATACAAAGTCTTAAGAAGATAGATAATTATTATTCTTGTAGGATTAACAGGTAATATTGACCAGACAAGATTGATTTTCAATCGTTTGATTTCTGTAATTATGTGTGAAAACAGTCACGTTGATAGACCCAACTTTAGTAAAGAAACTTACAAACTCATATCACAATAAGCTGTTAGAAATCAAGGAAAATGCATCCTTATAGCGTACCAGTCGTCATGTTGATCAAATGGAAAAATTTTGAAGCAAACAAGCATGACACAGACAAAACTGATACAGAGCTAATTAATATTGAAAACAAAACACCAACTGACAAATTAATCATGATAATAAAGACATTTTAAAACCGTATTTAGGTTGATTTAAAAGGGAACAGATAACAGTATATCGTTTTATTGCGATCGTTCATCATCTAAATGTAATAATCGGCGATAGGATAGATATTAAAAATGATAATACGAGGAAAAACACAATTGTAATGGGGCCATCGTTCGTTGCGCAAAACCATGTGATCGATAATTGATTGATTGGTTATATTACGCTAGTCACAGACGGATAAATTATTCAAAGTATATCTGCTGACATAATTTGGAACGATAGTATCGATAAAACGAATATTGATACAAAGATACGGTTTTTATCAGGCTTTGAAGGAGTCACCTAATTAGAAGGAGATAGTAGAAATGATTGGTGCTTTTCTTTGGGGTTTAGCAGTTTTTTAGTGATAGTAATAATACGTGATAGTAGTATTGTATTAAATTCGATTGGTGATAAAAGCGCATTGGTATTGCTATCAAAAAAACTGATTGTGGGGTTCGAAATGACACCTCACATAGATTCAAATGAGCATGTTCTTTGTTACCTATTACGTATTTGATTTCTTAATTCTTTGTCTTATAGGAAACAGGAACAAAAAAGTGATTAACTTGTTAATTCCGACATACCATATCGCCCGGACCTTTCGCAATAAGAAAGGCAATTACTATTTATTGTTATTTGTTCTTCTGCATTGTAATAATTAGAACGTTGATGATGGCTGTTGTCATTATGAGGCATTTCCGTCACATTGAATGATTTGCACATTTGCTCTGTCAGTCCATGAAATCATTTATGCAGAAATGAAAATATTTTTTTGTTATGAGGATCGTGCAGCTGTTAAGGAAGCCTTGTATTAAAACGATAATAGAAATATGTATCAGGAATGTCCGCACTCATAAATTCAGAAGATATCAAAATCATTCAAGAATCATTGGGTATTCAACAGAAAAAGTTCACAAACTGACAATGATGAACAACGAAAGTTAAAAAAGAACATCTAATATCTAAAACAAAGTGCCCGTTTGACCGTAACGAAAATCCGCGGCCAAAAAGAGAACCCACCGATTATGGAGTTATCGTCCGTCCGAAAAACGCATTGGCAAAAAAACGTATTTGAAACCGGATAGCCGAATTGGCGCCGCGGTGGCCGGCCCGCTTATTTCACTGCCCACTGATTCGTGAACCGCGTTTCTGTACGCTAATTGATTAAAACGCAACGTGTCAATCCGGTGCCGGACGCCAAAGATGCGGTTGCGGACGAAACGCCCGCGGCGGTCTGCACTGTGGCTAGTGATGGGACGGTTGGTCCCGGGGCCGGATGTCCCGTGGTTGTGACTATAGGGAACGGGACGGGACGCGAGATTTGTTCGGCATTATGAGCGTTTACAACCATAACTTTAGATAACGACAAAGCTGTTTTATACTAATGAAAATATATAATTATGCATATTGTAGTATTAAATCTGAGTCATTTCTAATTTAATGTAATCGTTTAATAATCAAACGAGAAAATTATTTTTTGGCGCATACCGATATAAAATTAGATTGTATGATGGATATGTACTAATTATTGATACTAAGTAATATAATCTGTGATAGGGTTTTCCACATCATCTGGGTTTTTTCCTCCGAAAATAACAACCCTACAAATCAACAACAGCATCATAATCCCGGACTCTCGTCGATCCCAGTGGGAAACAAGTGTGAGCCATCCCTATACCCGATCCGTATGTGCCAGCCAATTGATCAAAGGAAGTGATAGGCCGCTGGGTATCTGCAGGTGACTCTGATTCGCTCTATGAACGTGAATTTTAATGAAGCCTCCCCTTTAGCGTATTGTCTGTGAATTATGGGAGAGTAATGAAATGGTATATTTGTTTGGGGATAATTTTTTGGCTTTGAGGGTGATGCGATTTTAGTTTTAATTTTATTATTCCGATTTTTTTTATTGTATGATTTGAACTATTTCAGCGGTCGAGTTTTAAGTTGTGGAATGTCTTTTGTAAGCGTTTTTTTAAAGATTTTCTTAAATAAAATAAAGTGTTATGTGAGTATCTTTTTGAGACATGTTAAATGACGTAGATGAAAGTTATATTTCAAAATCATAATACGGACCTTGATTCCGCTTAAATATTAAAAAAATACAAACGTCAGCATAAATTACTTACCTACTGAAGACAAATGTCTCTCTCTAATTATAATTTTAAGAAAACAGTTATTTATGATGACCTTATTAACGGTCATCTGTCTGCTTTTGTATTGTCTCTTCAATAACTCTAAGAGTTCAAACTATTTTAACTCAAAAATACGTGCCATTTTTTTTCCCAATTCGTCACAGAGACCAGAGAGTCACAAAGCTTACGTACTCTTTAGAATTCTGACGAAACAATAGATCAATTTCACGACAATCGCCGTGAAACCGATGTGATTACTGATTATCGATTACAATTGTTCACCAAATGACAACGTTAACTAAACCGATTCTTAATAAAACGTTATGAATCTTGATTTTTATCGATACTCGACGAAATGAGTCGATAGTTTTATACAACGTACTCTCAAGTTTAAACTCTATTTTGTTGAAGTCAAAGTTTAGATTTGCTTGGGGAGTTTGTAGTGCAGTTTACAGTTGATTTGTAAAAGGTAAATTGTAAAATGTTCTAAAAACAACTTTCTTTAATCGAAATATGAATGCTCATGTTGTGTTAGAAGGCTTTAGGAGTTAGGAATAATCCTTGAAATTGATTTTAGAATAAGTTATCTTTCCTATCATTATTATAGTGACCAGAGATAAAGTTGATACACATAAGTACGCTGCCTTATAATACTCCCACTGCAGGGACACAGGCCTCCTCTTTTAGAGGGTATGCTCCATAATCCACCACGTGGGCCCAGTGCGGGTTAGTAGATGTCTTCGAATTTTTGGTTCTAGGACATGCCGTTTTCTCACGATGTTCTCTATCCTATTTTGAGAGCAAAGGTGATAAAATTATTTCACAAAGTAAAGCGCCTGTCAGTGTTCGAACCTATTTGCAAATGACATTCAAACAGAAATCGAAACAAGTATGAATTCCAATATAGAATCTATATTGGAGTCGTTATGAATTTGCACTGGACTGTGATCTGCTGATGATCGATGAAACCTCATAACAATAACGTCTGCATCTTACTTAACTTTTTTATTCATCATCTATCTACAAGGTGTAACTTAAATAACGCACAACCTCTTAAGGGGTCATTGTACTCATCATTATGAACAACTTTTACTATGGGACCAAACCGGAAATCGCGAAAAAAAAATCAGCTGTTTCCTACATTTTGACGAGTTATGCGAACATAAATGTAGGGAACAGCTGATTTTTTTTTCGCGATTTCTGGTTTGGTCCCATAGTAAAAGTTGTTCATAATGATGAGTACAATGACCCCTTAACCCTTAAATGCATGATTTATTATATCGTATTGCGAAAAACGCATATTGTATAGGTATTAATCTATAGAATTTAGACAAAATAAATATATAATTATATAATAATATTAATATTCATAGAGTAAATGTATTGTTATGACAAAAAGAGGTGCGTTCAGAAACTCACAGCTATCACATTCTTAAAAAAATTAAATGACGTACTTTGTTGCCATATGGCAACATTATGCATTTAAGGGTTAAGAGGTTGTGCGTTATTTAAGTTACACCTTGTATATAGGTATTGGCCAACCACTAGCATCAACAACAGCTTAAATACCTAAAGTAACCATGGAGTTTCTTGTCGATTCTTCTCCATTGGAAACGATCAATTTGTAACCATGCACTGCACTTAACTTCTGACGTTCCATAAGGGTCCACGAAGGTTTATGTGAAACAAGCATTTTGAATTGCCTCCTTGGTCTAGTGGTCGCAAAAGCTACTGCTGAGCATGAGGTCCAGGGTTCGATGCCCAGGTCGGGTAAAGTATTATTGGGCTTTTCCATTAGAAATTTCTCAGTAGCAGCCGGGATCCTGGATTTGCTTCCGGTTGATTGTTCATTTATTACGTAAGACGATCTTAGGAGTCTGAAAAAGTCTTATTTCTTTTTACATGGGGGTGGGGGGGGTCTAGATTATTCTAGATATCTTACGTGAGATTCAAAGGGGGGTGGGATTCATTCAAGTCTATTTTTTTTTTTACGTGGTCCCCCTACGTAAAAAAAAGCGGGGGTCAGAAATTAGTTGAAATTGTCTTACGTAATAAATGAACAACCCCATAGCAATAGACTCATCCCCTATTACATGGAACTTAAACATTTCTGGCGAAATATTAGTCTAGATGAGGTACACCTCTGCCTAAGCCTTTGGGTAAACCAGACGTCATGTAATATTATGTGCAAATATTTTGAATTTTACTTCAACGCTTGTCGATCAGCGTTAAACATCCAATCAACAATTACTTTTGAACCTTGGAACCATCACTTAACATTATCCACAGCCCACGTTTACGCATCAAACTTAGCGCGTTAAGTTTCACTTAATCGGTTGTTATCAGTCCTTATCACGTGATCAATCAACGGCAGATGTCGGTAATCCAAACTAGTGATAACTGATAAGGTCTGTTTCGCAATAACTGCGGTTACTGTTGACATACTACTTGTAGTTGCAGATAGGAGTTTTATTTGCAAAACTTGTGTATCTATTGTGGGTAGGATTATTATTTAGAGGTGTTTCGGTGTATACTTTGTGTACCTAATTTCATATAAGTAGATACCTAGGTTCCTTTGTGAGTTTGGGTTCTACTGCCTTACAATATCGTAGAAATGCTTTCTGTAAGAGAATCATGTTATGTAAGACCAGTGGTGGCCCCGGTGCTGAGGGCCGCGACTTACGACTCGTAGGTCGTAGGTTCGAAACCAGTCAGACACTTTAATTTGGATAAATTATTTCATTACCACTGCTCTCAGAACGGAGAAGGAAAACATCGTGAGGAAACCGGCATGTCCTAGAACCAAAAAATTCAAAGACCTGGGCCTGCGTGGTGGATTACGGCCCACTCCCTCTCATCGAGACGAGCCCTGTGTCCCAGCACTGGGAATGTTATAGGCTGATTATGTGTAATGTGCAATATCGTAGAAATGCTTTCTGTAACTTGTGTTCATAATTAAGGTTTCATTATTGCTAATTTAATTTTAGTCTTTACTTGCAGTGTATCAAAATTTTAGGCAAAAATAAAACGTTTCCTTCTTGTTTTCTAACAGAGGGGCAATTCTCGTAATTTTAAAAATGTTCAAAGTCTGATTTCAGACTCTATCTTTCGAAAATACCCCTAATGACCTCCCCCCCCACCCTCCCTAATTTTTGGCATTGATTGTCGCGACTAGATTTTGAAGGTTTTTAATTACAGGAATTGACCTTCAGAGAGCATAACTTTCGGCCAGTACGAATACATTTTTGACGTTTACAACCGAAAAGAACTGCGAATCTAACTAACATCCTCTTACTGCCACAGATAAGAACCGCGTAACTACCACCAACAAACATCATACGTAAAGTTCAAAGCATTCAATCAGTAGGTGCGGTGTCGGCGGGTAATTTCCTCGCGACCGTCCCGTTGTCCTGACGTTGTCGTGCCGTTAGCGTACCTTCTGTGCCGGACAGCACAAAGAGCAAGAACTCTTTGTTGGGGGACCGATTCCACATTGAAATTGAACGAAGTTTCGCGATATTGATAGGTCAATTTTAATTTTCAATAATTTATAGTTGCTTTGAATGGAATGTTGGCGTTGGTTCTTACATTGATAGCGTTGATTATTGTTTTGCTTTAGAAATGTTTTCGATGTAAAATATGGTTTGTGACGCATTTGTTTTTTTCGATATTTTATGGGATATAGTTACTTTACATTTGCAAACGTAACGTGTTTAAAAATTGATTGCTTTTAATACCTATTACGATTCACATTATGCCATGACAATTTTTAACAAATGACTGACTTTTAAATTATCAATATAGTTTTAAGTATATTTTCTGAGCATCAACAGATATGAAAAAATAAACTGTAATAACCCTCGAACAGCTCACCTTAACACAACCCCTTTATCTCTACATCACCGTTTCTTCCCACAGCGCGCACAATCACAGCTCACTAATTACAAACACTGTAAAAATAAACGGCAAACTAAAAACATCACCGATCTGTCACTGTTTCGTGCATGTTCCGATAAATCCCTTGCGCACACGCACGCACTATAAATCGTGCTTACCACCGATGGGTGATCGCGATGTTTCGAATTTGTCCTTCGACTTTTGTATTAAGTGCTCCAATTATAATCGACCGGTTTGCAGATCGAGCTATGTTTTTAGTTTTAAATTTTTTGGCTGATGTAGTGGGTGTAAGGTTTACTATTCATTTTAGGGATTCTTTTTTGCAGGTGACTTTGTTCTGTTCTTTTATAATACTTGCATCATGTATTATGCGAATTTGTTAGAAAAATTTTCTAATACAATTTCCTTAGTTCCCACAGTCAAATAAATTATCGTACTGACGCTGTCATGTCGGTCATATCTACTAAACTGTAATGACACAACAAAAGTGAATTACGGCTTCAGTAAAACCAAAAATCATCTAGGTGCCTACTCAATTGTGTTTCATCAATATGCAAAATCATCATGTACCTACCTACCTACTATTTTTGGAATAATGTGATTAATCATGAGAATCCCTTTTAAAAAGTACCTAATAGAAAATTGAGTAGCGAAAAACACTACAGATGTTGATAGTGTTGTTGGTGTTGTAAAAACAGTTTTACATTCGCATTGGAAAACCCCTTTATTTGAAGGACTACACTTCACGATTAGTCTCTAACCTTCCTATTTGTCAAACACAACAACTAAACCTACCATTTTATAATTAACCCCGTGCATATCGCGCACAATATTGATTCTACACAATAAGCAAGCGGTATCTGGCGGTAATTGACCGGCCGTCCCGGTTGCGCTCGTAAAATGTCAGATACCGCGTTGTCCGCGCCGCGTATGTTCACGATAGTCGCCACTGGGGGGAGTAGACTGATAACTGAGAATAATGTGGCGGTGGTGATAGCGTGGTGATTATGTGATTCGTGGGGAAAAGATTGGTGGTTAAATAGGCGGTGGTTTGTGCAAATATAGTAGTTATTTACACAATTGCACTGTTATTCATTGTGTCGATATCGACCCGAGTCTTAACTCATGCAAAAAAATGGCCAGTCTATAAGAATGTAGCATAAGTAGTACTCATATTGATACTATTTTGAAAAACTGCTAACGTAATACTGAAGTATGCTGACTGATGCAGTACTTCTATCGTCAGCCTGCTAACATGTACAGATGAAGTAAATAAATAAATGGATAGGATCTAGCTGTCAAACCAAACTTAGAATCATCGCATTAGTGTGTAATTAATGCTGAAAATGAACCCGCTGGGTGCGGGAAGCACAGAACCGGTCGAAGTGGAGGTGCTTGGGGGAGGCTTGTGTCCAGCAGTGGACGTCTTTCGGCTGAAAGGATGATGATGAAGAATGCTGAAAATCGTGAAGGAATGGCTACTGCTCTGCGCCGTTTCCCATGTGGGTAGAAGAAACTACAGAGCGCCACCTGCTACGATAGTTACATATAATTGCACATCCTATACCAAAATAGCATATTATTTTTTATTTACAGCACCTAACACAGCCACACAATCATCAGCAGAAGAACAACGGTCAACATAATGATGTCTTCATCAACGTCACTACCAAAATATCAACCCTCAAATGCACGGTGCGTCATAGCTGACACGTTTAGACGTCGACGTCGACGCAACAAGTTACAAACACAACGAGGCTCAAGTGTAACTTGTCATGACGTCGCAGCGAGTCTCTTGTTTACGTCAGGTTTGTAGACTCTACGAGTGGACTTCGGTTTTCATGCAAAACGTTTGTGGCAGAACTGTTGTAGGGGTGGTTCTTCAGCGCAACGACTGAGTAAAGTCAAGGTAGACATCGTTTTATCTTTGCAGTTTCTCTTGTAGACATTTTAAGAAAGAAATAACAAAGAATTATGAAGTTCTGAAAAGCAATATTATATATAGCAATATTTATTTTTATTAGATTTTAGTTTTAAATAAGTACATAGTACTATAGTATTATTTTTCTTATTCGAATAATATTTACTATCCGACATGAAGGATGGTGATATCATCGATTAGTGATAGATGCGTCTCCATATCTATCAATATCTGTATCTACAATCTTTACCTATTAAACTTGGCAAGTTAAAACTCACTAGAATATTTCAGCCCAATAAAATTTTACGGAAATTATATCCTTTTATTTTCAATTTAAACAAATGTATGCAATTTGAACTCTACCGCCCTACAATCGAAATATATTTTCATAAATAAACGGTACATTAATAAACATGTATGATAACAACATTGAGCATATAAAGCTTGCGCAACAAGTAACGATTTGTCGCTGTCACTCCGGCGCGGGAGGGTTGACTCCGAGTATATCAACTATTTGAGCTCCTGTTAATGTTCGTACTTACGTCTTGTTGGCATTCAAAGCGGTTGCGGGTGGGATGTCACTATTTCGTGGTGTGTAAAAGTCGTAACGTGTACCTATGTTGTTTTCGAAGGAAAGAAATGATAGCTGAAAGTCATCAAAAGGCAAAAAACGTATTCCAAAATTGTTGAAAAGGAGGGAGTATAAAAATAGCCAGTTTTTGCCCAATGAGTGGCATGTTAAATAATGATTGGTAATTGAATTTCTCATTCTACAGTATTTAGAAATATCAGTTGTAAACATTTTACTTCAAGGGAACACTTTAAAAATTATAGCTCAACCACTTGTGATGATACACACTTGTGATGGTAACATAAACAAACTACCAATTTCAACTATTTTATTATCTATATCGCAACGGTATTGGACCGTATGACCGTACTCGTTCGCACTCGTTCGTTTCTATTGATACTCTATGTGAAAAATCAGATTATTTTATTAAGAGCTCTCACACCAATTCTCGTGTGAAATAATATACTGGTGAACTTATCTTATTCTATCTAAACCAATAATTATTGTCTAGTGCTAGTTTTCAATTATTTTTGTTATATCAGTTTATTCTAGTGATTTTTTTCTCTCATTTCTCACTTTACATGTATCTCTGGGTTTTTTAATAAATATTTTTGAATACAAGCAGTTGAAATTGGTAGTTTGTTCATGTTACTACCACAAGTGGTTGAGTAATAATGTTTAAAATGTTCCCTTGACGTAAAATATTTTTAACGGATATTTTAACATTCTGTGGAACGGGAACTTCAATTACCAATTATTATTTAACTTGCCGCTCATTGGGCAAAAATTGACTACTTTCTTTCAAAATTATTTTATTTTTTAATTGTGTTAACAAGGGGTTTCGTGTTACCCAGTAACTGGGCACAACCCTGTTAGGTTAGAATGGCAGTCGCTCCATATAAGAACACTGTTATTCAGCTGCATGTAAGGTAATATAGGTAAGACTGGAAGCCGACTCCAACAAAGTTGGGAAAAGCTAGATATAAGAGAAAAGTGTCGACAAATGTGTTACAACAAATCATAACTCATCATTCATTTCTAATTCTTTCTATCCCATTCAGACTTTGACCATCATTTACACCAACTTCTGTCACAGTTTTGCACCCATAGTTACTGTGTCATACACTGATCGTCACATTTTCGTAAACACCTATTCCACCCAACATAAACCTCTGAAACCTACCAACAACTAAACTCGCAACACATACATCAACAAAACTTTTACCTTTCACATCAAGATAATTATATAGCTCGTTAATATCATAAATATCCATCAATGTCGCAGCGAAGTTAAATTAATACGCTCATGAATCCAGTGTCGTCGCGTATCAATCAAGAGATGGCGTTGATTGATTGGGACGGCGACCGGCGAAACAAATTCTAGTATCAATCATGTTATCGACGAATATCAATGGAGTACGTTATTCATTTATAAAATTATTGCTTGCGTGTTTGGGTCTGGGTAGCAAGGTTTTTCGAAATTTTTGTTTGTTTTGTCTAAGTTTTTAGTTAGGAAAGTTATGTCATGATGACTTAGAAATTGTATTAGAATATCATTAAGAAAAGTAGCCGAAGAATAATCTTGCTTTAACGTTGAATAGTGTCGTGTTGTTATTAGTTTGTGTTAAGAGACTGTCCACTGCATGCATAAAACCGAAATCCGTCGTCGGTCGAAAGTCTACGACGTCGGGACCAGGGCGATACGCCTCAAGTGGGGTTGGGCAGGAAATCTAGCTAGACGAGGAGATTGCTGATGGAGTAAAGCTGTGACCGAACGGTAGCCAAGGTTAACGAAAATGACTGATGAATGATGAAACGAAAATGAAACGTGGCAACACTGCCCGAGTGACATGTCAAAATTTTGTTCCGTATTTTAAAATTAATTTTAATTAGTAATTAAGTAAAATTAAGGTGTAATTTTATGTGTACACGTAATTTAATTGTATAAATACTCAGGATTATTGTTTTCCTGTAAATAGATAAAGTAATACACAGTGTTTGTTACACACCGGTAACCTAAAACCAACAGCTGACGTTCGAACAACGGATTAAAACGGGGAGTATTTGTTCACTTTTACTTTCTAATAGCACATAATTGTCATTGTAACTCTGTTACGCATCCTTGTGTAGTTATAGCATAAATAGTTCGCTGATTTAGCACCCTGAATTGGGTCTAAATCGAATTGCTTTCACGAAAACGAAACTTAGCGAAGATTCTGTCATTCTTATTTTGATCTTTAAAATACAATACAAAAAAAAAAAAAACCCCTTAAACGTTCATGATCATTATTTTTGCATTGTGTTACACCTTCGGTAATATCAAAAATAACTTTAACATCTAGGCAACCTACCCACATAAAGAAAAATAAAATCATAAGGCATTAAAAAGCATCCTAATTTTACATCCTACTTGCTAATATAGCCTTGAAAATAGCCTTTAAACCATTTCAGTATCCAACCTAATTTCTCCACTTAACTACGATAACTTCTCCTGTTTTCCCTTCATTTCCAACCTATTTATCTGACTTCCTTTCACCGTTTCTTTATTCTAATTCCAGTAAGACATCCTGAAACCATGCCTGTGATGACCCGTAAGGCTACTGCTCAGGAGATGGACCTTAAATTGAGAACGGCCCTCCAGAAACTTGAAGCAACTAAACTCCAATGTGACCAATTGCTACGGGAGAATGATGAAAGTGAGGAGGAAATCAAGAAAATAGTTAGCAAAAATTCAAGCCTTAAACGGGAGCTAGTAGACCTACATCAACAATATCAGAATGTTGTTGTGGAACGCGATCAACTGAAGGTAGTCACAGATGGTTTCAACAACTGTAGTAATTTGTATGAGGAGGCTTTAAGTAAAGTTAGGGACCTAGAAGATGAATTAATTCATGCTAATAGTCGTATCATCCAATTAGAAAAGGAAAAAGAATGTAATCAGGTTAAAGAAACAAACCTCTTATATAATGAATTATTAAATAGTAATTGTAATCCTCATTCCTTAACAACTATTGACCTTACTGAAGATTCCTTGCTGAAACAGAATTATAGGTATAAATTTAGCCATAACAAAATGAAAAAGTATGCAAGAATGAATAGAATAATTAAAAAATGTAATCAATTTAGGAAACAACAAAAACACTTTTCCAAAAATATTCCACTGAGGAAAGAACGTGTTGATCTAGTGAATAAATTAAACAATTATCAAATCAAACTAGAAGACAGCAGAAAAATCTATGAAATTGATACACAGCGCTTACAGTCTGACATACAGGAACTTGAGGGCAGACTTAGTTCCCTTTACATTAAATATGTGGGTTCTCAAAACCAAATTAAAGAACATATTCTTGCTGCAAATGAGTTAGTTTTGTCTCAGTGTACTTGTCAGACAGTTTCACAACCTGTTGCTGTCCAGCCTGAGGCAACGGAGGACCCGTCCCAGACTGAGAGTTTATTACAAGAGTGTATCCTTAACCAGGACGTATCTGATATAGTACAGGATCTATCTCAAGTGGTACAGCATGAGATTGGTAGTTGTCCGTCTTTCATTAGTCATGAGTTTTGTAATTCAGTTATGTTCTCAGATAGTATAGGAAGAGGCTTAGGTAAATTAATTAGTAACCACCTGAGTTATTCTAATAAAAATTATTGTATGACAGGGTCAACCTACAAACAAATAATGGCATCAGTAACAGGAAATGCATTTAATCCTAAAACCAACATTACTGTATTTGTAGGTAACAGTTCTAAGGTCAAAAAATATGAAATTACTGACTGTGTAACTGAGTTGTTAAAGTTAAATTGTAGTAAAATAATATTGTGTGCTTTCCCATATTTTGAAAAATTGACAAATAGACAAAACAAATATATTCATATGCTTAATAAGCATATGCACTTTTTAGTTAGTCATTATAGTGACAAGCTTGTATATTTTGACACCAATAGTTTCATAGAAACATTAAAGTCGACTAGGGATACTGCGTATCTGCCTGTTAGTTTTAGACACATAATAGCAAGGCTATTAGCTTTTTATATAAACTCAGACATAAGTATTATGTCGAAGTCATGTATTATTAACATCACAAAAGTTAGTAACAATAATACTAATAATACGCTGGTTAGCCTTAATGAATGTAGCTCAAATGCTATAAATAGTTATACAAATTGTACGAAGGAGGTTCCTTTTCCCTCACGCACTATGAACTCATTGCCTGGTGATGACATTGAAGTCTTGGGATTAACTCCGGATAATCATTTAAACTAGTTTGTAAGACAACAGAAGGTACCACTAATAAAATATTTACACGTAAAAACAGCAACAACAAGGTATCTTCTTGCTCTAAAATAAGTAAATATCAAAAAGGAGATCAGCAGAATGCCTTGAAATTGTTTCATCAAAATATTCAAGGTATTTCTTCCAAATTACTAGAAATTGAAATGTTTCTAGAAAAAACAAAGTTTGACATTGTTTGCTGTACTGAACATTGGTTAAAGGATTACCAAATGCTAATTAATTATAAGAACTATACTGTGGGCAGTTGTTTTAACCGTAAATCTATGCTGCGTGGAGGTTCGTTAATCTTGATAAAGAATTGTTTAAAATCCAAGCAACGAAATGACATAGTGAGTTTATCAATTGAACATTGCATCGAACTGTCATGTGTTGAGCTGGATAAGCATGTTGTAGTGTGCGTTTACAGACCCCCTAATTATCAAAACTTTTCTTTATTTGAGTCAATAATGGAAGATGTCCTAGCGAAACTTGCATCCAATAACAAAGCCGCAATTATTTGTGGTGATTTTAATATTAATATTTTAGAAAATAGTTCAAATAGCAGTAGATTACTAAGCCTTTTCAAATCTTTCAATTTATCTAATGTTTTTACAGAACCTACTAGAGTAACTCCAACTTCTGCTACTTGCATCGATAATGTCTTTTGCGATTGTGATTATTTAGATAAAGCCATCGTAAATTATCTGCCATCTGATCATAGTGGACAAACAGTGACTTTTAAGTTTAAAACACCTTTGCAAAAAGTGCAAATTCAATTTAGACCAATAACGACTGGTAAACTAAATAGATTCAATAGTACCCTAAATAATAAGTTAAATGATGTGGACCATAATATAGATGATGCAAATAAATTGTACGAGAATTTCTTTTCAGTAGTGCACACTGAATTCAATAACACCTTTGAAAAGAAAACAAAAAATATTTGCCCTAATTTTATATTTAGTGACTGGGCAACTAGGGGTATTAGGATAAGCAGAGAAAGACTGTTCGAGCTGTATGGCCTTAAGCCTTACATCAATACTGAAACTTTCAACAAGTATGTTGCTACTTATTCAAAAATTTTTAGAAATACCTGCAAGATAGCCAAAGCACTGTACATAAGCAACAAAATTAAATCAGCAGAAAACAAAATAAAAACAGTTTGGAAAATTATAAATAACGAAACTAGTAGGAATACAAAACGAAACACTGATTACACATTGGAGACTTCACGTGGTGCCATAAGCTCTAACTCAGAAGTAGCTCAAGAGTTTGTAAATTTCTTTACTAATATACCTTCAAAAACGACGGAATCCTTAAACTCATCAGCCGACGTATCAATTGATTTATTAAGAGCGAACATTCCAGGCTGCCCGGTTGAATTTCAATTTAAACATATAAACCCTATGATAGTTATGAAAGCTTTTCGACAAATAAAAATCAAATTGACCGAAGATCTATGGGGTATGTCTATCAAAGTTTGTACATCCATAATCGAGACTATAGCACCATACTTAGCTTTAGTATTTAATTTGTGTGTAGATCAAGGAGTCTTCCCAGATTTAATGAAATACAGTAAAGTTATTCCACTTTTTAAATCTGGGGACAGCAAAGACACCAATAATTATAGACCAGTATCCGTGTTGCCAGTATTCAGCAAGGTATTCGAAAAGGTAATGCTCAATCAAATGCTTAATCATTTTAACAACAACAAAATCTTACACGACCAGCAATATGGCTTCACCAAAGGATGTTGTACAACTGACGCCGGTGTCACTTTATTAAAACACATATTTACAGCGTGGGAGGAGGCCCAAGATGCCATAGGAATCTTTTGTGACCTCTCCAAGGCATTTGACTGCGTTAATCATGAAACCTTGCTCTTGAAACTTGAACATTACGGACTAGGTAAACTTGCGCTCAGTTTAGTGAAATCGTATTTAAATGATAGACAACAAAAAGTTCAAATAAACGGGGTCAATTCACTTGGTTTAAAAGTAAAAATGGGTGTTCCACAAGGCTCGATATTAGGTCCTTTCCTCTTTTTAGTATATATTAATGATCTACCCCATTTATTAAAAAACCAACCAAAAATGGTGTTATTTGCTGACGATACTTCCTTAATTTTTAAGATAAATAGACGTGCATCAAATCTTGACGACGTAAATAACGCCTTACTGCAGGTGCAAAATTGGTTCACTGCTAATAATTTAGTGTTAAATGGAAAAAAAACTAAATGCATAAGATTTGCTTTACCAAATGTTAAAAGTAGTGAGTGTGACATAGTATTGAATAAAGAGAAACTAGAATTCGTCGATAAAACTGTTTTCCTGGGGATCACGCTCGACTCAAAGCTGCAATGGGGTCCTCATATAACATCTCTTGCAGGACGGCTAAGTTCAGCAGCATATGCTGTAAGAAAAATCCGTCAATTTACTAATGTAGATACCGCGAGACTAGTCTATTTCAGTTACTTTCATAGTATCATGTCTTACGGTATTTTACTATGGGGACGGGCTGCAGATATCGAGTCTATTTTTATTCTGCAGAAAAGAGCCATCAGAGCAATATATGGCCTCCGCAGGCGCGATTCTCTAAGGGAACTGTTTAAGGATATTAATATCATGACGGTACCTTGTCAATACATCTATGAAAACATCATGTACGTAAGGAAAAATCTAAATCTTTTCACTAAAAGAGGTGACAGACACACCTATAGGACCAGAAATAGGGACCAATTAGTTCAACCAGGTTTCAGACTGGCTAAAGTAGACTCATCCTTCATGGGGTACTGTTTAAAATGTTACAATAAAATACCTCCCCACATACTCCAACTCAACGAAACTAAATTCAAATCTTACATAAAACGCACACTATGCAGCCAAGCATATTATAAGTTGGGGGATTACATCGCTGACAAAAATGCTTGGTTCACCGCTGGTCCAGCTCCACAAGGGCGCATAAACTAATTAATTAGCATTCGAAAATATAGTTGTGAGCTGCTGAAGATTGAAAAAACTATCTTTGTATTGTATAAATTCAATCTCTTAATATTGTATAATTGCATAACACACGTGTGAGCACTATGCACCTAAACTCTAAAGCTATCATTTACTGGGTACGTCTTTCATTGACTTGAATGTGCCCTGGCGGCTGAGGGTATGTCATGCTCACTCAAATGTCTCGCTGGTGGTGGCGTGTGTGTTGGATCATTGAGTTCCCTTCAAAATGGTTGAGCTAAATGGTGCTGATCCATACGTCATGTTCGTGAACGGGCGCCGCCAGTAGGGACTGGTCATCTCTTAGCCGCCACGGCTTATTTTAATTTTAATCTAAGTATTTTCATTTCTGAATTGTTATTTTTTTGTTTTTGTTTTTATCTTTTTTAGTACGGACGCTTTTAACGTGCACGTCTTTCTACATCGTTCTCACATGTATAATTTCAACTTGAATGATGTAACCAAAATTTTGTAACAATTTTTATGATTTAAAAGAGTGTCCGTGGAGTTTCTTGCCCGTTCTTCTCCACAGGTACCTACGCTTTGGAATGGGCAACTAGCTTCATCTTTCTGACTGACCGACCCCTTGACAATTCAAAAGTGCCTGTAATTGGTTTACTTGAAATAAATGCTTTGAGTTTGAGTTGAGTTTGAGTTAGGCCAAAGAAACCAGGGCCGTCCAAAAGCACGCGGGGTTAACGATATCGTCAAAGTCGCAAGTAATACCTGGATGAGGGACGCACGGAACCGGGAAGTAATATGGCAAAGGAAAAGGGAGGCCTAGACAACCAAGTTTTATATCATTTCACAAACAGTCTAATAAGACAAATATCAAAAATAAAATCAACAGCGTTCGTCGTGAACTTTATTTTTTATTGACCAATATTTAGTTTCGATCGATAAATCATTGATAGTTAATGACTTGAAATATAAATCAGATCTAATGGCTAATCAAAGTAAAACTTGTTTTCAACAAAAACCAAATAGAATGCGTGCAATATTTTTTGTATTAAATTGTTTAATATACTTTTTATAGTAATAATTTATGGGTGGAACAAAGTTGCCGACATTGTACCTCTCGGTTTATGTTCGGACTTATTTGGAAATGTCAATTCTATTAGTTGAATCTTGTTAGTTTTTGTAACATGATAAATTCAGTCATCGAGGCAAAACCGTGACACGTGAATATATGCAAAGTTATTCTCATAATAAACAAAAACTGCATTCACCTGCAGTATATGCAAATTAATCAGATGCCAAAAATAATGTACTGTCAAAATAAACAATTGATTTGTTTGTTTAAATTAATCTTGGCGCATCAGATAAATGTGAAGGTTATCGTCTTTTATAGCATTTAAATATCATGATTATCAGTTGAGATGTCTCGCGTCGATAATATTGTTGAATAGACACGTCAAAATAATAAAGAAAAAAATGTGATATACTTTTAATTACCGTTGAAATTATATAATAAAAGATAAAGACATTTGCTTCTCAAAATAAAAGTATTGCACGTTATAAAAGTCTAGAGAAACGGGTTGGGTTGCTCTCTGGACTAGACACTTATATTATATTTTTTATTTAATTTATGACATTTTTAAATATTTTTGTGATGATCGCAGTGTAATATTTCATCATTCGGGTGAATGCTCTGTTCTATGATGTCAGTTAAGTAATGGGCATACATTATATTGCTATGCTTACGTGTTATTTTCAAAGAAAGTGTTCATTTTTAAACAGTAATTAACTATACTAGTACAGCGGCCAGCATTCAAGATATTATTATGAGTTACAGCTCCCCTCTTCATTCATCCTATCATTTTTCAATAAAACATTACAAAAATGATACCAAATCCACGCAACAGATGAATGTTAATCTCCACTCGAGATCGTCGGATAACCCTAAAAAATCGCCCGCCTGCCAACAAACATTGGGACAAATCTATCGGTCTAACCGACCTCGACGTTGGATTAGACGGGTTCGTGTGAAAAATCCCGGACGGGCAGTGTCCGGGCCGGTGCTATCCGTATTTGTCAACGCTGTGATGTCCGGACATCATTTTCATTAGCGAGAAGAGCCTGGCCCATTTGTACCAATGTTTGGTAACAGACGGGGTACGAATGACCGGATGAATGCTTTTTTTCCGTATTTTTGGGTTTAGAATTTTAGGGTTGAAAATGATCACTGAAGTGACGATAAGCTTTTTTATGGACAATTTTCTTAAGACAATGACACCTTGTTTTCTAAAGTGACCATAAATTGGTATGATTGTCATTTTATATTGTATTTGTTGTAAAATATCTGTATGTCACTACATAGTATAAAACAAAGTCGCTTCCCTGTCTGTCTGTCCCTATATATGCTTAGATCTTTAGAACTACGCAACGGATTTTGATGCGGTTTTTTTTAATAGATAGAGTGATTCAAGAGGAAGGTTTATATGTATAATACATGCATAATATAGTAGAGAAACACTGATAATTTTAGAGGTTTCTAATGTAATGTCGTAAATAAACACATTTTTTTGCGCTTACATTGTAAACGCTGGCTGAACCCGTCGAGATAGATCAAAATAATGTACTACAGTATTGTACACCTTAAAATGTTCTACAAAAAAGTCCGCGATGGTATATGTCTATCTCTTAGGGATAACCCACAATAACCATTTTTGATCCTATACTTTTTACGAGAAATAATGGCTCTAAAATTATCAGTGTTTCTCCATTGCACCCGTGCGAAGCCGGGGCGGGTCGCTAGTTATTATCTACGTATAAAAATAACAGAATAAAAAATGATTAAAACCAGTTGCTAACATCTCATATGTCCTTCACAAAATCTTTCCATAATTTGAAGCGATTAATATTATCTAAACACATTAATTACTTTCAGTTTCTAGTATACATAAATTATCAATTTATTGTTTTAAATAACTCCAGTTTTGTCATAAATTATTATTAAAATTATGGCAATTTAAACTTTATATTAAAACATTTTAAATATCGTAAATCATTTAAATTCTTAATTGATTAGGAGTAACATGCTTTCAAAAACTTTCTGTATTGTTCTTCGCATTAATTTATGAATATTGCCAAATAAAAAATATCATTTAGGTAATCTAAAGCAGTAAACATTTATTAATGTTCCATGCATTTATAATTACAGATAGATTTGACAGATAATTATAAAGAGACCGTATAATTTATGACAGAAATGTGTAAAAGTGTGACAGTTATTTAATAATTTATGATAAATACTGCTAATGATTGAATTTGATTAGCAAGAAATTTTTATTTTAGTAATAACGTTATTCTACTAACTAGTGACGTAAAACCTGGTCGAATCGATCGATGGAACTTGGACTTATTGTAACACGCAACACCCAGCACCTTCTCTATGAGGGAAGGAAGTTCCAACGTAAAAATAATTATAACGACTTAATTTATTAAGACATCAACAGGATGCCTGGGTAAGCAGCCAACAAGCTCATAAGTTGACCTGCGAGAGAATAATCAGCATAATTATAATGTTCCCGTGTTCAGCGTTGGTATAATGTATGATATTATATATATATATATAATATATAATATAATATATACTCCTCTCTGTGAGAGGGAATGGGCCGTAATCCACTACGCGGGCCCGGGCAAGTTGCATTGTCATATAAAGTCTTCGAATTTTTGGTTCTAGGACATGCCGTTTTCCTCTCAGGATGCTTTCCTTCATCATTTTGAGAACAGTGGTAATTAAATAATTTACGTACATAAAGTAAAGCGCCTGTCACCCCCAGTGGCGCAGTGGAAATGGCCGCGACTTACGAGTTGCAGGTCGTAGGTTCGCTTTACTTTGTCTAAATTATAAATTAAAAAACCGATCAAGAGCGAGTCGGACTCACGCCCCGAGGGTTCCGTACTATTATATATTAAATTTTCATTTTTTTTTTCTGAAAAGTGTGCTGTTCAGAGACATCGTTTTATTTTTCGTTTAATTTTTACATAAACTTCTATAACATAGAATATTTTTTTTACATTTTTCATCAAAAGTCGAAAACTATGCCGTTTTAAAAATAAGAAAAATGTTTGAGAATGTGCAAACAGCACTCTTTCATATGATACCCCACATGCTCTTGTAGCTCCACTTCGAATTCTTAAGATCCCCTTTCAATCGCTGTTGCAAAAAAAAATATTTCTTATTTACAAAATAGTTGGGCAAACGTAATCTAAAACTATTCCAAATTGATAGCATTAGGAGTTCTTGAGCTATCCAGCTGTGACACACGGACAAACAGACAGACTGAGTCGCACCATAAGGGTTCCATTTTACCATTTTGGTACAGAACCCTAAAAATTATCAAAAGACAAATGTGTTCTTTGTATTGTTTCTATCTGTGGAACAATGAAGTTAACATTCAAAGAAAATATTTAAAAAATCCATTTTCTTTTCCCATAAAACAAAAGAACTTTCCTCATAATACATTTAAATTATTAATTTAACGTCACTACATCAATTTGTAATAATTAAAATGATAATATAAGAAGGTTTTTCTTATTAAAGTGTAAATGTTTAAGTATTCCACTCATCATGCGTCACTAATGAGTTGAAGCGGTGGTCTGAATATTTTAAATAATTATTGGAAATAAACTAATGAAGTTAAGTTTTTAATTAATTCTGTGCGGATATGGGACACACACGGTGACTTGGAGTTAATGAAAATCGACGAAAGAAAGGTTTTTATGGAGATTAGATAATAGGTAGGTTTATGAAGCCTTTTGGACATTCCTATTATTATTTGAATGCATGATTTACTTCAGTTACAGTTAAGCAATAGATTTAACGTCATTTATCCCATGTTCCCTATCCTATCCCATGTTCCCTCCCAGATCTAGGTAGATATGGGAGGGAACATCATAGTATACATGAAGTTAAGAAAAAAAGAAGTAGGTACTTCTTTTCTTTTTATGTTTACCGATATGTGGCAAGTGGTTTGTGGCTAAGTAATAACAGCCGCACGGGTCGATCAATCAGGTTGAACTACGCTTGCCGCGGTTGGTTCGTGGATGGGTGACATTTTTACATACCGAGACCCCTCCGTTCCTCGGAAGGCACGTTAAGCAAGGTCCCGCCTGTCAATGCTGTCATTCGTAGATCTTTGGCAATCGTTACGGGACTTTTTGGTTAATTTCACCATTTGAATAAAGAATTTTATTTAAATTTTGATTAAAAATATAAAATCAACTGTCAACAGGATGCCTATAAGTGTAATAGCGTTTTTACAAAACCTTTACAATTTCTGCATCGGATCTGAAAAAAATGCATCGATATGGAGCGACGACATCATTTGACACGAGAAGAGATGATGAGAGCCGTCGGAATGTTGCAAGCTGGTTCCAGGCAACGTACGGTGGCTGTCGCTCTTGGCACTACACAGAGCGTCATAAGCCGCCTCTGGACACGCTATCGTATCACGGGCAGCGTGGCCGAGCGACATGGAGGATGATCTCGCATCACAACTCGCAGACAGGACCGGGACGGGAAGAAGACTGGCCTTGTGTTTGCTTTTCCGATGAATCTCGTTTCGGTAAGAGGCCGGATACAAGACTTACTCTAGTTTGGAGGACTTCTGGACGTCAAGAACGTTTGAAATGTTGTCAGGATGTTCATTCATATGAAGGGGGAACAATAATGGTTTGGTCCGGTATTTGGATCGGTGGAAGAACCGATCTTATTTGGATCAGGGGCAACCTCAATGCTCAAAAATTGCAATTTTTCTTAATTTTTACATAATATAGGGATAAGTTGTTAACTTAAACATAAGCCCGCCTGGAATACTAGGTTTGGTAAATATTAATTGGATAATTTTTTATAGTTAAAAATGTACTTGATCCGTGTGTGTATTCACATGTCCATATCATTAAAAATAACTGTCATATTATTATCTGTGTGTAGCTAATTGCACTACTTATCATAAATCGATATATGCCTTCATTTGGCACAAAAATACATAAACAAAAGCCTATCTGACATTAAATCATTAATAAATCTAGGTTTTAAACAACCTAAAGGCATCCAAAAATTTACCTAATGAACAGTTGCTTAACCAACTGTCATTAAAATATTTAAAAAAAATTGACCTGCGACACCGATTAAAAGGCACGCCATTATTATCATAATTAAGCGTTATTTCTTTATGTATTAGAAAGTTTACATTTTTATTTAAATGCAATATTTACATACAAAATCTTATAGATATATTAAATAATAAAACCAATGGAATTTGTGTTGCTTCGTAATGAAACAAAAGAAAGGTTCTTAGTGCTTCGATACTATGAGGCATCGATAAATTTTATGAGTTTATTCTTTCATAAAAGTATCAATTTTGGGTTATGACGAGTTTTTAAGGTCTTTTGTAAGTATTGGTTTTCATTTCAAAGAAACAAAAGCCATACATACCAGAGCCAGAAAAATCTTTGTGGTTTTCTTAAGAGATTGCAAGAAAATACTATACATATGTAAAAGTACACGTCGGAAACCCAACATGTATTTTCGCAGATTTGAAAAACAAAATGTTGAAGACCGAATTAATCAAATAAGTAGTTCTAAAACAATACTCACATAATTGACAATACCACAATATAAATCAATACGAAAGATCATTATCTGTTAGTATTGTATGTCACCGATTACTAAACAAACCTATTCTGTGACATGAAAACGACAATGGCGTCGATTCCCGTGTTCATAAACTAAACTAAATTTAAGTTCAGTGCTCTTTTTAACAAAGATAAATATTAGTTTAGTTCTGTCAAATTAAGGTACTCCATAGACAAGTTTAGACGTGATTAAAAAATTGGCTACTAAAAATACGTCAATTTACGTCAGGCGCTGACTAATTTAACAGGACTAAACTAATATTTATCTTCTGTCCTTTTCTTAATTAAATAAGACGAAAAAGATGCACTGAACTTAGGTTTAGTTTGGTTTGTGAACAACAGAGTCGGCACCATTCTACTATTCGTCAAAGTCGACAGGATTTTAAATATATGAGGGTATATCGTACTACATGTAAGAAAAATCTTCAATTATTTTTAGAGCCAGTCTTGTCATACTCTGTTAGTAAATGTAAATGTCCCTTTAACAGCGATTTGACGTAGGTACTGTCTCTCGATGTAGAACAGTCCCAAAGTGAATATGTTATCATGACATTTTTTAAACAATTAACTGACAGAGTTTCATGTAGTTGGCTCTTAATCTGTTACTCCTTGTAGATATTGCTAACGTTATTGTATTGTAACTTACTTACTCTTTGTTTTGGTTTTCATAAATCTATACCTATACTAATATTAAAACTGAAGAGTTGTTCACTTTTTTGTTTGTTTGTGTTAATGCATTGCTGCTCTGGAAGTACCAGTCAGATTAGATTTTTTTTTTGTTTTTAAAAGCTCAATTCTTGAGGAAGGCTAATTATAGGCTATTGAACATCACCCTTAGGACCCTAACAAAAAGAAAAAACATAGAACGCTAAGCTAAAAACGAAGTAATAGTGCGGGCAGGTGATGCAATGTGACGGGGTGTGTCGGGGGAACAAGAAATTTAACGCGGACGAAGCAGCAACTAGCACACAGCACAGCAAATACACACACACACACACACCCTCACACACGCACAAAAACAACAGCAACAATAGCTAGTAGATAATAAGAATGGATTAAATTAGTGCAGTTTTAACTTTCAGACCACAGAAGTGACATTATAAGTGACTTATAAAACTCATAAACGGACGTCAAAATAGAAAAAACAGTAGATAAAAAATAGATAAATAAATGTCAAATCAATTGAAGCAATAAAAAGAAAAGTATGGGAAAAGCATGTGTGAAGGCTACTCAGCACGATACATTGTTGCTACTTGTACGAGTTGTAGACACTTGTGCGCGGGGCCCGGAGGTCGCGCTAGTCAAGTACGGTTAGCAAATAACAGAGGATTTTGTCCATTGATTTATTTTTTAAGACTTTTCTGATTTTACTATAGAGTCACAACTTATGTTGGGTTTTCGTGGGTAGGGATTGTTTTTTTAGTAAAAGTTGTAGTTATTCAAATTTTAAGGTGAAAAGAATTTTGCTATACAGATAGCACTAAGATTTTGTATTTTATTCTTAATAATATAAGAACTACATATTATTTCGTAGAAAAAACGGCTTTATTTTTACAGTCCACTCAAAATCTGCAAAACATCTCCTACAAGAAACGGATAATCGCAGACATTTACAAATTAAGGAAAAAAACGGCTTAAGATATTCCTAGAAAACTAAGAACATTACATTATCTACAAGCACAAAGAGCTTCAAAAAGCTTCAAGTTAAGCTCGTAACAATGCACCACAATCTTATCCCATACTACTTCAAAAACACGAATAAGTTACTCGAATAGCACTTAACAGATTTTCAGTACAGATAAACACGGCAATCCGCACTCGTATTGCTAACGTTACGTTTGATCCAATTGAACAGGCGAGCGGCCGCTCTAACGTCCACGATGCATGCTGCACCGCAGGGGCGTGGCCACGATGCGTTTTGACCAATGATTTCGCTCCGTTCAAGCAAAACTAATTATACTGATTTATGCTCCCATTGTTCATTGTTTTATGTCTTTCTCTTAGTGTACACTTACAAACCCATATTCGTATGTAGATAAGTGAGTAACTTGATATATCGCGTTTTGTTGCCTTTTTATGTTTTCGTGACTCGCCCGGTTGTGAGTTACGGTTGTAATTAGCCGTTTATTTTCATAGATAGGTACTGTGACCTTCGGCAGAGGCCAGTGAGTTGAAGGCAAGAGGGAATCAGTTTAGCTTGCATTTAGCGTTTATTAAGTAGGATATTAGCTTGATAGCAATTATATGATAATTGAGCAGATTACTGAATATTATGAGCACTTTAAGATTGTAATCAGAAAAGTAAACCAACAGGTGTGTTGACAGCCCCTCGCGACCTCGTTGCCCTCACGCATTGTGTAAATCGAAAGCCCAACATTATAAAGTCGCCACCTTTCAGACTTTACCTTTCACTCGTTCGACTTAAAAATCCAATCGCTATTTAACAGAGCATTTAAGAAATTCCAGCATAGCTAAAGTTAAGAGTGAACATAAAAAGAGACAGGCGGACGAGCAGGTACAATGAGGTCGGAGATGTAACAGAAATCGCGCGCGATGTCACCACCCATTGTATATCAATATTTTATTAAGCATATTCTGAAGAAAAACAGAGCAGCAAATCGTAGCGTCCGGCGCGGCAGCTGCGCCCGCGTCGCATTCACCTGTCGCTCGCAGCGCGCGCGCACGTGGGCGGGGCTAAGGAATGCAACGTTTTTCGCGCTTTTTTCCATTTGCCCCGTCAGTCGCCACCGGAATTCGGGTGCGATATTTTCTTTGGTTGGAATCCAAAGGCTTTACCGGGACTTGAGATATGTTCCCCCTTAGTCCGTTGTCTTTTAGATTTATGAACGCTGATCTTTTTATGGGATTTATTGGAGTTTTAATTCAGGTAACGAAACAGAGGTTTAGAGTTATGATTTTTAGAACTCGTCCCAACTCGTTGAGTCTTTTTTACGAAAGATTATAAAGTACAAGAGGTAGTATGTTCCTTGCAAATTAAATGTTAAGTGATGCGTTTAAAGGCCATCTCGCGGAGAATAAGGGTTAAGATAATAAATATGTTTTGCAAGTCAAAGGCGCACTTAAGAGATTATTATGGCATTTCTTGCGCGTGAGAAATTTCTATGCATCGTAGTAGAAATTTTGTTAAACATTTTATTCTGATACTAAAGCTCTAATAGGTTTTACTGTTTTTTAATAGTTGGTAGCTTTTAGGTCGCATTATAAAAAACGCAAATGTAGATTTCCTATTTCTAAAAAACACATTTTTCACCAAGTACCACCATTTTTTTTTTCATGAATTTGGCTTGCAACTTTATTGCTTTACGAAAGCAAAGCGTATTTCCGCCCAAAAACAATTAACCAACAAAGCAACCCTCAACAAATCATGCACCACCAAAATTCATCATTTTCACTAAACAATTCGTGACAATTCGTGTGTATTTAACATTTAACGAAACCACCTAATCGCGTGTGGTTATACCGATAAAGCAAGTGGGTCAGGTAGTGGGCTATCAGTCAAAAAATAAACAACAATAATACACAGAAATCTATGGGGAACAGGGCGAGGTTGAGTGGCTTCCGTCGACGTAAGATTGATCGAGCAATCGCAATTATGAAAAATGATTTCGTGATAGCGGTGGTGAAGTGACCGCCGTGCGCAGGGAGAGGGTTAGCGGGGTATAGAACTGTCAGTGTCACGTGTGGCGATCGCATTCTGTCGTATTATCTTAAAGTAGAGCAGTGCTGGCCAAGTGGTAATGGCCACGACATACGAGTTATAGGTCGAACCCAAAGAGGCGCTTTGCTTTAAGTAAATTGTTTTATTACGTCTGCTCTAAAAACGGTGAAGGATAATATCGTGAAAAAACCGCCATGTCCTAGAACCAAAAATTCGGAGACATATGACATCTACCAACCCACACTGGGCCCACGTGATGAATTACGGCCTGTTCCCTTTCACCGAGAGAAGGCCTGTATCCCAGCAGCGGGCATGTTATGGGCTATTTGTGTATGTATGTTATGTATCTCGAAGTATCCAAATCCGCTGGATTCACCCCCTTTCTCAATAAAGCATCATTCACACAGTCCATCCATCGGCTCTCTTTGGTCTTTTCCTACTCGTAAAGACATCGACATTCATACTCAAAATTTTCCTTACGACATTTTCCATAGTAAAAATACCTGATTAGGATTCTACTTTTTGAAACTTGATCGTTTAAATCAAAGAGGGCAAACCGCAACGATTCTAATGGTATAAATACATATCGCAGTGTTTTTTATTATATCTTTACGTTCTCAATAATGTAAAAAATAGCTTTGTTTTTTTAAACATTTTACTGACTAACAATTTGTCGAAAAGTATCGATATTAATTTTACAAATCGCTTCAAACTCATAACTTGCGTCCGTTGTCCCTTTGATTTGGATTTATACCGGATTGTCGATTAAGCCCTTCATAGAACCTATTTGTAAACGTGTAATACACTGAATAGTAAACTAGAGTGTCCACTGTCCATGGAAAACCGACTTCAAAAAAACCGATCGGAAAAGCTGGGGTTTTGTTTGTTTTTTGCTGTGGACTTTATCATCTGCCTTGCCTTTTCCCAACGTTGTTGGGGACTCGCCTTCCATTCTAACCGGATTCAGCTGAGTAACATTATTTTACATGGAGCGACTGCCTATCTGACCTCCACAACCCAGTTGCTGGCTAACACTAGCCAGTAACCACCCAGTTGCTGGTAAGACTGGTTGTGAGACTTTCGGGCTTCTGACGACTGTCTCAGATCCACGAATGATGACGATGATGTTACGGACTTCTGAAATGAAATCTTTTTCACTAAATACCGGATCTCAGATAGGTATTTTCTACTGGTATTGCAGTTCTAATCACGTATTGGTGATACAATATGAGAATTTAGTTTCATAATTCGAAAAACTGAAATTAATCATGAAGTTATACGAATGATTATTACGCGGGTAAAATTAAAAATAACTAATAAAAATGAAAATACGACAGTGATAATACTTGAAACACAAATGAGGTACCTATCTATCTATATTGTATGGACAAATTATCTAATATTATATCACCTGATTTTACTAATCTATATCTAATAATGTCGTTATCATAAATAACTTTATTGATATCTCTCTTACAGATAATATTATATGGGTAAACATATTGTAAAGATTAACGTTTATTAGATTAATTATGGTGCACCACTGCTTGCTGTTAATTTATTAAGATATAGGTGGTCTATTTGACAGTCGATATGGGTCTTCCGAAGCCCGAAAGACTTACAACCAGTCTTACCAAGGAGTATCGTATTACCTACCCAGTGACTGGGTTGTTGAGGTCAGATAGGCAGTTGCCATGAAAAATACTAGTAATCAGCTGCAGCTGGTGAGACTGGAAGCCGACCCCAACATAGTTGGGAAAAGGCAGGCAGATGATGATGAGTTAGGTATATACAGCAGTGAAAACAAAATTGAATCCACAAAAAAATTGCCTAGCAGAATATCTAGGTATATTCTGCTAGGCTATTTTTTTGACACCAAATGAAGGATGTAAAAATAAAACAAATTAATTTATATTATTTTATTGTCATACCAACAGGCACAGCTTACATACGCAGCAACATCAATTTATTTATTTTTTATTTATTTATTTATAATTATCCTTACAACTATCATAACAGGATTAACCTAATGCGATGGTGTGGTATTTATATAATTCCAATATTAAATTAACCTAATAAGGAACTTCTATACATACATACTACCTATCCTTAATTATATAAATCTCATACTTACATAAAAATAACACAGAACAATTATTATATAACTTATTAAAATGTAATACTTAATGCTACACATTTATGTATATACAAAACAAAAACATATTTAACCTATCACAACTTACGTGTAGCATAGTATAAATAATAGTACCCTTGCGAGTTCACTCCTAGTACATGTAAATACGTCAATTTGTATGTGAATTTTATTGATAGTGTGTACCCAGCTAGCAAAATAGTCTTGTAAATAATTACTTAAAAGAATAAAAGCATTGTAAAACATTTATAAGTGTCCTGATTAAGAAGGGGCCTCTTATAAAGGCATGTATAATGGGGATTTGAACTAAAAGAATGTATAAACTTATAAAGAAGTCTTATAGATATATAGAAGAACTCCTTGTAAAAATATTTATAAGAGCAAAAGTTTACAAGCGCACTTGTGTAAGACTAATTACTCTTGATATTTTTTTATACTTATTTAGGCATCTTATAAGATCGTATGTTCTTATAGATTTCTTGGGTAAGTATTTTAAAAGAGTACTGATCGTACTAAAGCATGATATACAACTGTTGAAGAACCAATAAATTATAAGTGTAATTTTTCTGAGCTAAATCATATTAAAGAGTAGTAGCATGTTGGAAGTTGTATAAAAGAACATTTAAGCTCACAAACGTCGTAAGCATGCTTTATTAAGTATATTACCGATCTCATTTATTGATATAAGTATTCTTCACTGTCAATGGCCACCGATAATTGTTTTAGGCTAGTGTTTAATAGAAGCAATGGTCTTTAAACTCACTTAACTAGAGTCATATAAGAATATCTAGTCTGACAGTGCATTTAACTAAAAACGATTGAGCTTTTAAATGTTCTGATGAAGTACGCTTTAAGTAAGATTGTAAATAATGGAAAAATGGTGACATTTTGTATTATTTCATATTTTACTAAATTAATAACTATTATTCAAAAACACATCTCAGAAATGGCCCGAGATTTTAATGTTATTTACATTAAAAATACTTCGAATAAACCTACTCCGCAGGTAGTTCAACATTATAATAATAGTAGGTAAGATAGAAGTAACATAGAAATATTTTAAATTATAAAAGTTAATATACAAAGTACTTACTTTTTTAAAGATTTTTATTATATTCACTGCATGCGCACAACTGTTTGTTAAAATGTTCGACACGCTTAAAAATACTCTTACATTGAGATCACAAAGAGGTAAATAAGGCGAATCACGCTTAGAACGGCATTCGTAAGGCTACACAATGGCATTTTACCTTTACACCATGCCAGTGTAAGACACTTGTAAGACTAATTGCTTTTACAACGGCACTAGGCAGATCACTATAAGATTGAAAACACTCTTGATAAGAGCATAATACAATAACAATAAGGGCAAACACTCTTACAAAGTGCGCCCAATTCCACACTTACCAGCGTTTGTAAGTGTACTAAAAGAGTAAGCAAAATATGCTCTTAGGATACTTGTAATACCAAGTTTTGCTAGCTGGGTATTGCTCGGGTTAAAGGTGTTTTCGCCAGTAAGTTGGTCCTCGCTGGCGGTACCAGCAACAGTGGTGGGCGCCGCCGCCTCCACACGTAACGTTTAATTTAATTTATTGTTATTAAAACCTCATCTTACTAAAAACTTTTATTTACTGAAATCCCTCAGAAAGCACTTAAGCCCAGACTTATTAGAATAGTCTTACATCTCGAGACACTCGACTAAAATATGCCTGTATATAATTTATGGCAGTATATAAATCCAAGTGTGTGAGATCGTCCCGCGGTCAGGGCGTCCAATTTCGGATTCGATCACATTACCATAAAGCGAGTGCGCGACTGGGCGATGCACTGCCCAGTGCGGACATACGGACGGGGAGGATGGATAGCAAAATTTAGTGGCAGTATTGATATTTTTTTGTATGTTGGTTATTTAGAAGACCATAGGAAATGGAATGAGGAAAATGTCGTGAGGAAAGTTTTGAGTATGAATGTCGATAGCTTTAAGAGTACGGGAAGACCAAAGAAGGAAGGGGGTGACTGTCGAGATGGCGGCCAATAGAGAAGTATGGTTGAAAAAGACATGTTGCGCTGACTCCAAATGAATTGAACAGGAGAATAATGAATTCAAAGCCATAGACTAACTATAAAAAAGAAATATTAGTCTATCTTAGAAACTAAAGTTTTAATATTTAAGCTCAAAGTTTCATGTTTGTGTCTACAAAATAGTATCCTTGAAAACAACTAGCTTATGATATGACACAGGATACCAGTGTGGTGCCAATGTAAGTAGCACTTATGCATTTGACATCCTAATCCTTCAGTAATCATAGACAATACGTAAAAGACAGAGACGTAGTTCTAGGTACCTATTGTAAATCTCGATCTGGATCTCGATCGAACGTAAAATAAGTAGAAAGAGAAAGTAAATGATTTTCATACGTTTCACTACCGTGATTACTTTTAGATTCGGGAGGATTCAGGAGCTACGTGTAAGTGTTTTTTTTTTTTTTTTTAACTTTGCATAGGCACAGTTGCAGTGGCACAGAGTGCGGGACAGCTCCAACTCCATCCTGAAGATCATAGCGGGGAGGTACGATTCTCCTTTGTTAGGTGATGTTGTTCAAAGATGCATTTTGAACAACAGCCTTGTTGTCCAATAGATAATAGGTACATAAGTTTACTAACATAGGTATAAGTTTTGTCTTTTGTTTTTGTTACTAACCCATATGGATGTTGCTTATCCGAATAAAAGACATTTTTTTTTTTTTATAGGCACTTATAAAACGCCAGAAGTTTAGTACACGTTCTTAAATAAGAGCAGTTTTTAATATGGGGGTAGGTATAAAGTAGGTAAATCATTAAACTACCGATAAACACCTACCAGCTACCAGTATAAAAGAGCACAAACTACCCCTCAATAAAACACTTTCCCACGTTCCCACTTTCACGTTCCCTATGCACCCAACCGATCGCTCGCTGCAATTCCCACCCGTATGCCCCACACAGCCTCGCCGACTATTTTATATAGTATTTAGATGCACATTAAGAGTCATCTGTAACTGGAGAATGTTCCGATCGGGTATCATTACCATATTGCTGGTCGGGAACCCTTGACTACAGACGTAGAGTATGATATTCAGACTAGATTATGCTGGAATAGATAGGGACTCATTACATGGACGCTGACTAAGATTTTGCGGATCCTTTTTGAGTGGACTGCAGGGTTGAGGTGGAAGGGGGGTTTCCAAGAGGTGATTGTTGAGCTGGAAACCATGGAAGAGGTTGAGGGTTAGGTTACCAAAACTTTTCTAGTGCAATGTTTGTATAAAGTAATAGTAACTAGCTAGTTGACAATGTTTATGATTCCTTCCAACAACTGAATCATTGAAAGACTTCTCAGTTCTCTTCGAATTAAAAATGAAAGCCCCAACCAATAAAAAATGATTTAAAGCCAGGCTGAATACGAAAGCAGCACCAATTCCCAATCAATTAAAGCAAACCGAAGCAAAGGAACAAAACCAGCATTAACCAGTCCATTAACCCTAAAGCCAGTAATTATAAAGGTGGCGAACGCGAAAACAAAAGCCAACTCCTCCACGAGGCTAACGTGTAAAGAATGCACCGATTCCGAGAGACGACGCCTCTCGACCGCATTTTATCACCGACTAATGATCTCGGGCGTCTACGCCGCGTAATGAGAGCGCCGACCGCCCCGGCTCACAACCAATAAAATATTTATGAAACCATCCCCCACCCTAATGGAACGCGTCAACTTCCCACTTAGAAAACTCCACTCGCATTAACCTCCGCAAAATTATCATTACCGCTCCTCAAATGGACAATAGTCGATCGCATGTCCTATACGCAGAATGCGACTCGTTAAGTCGCCGAGGACGCGAATTTAAGAGACAGCTTCTAAATATCCAGTGGCAGCGTGCACATGCGTCCCGAGATCTGTATCGCGCACAATACCGAGGCCGGCCGTCACGACGGTAGCAGAAATATGGACGCGGGCCCGCCGCATGCCGGCTTGTTTTATGTTAATGTGAGGCATAAACGGCTAGACTGCGGGGAAAAATAACGCGCCGACGTCCACCGTGATGAAATACCAGATACCCGCCGCTGATCGTTAGCCAGCCCGCGCCACAACACGAGATCCACACCTAACGCCATTGTCTCAGACGCACGAGGAAGTCGAATAATTAAAGCGAACGCGTCGTCAGTCCAGCGTGCATTCCCACAGACGCTATCGCTCCTGTCGATCTCGCGAGCGAAATACCGAAACCTAATAAGTCTGAGCCGAGTCTCATTTGTGTAAGGAGTCGTTTAAAAAAAACGAACAATACGGAGGCGCCCGATAAAGGAGACGGGCCAATAATTTAGGGTCATTGTTTCGCCTCTTAATTTATGGAGTGCGGGCGTACGATTGATTTGTAGGTTTAGGAGGGAGATTCCTCGGCCAGAGAGTGTTGGGGGATAAGCGGTTTTAAATCCGCGGCGGATTATCACGAGGCGACGTCGCGGCTGTGACGCGCGTCAAGAACTCAATTTATTCGCGGGCCCACTCGATATACATACAATGCGCGGCGGCATTTAAAATGCGCGATAGGATTGGCCGGTCTGGCCTGGGCGGGGTGCGCGGACCATATACGCGTTCTTCGTGATGCACATATTAAGTTAGAAGGCTCTGTACATGGGATGCGGTGGAATTACGATAGGCACCGATGATGTCTAAGATCGTGAGTGTCCCTCCAGTAGTACAATGGGCGAACTCGGAGAAAATTATTAATGCCCCCGGGTTGTTCGGTGTTACATTAAATTGCGGGTGGCGAGCGATGCCATTAAATTATCGGACTCGCTGATGTCCTCCTACAATGCATCGCTTGATAGTAATTCACGGCCGATGCTCTTGTGGTATAATTTCGCGGGTGCATTATCTAGGTACCTAGGAGTGGAATTGGAATTGTTTGATTTAGAGAACTGAGGGTTATAACATGCCGATGTATTATTTGTTGCATTCAATGCTACATTGTAATCTATGTTTATTAGTTACTTAACATCACAATTGACCAGCAAATACTCTACAATCTTAATATCCAGACAAAAAGCAATCCAAAACCCCCATCGTTTCCACGCTGACATTTAACCCTAACAAAATCACTCCACAAATAAAACAGTCCATCGTAAGTACAGCCTATCAGGCATCGAGCGTCTGCATTAATTGGAACAGCCGATCTGGACGACGCAGATTTCACTTCTATAAATGGCTCGAAACTTTATGGTATCGCGGTGCGTTGTTACCGTCAACTTGCGCCTGCACACACTTGTAATTGGTCGACCGCCGGTTGACATTTACAAGAGAACCAAGATGGCGGCCCATCGGATATGCGACGTGTAATTGACAAATAGGCTGAAGGGTTAGAATAAATTGGGCTTCGCACGCAAACGGTTGGATTTTGTTTTTCGAGATCGATGGTGCGTTTGCGCACGCGATGTCTCGACAGATTGTTGACTGCTGAGTCGAGTAAGCGAGCTTAGAATTAGATAGGTTCTTTTCTGTAAGATAGGACCATTTTGAAGGACAATAAAATGTTATTCTTCTGTCTGAGTAGGGTTGCCAGACCTGAAACTGAAAATTCTTACGTAGCCTTGTTAGCTTGGCGTTAATCTGAACTTTCGTTTTAGTATTAGGCTTTGAATTATGAAAAGCAGAATAGTTGATGACTGGGAGAGCTCCTTTGTTAGCTCGAATTCAGTATTTCAAATTTTACACAAAATGTAGTCTCAGGAAAGCCAGACTGACTGGTCTCATAGATTTCAATCAGATAAGAAAATGAAATGCTATAGTTGGACACTTCTAAGCACCCTATGCGTGTGTAATATCAATTTGTCCTTTTATAAAAATAAAAGGAAAAAAGGAATTTTTATTCGAATACCAGTTACTTAACTATAACTAAAGGATAATTATAAGTTCTTGAATGCACGCCTTCTGTCGCTATTCACATCCGTGTCTTAAGTGTGTGTAATGAGTACCTTTAGTACTTAACAGTCGATTGAGCGCAAAATACTTCAGACGTAAACACGGAAATATATATTTAACTGTTTAAAAAAGGGTTAATAAAAGGAATATTCTAGGAATTTTAAGTTTAAGTCTAATTGCTCCCATCCTTTAAGTGACAAAATATCACTTCACTGTGGCTTTTTATGCATTGCAGTGCAACCGGGGTTGCCATTCGCCTAGCCTTTCAATGGACAATCCGGCTTTGTTGTAATAGTAGATGAATGTAGTGGCTTGACCGTTTGTTTCGTTTGATATCCCAAACTCCACATATTGCCCTTATCATCAAGCTTTGCTAAACATACATGTCATGCATCACCATCAGGAGATCACCCTACAATTTTCAGTAGTTTTAAGAGAATGTGACAATCAATGTCCTTATAAAGGCGACTACTCTTATAACGAGAATCATCGTAGATGTCAGAAACAAATGAAAATCAAAATATTTTGTTTCACATACTTATTACTTACTTATTTATTTATTTAAATGCCTTAAACTATCATTACAGGTCTAAACCTACATGGAAAAAATGACATGAAATGTTAGAAGCTTGGAGCATGGTGGCAATTGGTCATTTCGATGAACAATTTTGCTACTGAAAATCACATGGCACTGACATTTACTCAAATCAGTTACCCAGAGACGGTCTACCTTAAGAGTTTTAATCATTTTACTACCCCCAAAGGAGCCTTAAAAAGATAATTCAACATTAAAATCACACGCAATTTCCACTTAGTATAATCACATTGAAGTTCAAATTAATAGTAATTTACAAACATTGCTGAGCTACCATTTGTAAACTGTGTGAAGTGTATGCAGATATAGGCTTGGAACACACTGAGACTTTAAAATAGTAGATAACTGTTAATAAGGGTAATTGGGAACGATTATCGATGAATACCGGTAAGTTGGCACTATTGAAACACTTTGAGTCGCTCGTGGTTAAAAGAGATTATCCAATTTTTTTCCTGTGGCTAATTGGAAATATGTTTGAGCAGATATGTGTTTTCGATGTATGTTATAGCGTCTTTCGAATTTCCTGGTAAATCCACCAAGTTGGCAAAATTTGAATGATAAACTTCTTTACTGTCAAAATCCATGCCAAGTATGCTATCGTTCAATATCTATAACAATTGCCACAGGCTGTTAAAAGCCTAGTAAACAATTTAAGACTTAGTTTACACGACTGCTGTTCTCTCCTTGCAGTTGCAATGATCTGACCTGACCAATAAAGATCGTATAAACAACTGACATTCAGGGCGAATAGCCGTTTTGATTTACAACTTACTTCGATAAACTATCACTTTCTCGTGTCGAGTCGAGCTTTACGAGAATAGCTTATGTCGTAGGGAAGAAGGCCAGTCAACAAGACAGTGGGGCTAACTGTCCAGACTGGAAAAGATTGACTCAAAATATTCCTCTACACCTTATCCGGCGACAGCGACCCAGGCTACTTTTTTTTCTTTCGCAAGCTCTCTGATGACTAGCAAAACAAAATTTGGTCTTGAAAACCCGGTCACTCTGTGTGCAGAAGACCTCGGAAATGCCTCGGAAAGCACGTTAAGCTGTTGGTCCCGGCTGTCATTCGTGGATCATTGACAGTCATTACGAGTCGTCAGAAGCCCGAGAGTCTGAAAACAAGCCTCAGCAAGGGGGTTTCGAATTACTCAGTAACTGGGTTGTGGAGGTCAGATAGGCAGTCATTCCATGTAAAATACTGGTACTCAGCTGCATCCGGTTAGACTGGAAGCTGCCCGTGTACAGAAGACCCGATCAGGATCATTGTATGTGTAGGTATATGAAGGCTTTGGGCGACTTTGGTGTATCAGGCGCTTCTTGTCTAGGTCTTCAAGACGATTCAAAGCATTCAGTGTACTCAAAATACAGGACAGTAGGGACTGTAAATCTATAAATAGTATAAAATGAAGTCGCTTTTGTGTCTGTCTGTTTGTCCACTTAATTCTTCGAATCTACACAATAGATTTTGATCCGCATCAAAATTCGTCATCATCATTTGAAGAATTTATTCCGAAAGGTTAACTTAGATGTAGCGCAGAAATCTTGACGATTTGACATGTCGCCACACCAATAGATTACACCCGTAATAATCAAGGGCGAGATAAAAAAATCATAATATTGGGTACTTATTCAACCATTTCCATTACTTATTCAGCCTTCTTCTTCCCAGCGAAAGCACTAGGAAGTGGTGAAGGGCGAGCGTTTTGGGGGACTGTCTTTTGTAATTTTGACGTTCAAAAAGTGCTGATTCTCAGCCTAGTTTCAATAAATGACTTTTGATTTCGATTAAATACCACACACAAACAATTATCATAAGATCTTTAAACAAAAAATCTGCTTTATGATCAAAAATGGCACCTTAATATATCCGTTAAAAGGGTTTTGATTGATCAAGACGTCAGGCGAGGACAGTCGTCCGGCGACCGTCCGGCGACAGTCCTGGCGACTGATGATTGATACGCACTGTTAGACAATCGCACGATCCATCATCACTGTCGTCAGTGTGGTCCGAGCCTTATACGTGACCTATTGTATTGTGGAAAGTTTATTTTTGATTTTTGTTTTGTATTCTGGTTTTGCGATTTAAGTAAAGGCACGTAGGTAAATTAATTTTAGTTTTTTTTTTGTTTGTATAGTTAGTTTGTGCCCCTATGAAGTTATGACGTCTTTTTTTAAGAATGAAGTTTGGTTTTTAGTCAATGCAGCTTAAAAAAAACATGAATAACAGATTTTTAAACACAGAGAAGCAAGCTTGTCTTGACTCTATGCATCTCTACAATAAAGATTATGACAAGACCCGTTGACAGTAAAGTTAATAAAAAAATATTCTTTCCTATATTATATTGACATTTCATAAAAACATCGTTAACTATCGAAAAAAACGACCATTTCGGAAACAAAAATATCGATTTCCCGTCATTTTTTTATCGAGTTATCGCGTCATTTCGGCGCCGGCGCACACAGTGATCGATTGCACGTTTAACACCAGGTAAACACCCCGTATATGAAATGAAACTATCACTTTACTGCGACATAAAAATACCAAGATACTGTATATACATTTACCAAAAATATAAACAATATTTATATACTTCAAAATAAGGTTGAATTTTGATTGAATGTAAGTTTCAGAGCTTGCGTCAACAAGTCTGTTTGATAAATTAATTAAGCGAATGATGGATTTGTCTGCCTAGAGTAGTGATTGATGATTTGACAATAATTTTGGGGTCGGAGGGCGAATGTCAAGAGATAAATATACAAAATGGGTTCCGGATGCACCCGAAGATGGGAAGGTAAAAAAGTGTATACAAAATTTAGTTTACTTAAGTATTTAGGTACTTATGACTACATGGTAAATATGAAGGAATATCTCACGTTCATTATGTATTTGAAGGATATCGTAATATTTATGGTTATGTATGCAAGATAAGCTTGTAATACATACAGTGCATTTATGGTGAGACTAGCATAAATTACTTTGAATTTGTCACCTAGTTTTCCTTCGATACTCGATCGAAAGTCAATAACCTCTACCAGGAGTTTTGAAAGCTATAATGTAAAAAAACTAACATCTGTATAAGATATTATAAAATATGTTTTATCCTTTACCAAAGAGCAAAACACCCAAATATTTGTATCAACAAAGTATTCGATCACAAAACAATCGAGTGACATAAATATTTTGACATAACAACGCCGCGCTTTTAAGCTAAATTAAAACGAACTTAAAAAAATAAATTAACAATCGATAAACAGACATCATAAACAAATCGAAAACTCGTTTAAAATTTAATATAATGCTCATAAATATACTTTTTTTTCGCAAAACGAATCACCCCATTTAGTAGGGTGTCCACAATAAAGCTGTCACGTGGGACAGTCCGATACCCGACATCGCACTTATCAACGAACATAACATCCTCAACTTTACGACAATCTTGCGCTGGACGCGCGCGCATATAAATTTGAACAAACGTCAAGACAGTCCGATTTTATTTTACTGATCATGGAAATTGTATCGATATTTCAACGATAACGTTATTGTGTTGTGTCGGATAAAGATACTTTTTATGTTCGCGTTCGTTTGATTTTTATACGATTCGAGAATCGGATGAGAGTCGGAATCGATTATAATAAAGTTCACAACGCATGCTGTGACTAATAATAACTATCGGGAGATACATTATCGTAAATCAGAAGTAAAGCCAATGTACTTATCAGTGTCCGAATTTTACTCACGAGTGTAGGTTGAATCATTAAATATTGAACTTCAATCAACAAACTACATAGTTCTGAGTCATGTATGAAGAACCTGTTGCTTCCCAACGCGTGTAAAATACTGCACAATGGAGGCGAACGGCGGCATGAAGGACAAAACAAGACCAACCAAACAGCACGTCAAGTTAAACTTTTTCCCCACTGAAGCAACTGAAAACCTATAAACTACGCAAATAAAAAAAAAATAACAAAAATCATTCCCGCAGCTGAAACCCACACGCTACAATCTAGATCGTAACACACGAATAGCGAAATCTAAAAACCGGTTGTTAGTTCGCCATGTAATTCTAATTAGGTAATTCGAGCAGCCGGTACTAATGGTTCGGTTCGGTGCCATAAAGCAGGCGCAATCTGATCGTGTGAACATGCTGTCCGCGTGTCCCGTGCACATTGTCCGCAGACATGCGACGCTTTGTCACCCTAGCCCACGCGGCGAGATAGCGATATGAGAGCCTGTAATTATTGGCTTCAGAGCTATTCTGTAAATTCGATTTTAGTGTTAGTGGAGGGTTAATAAATTTTAATTAATAGATGAACTTTTTTATTTTTTTAGCTTAGAAAAGTTTTATCTTTTGTTTTAATTTATTATCATAGGCAATATTATAAGGTTGGCGGCCATTTTTCTCACGTCTTCGAATACAAATTGGACAAAGTATTATTCTAAGCACAATAGTCACTCTCAGGTCTTTCGACTTCATTCATTCTTGAGAGCACTCTGTCACTACTTACACGCGGTGATTACTTGAACTTTAACCTCTTGGCTTCGAATAGCAGTAAACCGGTATTACAAAACAAAACAATTGACACTTTAATAGCTTCAATCGGTTGAAAAAGGGACCCTAGACACTCAAGACCAGAAAATAATGAAACAACAGGCTCGAAATGTCAAGAATTGACTTCAATTCCTCTAATTTGGTATCAATTTAGGTTGGAGTATTATACTTTTGGAGTATTGCCGATCGTCATTGATTTCACTCTGGTTAGACCAAAAAAGTCCTCGCCCAAGTCACAACAGACGACACAATAAATATAAATGACTCGGGGCAAGGGGACACTGATACATACTCATTATTCTTAGACCCTATCATTGATGGCAGCGTTTCAAACGAGACGAACACGCACTGACGTGATGACCTGGGTCATCAAGAGTCACGCGAAGCGTTCAATGTCATATGACATTGAACGCTTCGCGTGACTCTTGACATATACCCAAAATCCGGTAATGGTTTCTCCTGGATGGATCAATCTCATCATCTTCAATCTCATACTTTAAAATCTGGTTTCTGGGTAGGACGTGCTCTGAAAGCTATTACACCACGTTTTTTTTTCAAGCGCCGTCGACGCACTTCGCACGCAACTGTAACGCGCTGCAAACGCGTTGTTATCGCAACCAATTTACCAATTCACACGTTAGTAAAATTGCAGTATGCAGACGACGAATTTTTCGCGTGCTGTCGATGCGCTACTAGCGCGGCGTTACATTGATACAGACGCGCTGGCACAGCGCCTCTGTTTAGCTGCAAACACATACGTACATCGCATTTTAATCGGATATACTTGCCGACAGTATTACGATGGCATCAATCGAGTCAACACTTCTTACGCTGGCCTTAGTACTTTTGTTAAACACAACACAATACAACGTTTCTAGCGTGATACACGCACGTTTGTAGTTCGTTCGCGCGCGCGCTACGAGGGTTTTACTTTGCAAGGAGAGTTGATCCCGCGCGTCTGTAGCACGTTTCTCGTGAGTTTGCAGCAATGTCAAGTTTAGCAGCGCCAACAAAGCGCGATAGCAAAACGCGCGTCGACGGCGCCTGAAAAAAATGTGGTGTGTAAGAGCTCTAAATGTTTCCAAATCAGGAGTCTGAATTCATACTTTATATTTTTCAGACCTCTCCCATCTTATTAAATATCAGCCTTTTTAGAAGCGTAGACAAAAAACAGTCCTTACCCAAGCCACAGACGAACATAATTAATGAGTGCACAACGATTTGGGACATGAGGACACCACTACACACTCAGCGCTCACGCTGATGGAAGCGTTTCAAACGAGACTGATGCCTACAACGAAATGACGTCATGACTTGGGTCTTCAAAAGTCACCAGAAAGATTTACCGCCTCTACATCTAAAATATTCTATAGGCAATTCGCGATGGATCAATCTCAATATCATAAACCTGATAGTTATAATTTATATGTATACATTGCAAAATCACGCTATATGTTCTAAAAAGTTTCCAAGTCTGGAGATTGAATTTGAACTTCTGCATTTTAAAAACATTCACCGTTGATTGTCACCCTGGTTAGACAAAAAAGTCCTCACCCAAGTCACAGACGGACATAATAAATAAGTGCACAACGAGTCGAGACATGAGGACACCGATACACACTCAGCGCTCACATTGATGGAAGCGTTTCAAACGCAGTTTAGATAGCGTAGTGGCGTTGACGTATTATTATTGAGGCGTTTCGATGTTCTCGTACCATTTCCGAAGTATAAGATACGAAATTTTCGTGTAGTGATGGTAATGTGGCTCTAAAGGCTAATGTTTTTGTAAATAATGTGCTTGGGAATAGCGAAAATGTTTATTTGAAGGCGATTGATTCTAATCGTATTGTTTTATTTGAGACAGGAAGAGGACTTGTTTATGTTAACAATAAAAAAATATTGTTTTACCCTTTCTTATTTATATTATATTATAGATTCGTACCAATTTGTTTGTTATGGTGTGTACACACAACTTTGAATGCCTTTTTGTTAATATAATCCAGTACATCAATTTTAAAGCCTCATGAATTTCAACTAATAATCCAAATAGCCAACTAAGTTGCAGCAAGTTCCTCAATAAACCTCTTTCTTTACCACTATCTCACGAACTTGTTCGAACAGCTCGTATTTTGACATGTTTTATAGTTCTTCTCGCGTCAATCGCGCGTGGTGCGTCCGAAATACTTTATTTATAGCCAAAACGGTTGAGTCGTCGCGGCCGTAAAAAGTTTTAGTGTCTTCCGATTGAGGCGCCGTGTCTTTATGCCCTTTTTTTATCAATATTGAACCGTTTTTGATGGCCTGTTTAGGGTTATGACGTAGTTTTGTTTCTAAAGAAGCCATGGAATTGTAATGCTAGTCATTTTGATGTATTGCGGGCTTTTAACGCCAACTTTTGAGTGCATCTGCGACAAGTCTTTGAACGAAATGTGTTAATAGAACTAGAGGCTAACAGGCTGTTGTATGATTTTATCTTTGCTAATAAATTGTGTTGGAGTAATTTGAATTTCCTGCTTTTCACTTACACCTTTAGCTAGTTCACTCTCTAGTGAACAATTTCCTGTAATATTGATAGGAATGTTCTAATTTACACGGAGTTACTAACTTTTGAATGATTCAGGAAAATATGTTGATTGTGATTTTATTGCAGGATACCAATAAGTATGTTTAGCAACGGAGTGATGTCGGCTGAGTTGACTGATTGGCATCGCATATTTAGCCTATAATGTTCCCACTTATGGGAATAGGGCCTCCTGTCTGTCAGAGGGAGTGAGCCGTAATCCACTACGCGGACTTAGTTCGGGTTGGTGGATGTCACATGTATTCGAATTTTCGGTTCTAGGACATGCCGGTTTCCTCACGATGTTTTCTTTCACCATTTGGCCTTTACCTCCTAAATTTTAAATTACTTTATCGTGTACCATCTTTTACATGCAGAACATTTAGATCTTAGTCATCTTAAAAAACTTATTAAAAATATTAAGCACTATCTCTATTATCCCTGATCATCAATAAAGAAAGCCCAGTTCGTTGACCCCGCGTGTTAGCAATCCGGATATAATTTTTTTATGTCATTATGTTCAATGGATCATTAAAACTCTGTCAAAAGAGGCATTTTTATGACTTTTTTTACGACAAGAAATCTGATAGTATGTCTTTTTAAATGTTCCCAATGATTTTTATATGAGTACTTTTATTGCGTACGACGGTAGATTAATTTCATTGTTGTTAAATTTTTGTTTGATTGCTTTTTAAGTGTTTCTTTACGGGTTAGTATGTTTGAATTCTTTTTTTTTGGAATTTAGTCGTATACGGCTATGCACACATTTTCTACATATTAATAATGGATGTTTATGTGTTAGAACTTCAAACACAATAAAAGAAAAAATGGAGTTTCTAATATTACTTTAGCACATTACTCTATCCCTCCCTCTGACCTGACAATTGTAAAGTTCGATACTTAATGAAATGTAGAATGACGTAGAAATTGTTCAGTAAGTAGGTAAACGAATACTTCGAAATTTTCCTGAATACTTAATGTGAAATTGAATAAATCCTTGTCACCCTTGTGTCAACTGAATGAGCCAGTACCTAATCACTTGAGGACACAAACCTGCCACTAATTAAAATATTTTTTATAATTGCTATAAAATAAACTAACATTTACATTTAGGCGAAAATTGCAGAGTTATTTTCAAAACGAATAGTGTATAGTCATCTCAACACCACTCTCCCTTGGTTTTATTTACATGTATATATATTTATACGAGTATATATGATAAGTATATATTATAGTAATAGTATGTATGTATATTATAGGGGTTTAACCTATTTATGTATTTGTGTACGTTTTTTCATTTATAATTCAACAATTTTAATGGTTTTTTTTTAATCATTGTTCGGCTCAACCAAAGCACGTGCCATCTAATCTCTTCACCACCCTTGGTTGACTGGGAGCGAATGCCTAAGGTATTAAATCCACCTTTGTACCTTTTTGTCTGCAAAAAGTTTAAAAAATAAATAAATTGCCCACAAAACTTTTGAAAGTTTTATACTTTTATAGATAAACAACCGTAGGTTACTAACCGTTGAAATGAACATGAAATATGCAGGAATAACTCGTAAAATTATTGAATTATTGAAATTGATGGAAACGTTCAAAACGAAATGTTTTAATTTGTGAAACTAGTGTGAAACCATTTATTTTATAATCTAATAAAAATCTCAGTCTCACCCAGACTCAATATAAATATTATTAGATATAAATATCATTAAATTATGCGGTTCTGCATTTTATTTTGATTATATTTTGATTTATGTGACATTTCTTCTTAAAATATCTTCTGACCTAATCTTATTCTAAAGCAGAGGACAGAAGAACTTTATGTTTCAGTAGTTATCAAGTAGATAGCACAACCAAACATCAACCTTTAAATTTATATTTCGCTTTGAGAACGAACTGACATGAAATAGTTTTAGTTGTAAGTAGTAGTAGTTCTGTAAACAGGATATCAGAATCACTTACACACGTCGTATTATAAAAAATAAATAAGATAGATGAAGTCGGCGGCGGCGTTTTCTATCTGACTGCTCTGAGAAGAAAGGCCGAAACAAACTCAGAGGTTCCATCTCTTTTAAAGTCATAATCTTGGTTAGATCACGTGAATACCATGTAGATGGTACTGCTTTGTCAAAAATCCCACCCTTTGACACCTTGCTGTTAATGAAATGGTTAAAACGTCTAAATTGTAGCTTAACTTAGCGTATTGTCGATAGTTATTTCTTTAAAAATGAGTGTAATGGACCAAATGTAATCACAACCTAATCAAAGATGTCAATGCATCCCAATAACTAACACCTTTAAATACAAAAATGAAATGACCAAATTAAATCCAATAAAATCAATCACCAACATCTAATCGTAGTCTCTACAAACCCACAAAAACTTAAAATCGCCCAAAAATATATCAAGGAGTGTTAATTAAAACGGAAGCAGGACCACTCAATCACGTCACGAATCAAAGATGGCGCCCGTTTCATCTTGAAAATGATAAATTTGTATAAAAAAGTCGTATGAACTAAAGGAAAGGCCGGAAGGCGACGCGTTGTATATCAATCAAGAGATGAATGAGTTACAGCCCTTATACGTCACGGGACGGACACGAGACGAGTTTGTGGTGTTGATTTAATTTGATGGATTTTATTGTGGTTTAAATTGGGAAGGAATGTTTGGAAGGCGTTAGTAAAATGTAAAATTAGTCAGCGATATTAATTATTTCATTAAAAGTGAATAGTTTTACGCAGTGAATATTAGAACATCATAAAACTGTAGGTTATATTCATGAATGTTATCTACTAGCTATTTTCTTTGAGGACGGTTTCGTCGATAACCTAGTGGCATTAAAAAATATTCTGAGACTTTGTAACAAAATTAATACAGGGTGGCGGAACATCAACGCGCAAAATGAAACCATGAATTCAGCACATGATTCTAGACCCTGTAGAGAAGAAATTTATCGTAGGTCATAAAAAAAAAAAAACCAGCTCCTTCATAGAAAAGTGCAATGCCCACACGGTCAACTGATAGTACATATAATTGTATTCGTCGCAGTTGGTGGAACAAATAATTTAATTTTTAATAACGGACGAAAAGCAAAGCAGGGGTATTCAGAATCATGTAGTGAATCCAAGGTAACAGGTTGTGCCTCGATGTCCCTGCTACTCTGATTTTTTGTGCAGTGATGGATGGAATATCTAAATTGTAACTGAATCTGATTCTTAAAAGCTACGATTTCTTTCTTTTAAACCAGCATCTTAACATCTTCAATTTCAATTTCGTGGATCACCTGGAGTAGAGAGGCTACATATACTCGTACACATGCAATCAAACTAACGAACACACTTTACAGTTTATAGCCTTCTACAGAGCCTGATACATTCCAAATCGTGACTTATAAACGCGATTCCTATTCATACTTTACTTAAAAATTTAAATATTCGCAACTGTGTAAGTTCCATACAACATTATTGTATGTAAATGTAGTCTGATGGGTCAGTCGGCTTTGTAAACGACAAACGGATTGAGGCGAACAGTTAAAAATATGATTAAAGTCCTAACGCTATGTTGGTAATCTGCGTTTACAGCAGCTTGGTGTTTAGTATAAGGTATGAACTGATCGCGGGTACGCACGACGACATATCACGCCATATATTTCCAGTATAAGCTGCCTTCTCATAGTACGAAAAGCCTATACAATACAAAGTCAGCTAAAACTAGAAATGTATAGCTTGATATGTGTACAACTCTGCTTACTTACTGCGATACTTTTCCACAATAGGTACCTAACTGCCTATTGTCTACATTCGTCTAACACTTCTTCACCTGTATGTATGTACAGTTCCACTGTAAGTACAGTCAGGAAAATGAATTGTTTATCAAGAATCTCAATTGCTACCTCAAATGTCCTTGTTCTATTTTCTCTACGGCCATAAGTGCCGATGTCGACACAATTTTCCACTAAAGCATTTTCATATAACTGTAAAAAATACAGTTGTGATTTGAATTTACGGACAATTTAAGTTGCTCGTCAATTTGGAAAACAATTAAGGCTAACTTTACATGAGTAAAGTTACAAAATCGAATATTTACACTCTCTTGTTTAAGTAATCTAGAATGGATAGAGAGTCAGAAAGATCAAAAGACAAAAATAATAATTATAACTACCGGTTTTTATGGCATTAAACGTGCTAATCGCTACCGCTCGTGCCTTACAATTTTTTTTTTGTATTTCAAGAGAGATTCAGTTTTACTGCTTATGCATATTTAATTAATTGCATCTTGCAATCTTTATCGACATTATTTATTGTCAAAACCTACATCAAAGAGTTTTATGACTTATTTATAGCTTTAACAGATATGCAGTTAGATAAGACACAATTAGCGCGGCGCCAAAATTATCGCTAAATCTAGACTTATAATTACTGAAATAATATAGCAATTATTGTTTTATTTTCATTACATAGTTTAACGACTTTTTGAGTGGAGCTCAGGCTGAACAGCTGTTATCGACAAGAGCTCCGTTCTTGAAAGCTCATTATTTGTTTATTTGAGACTATGGAGTAAACTTACATAAATACGTTTCGAAACATATCTCTGAAATCATACAAGGTGGAGACGACAATGCTACAATAACTTAAGCTGCGTATATCTGATGCCGTTCCCATTCTGCACGAAAATTCAAACAAATATATCCAATAGTGTAGTCAGCATTTCCAGTCAAAGATTGGCACAACCCATAGTCGACCTATCAGTACTAATTAGATTGTTAGAAAAAAACTTTTTTCATTTCGATGCCAGTATTTATTTGATAGTTCAAAAGTCCTCTTGTGCATGAGTGTTGCCAGCGTTTGCATTTTGTCGTATTGTCTCTACATTGTATATCAGGGCCAAAAAAGGTGACATGTGTCATTACGAAGCTCATTTTGATATCTATAGTAAGCTGTAAGAAGTAAGTTAAAGATAACGATAACTTTAGCTTACTTTATTTAGCTTGACTCCTTAGAGTAAGCAAGCAATTGGAAACCAAGTGATTTTTTGGTAATTTCTTGATTAAAAAAGAACTACAACTCGTCTATCCCACTAAACCTACTCCATAATGTGTAACCAAACCATTATAACCACTACCGAACTCCTTAAAACAGCAACACTGCTAAAAAGACCCGGAGTCCGTTGTCTAATTGATAATTAGTATTCAGGCGGGCGGTGCAGGCCTACGTGTGGCCCCCATGAGACCCCCGGCCCCCGTGGGCCCCGGGGACGGTGGGGGGTTGGTCAACGTTGCATCAGCACGTCCAAGACGTCTGCTATTGACGTAAGACGCCAGCCGCTGGGAGTGCGACGTGATCACACGGCTGTGCGGCAGCGGGAGGGTTAAGTCCGATGATTCCAGTTCATTGAATTTAATTGGTACTTTGATTTGCTGGCGGGTTTGTGTTTTTGATGGGATGATCTGAAGGCTGTCAAAGTATATAATTGTTTGGTTTAAAATAGGTGAACGCAGTGCTATGAATTTGATATCCGTTAGTACTTATCTCCCCTTGTATTTTTTTTTTACATTTATCTGTAATATTTATGGTGTATATAATAAAGAGTGTTCTATTCTATTATATCTAAGATATTGGTCGTATAAAGAAAACATTGAATATAAATATTGTGACTTGAGTCGAACTGTCACTAACCAAAACACCTTTTAACATCGAAGGACAAGTGCCCACATTCATATGAAAAACAGAAAACAGCCTCCGAATCAAACTACTCCACAACCAGACCGTCAATCCGATATTACCATAATTCATTATAAATTATTCATCACAATAAACTGACCTACCCCACCACGCCCTAAGGCCTGGTACCCAATCGCGGGCGACTACGCAGCAACTTTTTCAAGATTACCATATCTACGTTCGAGGATCGCGAGTGAAATGGACGGGCAGTACAGCAAATTGGCTATCTAGCTCATGCATCGCGTATGAATCGCTGCGACCGAAGAATCGGAATATTTAGGCGATCGTGCGCGTCGCCCGGTAGCCGGTCTGTGTCGGCCCTTATTTAGATACTTTGATGTTTTCAGTGTGTCTGTCTTTTTGTTTGCGTTGAATAAATTTTGGAGTGTTTTATGTTATTTGTTTTTTAACTGTGGAAAGCGTGAGTATTGGGTTCTTTATGTTGTTTGTGGTCGAGTGGAATAATTAACTGGCTCTTTGATTATCAAGACAATGTAGCTATAGCTGTAGACACAGTCTAAACAAACTATTCGTACTGGTTGTATGAAAAACCAGGCAGTGTCTGAAAATCTCAACAAAAAACTGCATGGTACAGTGAGTGACCTGCATAACCCAACCGCCCTTCCCCTCTTCTTCTTTGTAAGAGGTGTCAGGTAATGCAGAGTAGGTACCATACGAAATCTATCCTATTTTCAAAAACATAACTGAAATTGGAACTTCCTGAATTTGAACCCAACCAAAATAATTGATACGCCGACATGTTCTAAAGCATTAATAATAGCCCTCTAATCATCCCAGAACCACAAATCCCTCCCGTCTTAATTAACAATGCACAGCCAAGAATATTCAAAACAATCTCACCTCATTACAGACCCGCGATCTCTAATCCAAGGAACATGGTACGTGCCAATTTCGAAGCCAGCAGCAGCAGCATCCACAAGTCGGAATTTTTCAACACACTAATGAATCAGTCGGGTTAATGCAACATCGCGGAGACCGTGTACATATTTAAATCAGGTACATGGTTCTTGATTATAGCAGCTGGAGTCAACTCAGTTGGTTTTATCTGGATTGTGTAAAGTTTCCTAACGGTTATTGCCCTGAGACAATACAAAGGAAATGCTGGTGAAGTAGAGATGGGTTCTGCTTTTTTCTATTTTGAATCTAATTACTATTTTGTCTGGGTGGATGGGAAGTGCCTCTTGGTTTTGCATCAAAAGCGTTAAAGTATTGACAAAAATTTTGTGGAGATGAAAAGAAAATTGGTAAGTTAGTAACTCCCCATTTTGACATGGCTCTGCATCAAATGAAGCGAAAAGTGCCAAAATCTGTAACTGCTGTATTCATAAAAAAATCTGTACAAGTAATAATCCTATAAGCTGGAAATCAATCAAATCCCATCTAAAAGTCACACGTTACGATCAATGCCACTTTTTACCGTGTTTTATATCTACAAAACCAACTCAATTCTTTTACAGACATTTTAATAAGTAATTACATCTCAAGTCCTCAAGAAAAAGCTATCCCCGTCCCACCTGGCCACATTCGAAGTCGAGACTTCGAGAGTCCCTTCCTCCTTCAACTTCATTTGCAGTCTACTCCACGTTAAAAACAATTATGCTTGCGATTGTTTCGTTAGTGGAAGCAAATGTTTTTTGTGTCCCCTCCCCCACCACCCCCTTCCAACCCCCCCGTTGTCCCTCTTTGTATTCAGTGGACGGAATGTCTCTCCACTGTTTGGTTTTCTTTTGACGAACTTCGTTTCGAATGCATTTTCTTAATTCGTTCGTGATTTTGTGGAAAATTGAATCGTTCTGTCTGGAGCGGTACTGTGTTTTGTTTTGTTGACTGGTTTTTTGACGATGAATGAATGTGCTGTTATTTTTAAGCGAATTAAAGATGTTTTCGTAATTAATTAAAATAAGCAGTTTATTTCAGGGTTGTATTAGTATTTATGTAAACATTTGTGACACATTTCTCTGCAAAGAACTTTTTGTTGACATTAGAGATTGCAAATTAATCTGTGTTAATCCGAAAACATAAATGTTAAATGTAGGGGGGTTCTCTCTGTTCTCCATACCATTACAAAATAAAGAATACACGGCAAAAATAGTAGCAACAATGACTTTTGATATTACAAAAATCCAGAGATTACTACCTACTGAAGTAAGCAAATGCAACACAAACAACTACAAACTCAGACCAATTTATCCAGTTTCAAAACGCGAGTCAGCCTAAGTTTTTATCTGCAACATAACTTCAAATTAAGATTAAATGCAATACTCTTTATTTGATAAGCCCGCCCTGGCTGTATCGGCATGTCCCTTAATTGACTAACCCTTTAAGATCTCCCGTCGAAGGCTCGAAGCATGCGCATTCGCATCTCAATATTATAAAAAAAAAACTTTATTTATATAAGCAAAAGTAATGTACACCAATTCAGTAAATCACGAGCCAAAGTCGTTAGCAAGTCTGTTAAAATTCTTAAATTAAAAACAAACTAAAAGGCTTTAACAATTAGCATTTTATTTATTGCAATTACTGTATAAACTAATTTATACACTACACTCAGACACTTATACCGTATGAATAAAACCTATTTAGTAAACTTGGGGCGCTAAATAATTGTGTTTTTTTTTTATTAGGGCGAGGACACACTATTGTCGCTCGCCGATGTCCAATATCTACGTACATTAATTATGCAAACGATCCACTCCAGAGAGGTTAAATGGCGATTTTTTGTGTCTCGTTTTAATGCGACGGTGGTACGTGATGGCAGAAGATGGGTGATGTAGGATCTTGTTATTGCTTTTGTTTCGAAGTTTTTCTGTGGACTGTTAATTGAATGAAGCAAATTGAGGAAAGAACGAATGTAAAGAAATGATAATTAATTTAGAAACTGTGGGAACAATTGCAATTTTCGCGCTATGGCATATTCATTGGAAGCATTTGAAATTATGTACAGAAATACATTGACCAAAAAGCTAGTGCAATCAAGTTGGTTTTTCCTTTGACCGACGGCGGCGGCATAGCCATATTTTTTCAATTAAAAGTTAAGGTTTTTACGGTTGCTGTTCCATATTAATAAACCACTTTGTTCATCTTAAACCTAACACAATTATGAATATTTTGCAGTGTAGTTACAAAGACTAGTACACAATAAAGCGGACTGCACAGCGTCATGTACCGTATCGACGGAGCGCTCTAATTAAAAATCGTAAACATCGACGCGCCGTCGATAGCGGTAATGTGTGCGGACCCTAATTACTTAGACCGTTTGAATTAAAAACATCGATATTTTGCTTGTTAGGAGTTTGTGTCAGTGATGTTCATTATTTTGGTGAGTTTTAGTTAGGGGAGACTAGCAGTTTTTTTTAAACAGCTTTTTTAATTTTTATTTTTTTCTATAACTTCACTACCCGACGTTGTCCGTACGTTTTCGATTCCTTTATGGTTTCCTCTAATAAAATATTTAAAAGAAAACCGGATATATTTTTCTTTTAACCCTAGGTAGTACTTAGATTCATCCCTTGTACAATTAGATATAAACCATTAGATTTTTTTTTTAATTGGAAATAACACGTTCCTAATTCGGCGTGCGTCACTCAACAACAAATCGTAATTAATTTTATTAGTCATCAATTAATAAAAATAAAAATAATTATTCATTAATTTTATTAGTTATTGTAAATAATTTTGTTACCTAATAATTAATAGGTTTAAATATTTATAATCATCAATGTAAGCCATAACTATTGCAAGATAATTATTTACATAAAAAAAAGTTATTGCACAGTTTTCCTAGAAAATTATTATGTTTTGTTATTTGTGTTTTCTAATCTATGTACAGAAGAAGTCTAAAGTTTAGTCTAGATAAACTCAAATGAAAATCTCAAGAATTTGACAGTTTTAATCTCATTTGGTAAATCAATAATAGTGATATTTCCACTCCCTTCCACTCTTAGAAAACATCTAAAAGAAACTCGCTTCTCTTGACAAACTATAATTTACATCCTTAGTACGTTTATTTAAAAGCTTTCCTTTTCGCCAAACAGCCGTTCCCCAAAATATCCTCATAAAATACAGAAAACACTTACTAACATTAGTAGTACTCCACCCAAAATTCGCTAACGTACCTGAAAAAAAAAACAAAACAAATTAAATATGGCCGGCGTTAATTACACAAACAGACAGACCTCGCCAATTACGCGTACCCATAAAACGACGACATTAGATCCACTTTAGTACGCAACTGTACCAAAGGGACGTTTCCCTAATCCATTTACGATATAACAGATATAAATCAAACTTAATATTAGCTACATGTGTTGATAAAGCCCGCCACACGTGCACACACACACACAGATAAACACACACACATACACATAACCAAGATGGCGCTTGACTTGAGGGAGAACGTGAGATTATCTTTTTAATGTGTGGCCCGGATTAAAATGACGAATGCTTATTGTTCTATTTTTTCGTGTCCTTTTTCGCAGTGGGTTTTTTAGGGTTAAAACTTTTTTTTGTTTATTTTTTGGGATTGTAACACATGGTGCACATTCCTACCGAGATGGGTGGAAAAAAGCTTTATCTAGTTCTTAGAACAAAGTTCAGTAATGTTTCAGGATTCAAATTCACGATCATTACTTGGAGGCGAGGCGTGTCCGTTGGACTATTGTATTCAGCGGTTTTTTTTTTATCTGTCTATCTCTAGCTGTTGATCATTTTCTAAATACGCTTTCATGTATTACTTACGTCAATACATTAATATTATTAACATTTTTTCCAATTATTCATTTAGCGGTTGATAACAAGCTACTTAGCAACGGATACTAGGTAATCGGATTTGATGACTTGGATTATAATCCCGTGTATGAGTCAAAAATGTATGAAAGCAGACTGATAGTTGATGAAGATTAGTTTTATCCACACGTATTTATAATGATTAAGTCTACACCAAAGATGTGCCGAAACATATAATGATGAAATAATTGATTGTAGTCAAAGGGTTATGATGCATACAAATATTCATGATGCAAATGCCGTAGAGGTGGTTGCTTGGACCGATAATCCTACAAAAAAACTGTATTATCGGTCACCTTATCATATTATTATTACGTAGGTACACAACGTAGATACATACCGAAAAATGATTAGTATGTAGTGGTAATATAATAAAATATTTTTATCAAAACATTTAAAATTAAAAACCCGCGTCATTATCATTGCCAAAAGCTCTTACTCAAGCGAACATAACCCTCTCGCTGCGATTACAAGACACAACATACCAACACACACACACACAATCTACAGATGAAGCGCAAATGTGTGCAAGGTGGCATGAAAATGGAATTAAGGGGGGAAAATGCAAAGGAATCAACCGGGCGAGAGCGCGGGGGGCGAAAATGTCCCAGACCGGACACTTTGAACGAATTATGACGGTCATTATTAGAACGTGGACAGAATTAAATTGCCTCCCCCCTACCCCCTTCTCGCCCAGCCGGCCCCTTACCTTCCGGCTAAGTATGCCCGCATAATGATACCTGTCCAATACTAGCAACACTTATCTAAGCCGGCGAGTGGATCTCTATCGTTCGGGATTCGATATTTGTTTTTTTCTTTTTTCTAAGGGATCGTTTTGTGTGAGTGCGTAGAATGAAGTGTCAATAGAGGTAAGTGAAGTGTTTTGAAGAGATTGAAAGGCGGCTGCGTGTGGAATGCAACGATTTTGAGCTCCGTGTTATTTTCTTTAAACAAAAGTGTCTTGCTTTATCAAAATCGCAGTTGTTGACCTTATTCATTTATTATTAAAAATTAAACGTCAAAGTTGCCGCTTATTCCACAATATTTCCATAGTATGAACATTTTAATTTCCTTTTTACTACAGAGATTAATTAAAAGTCAGATTATTAATTCATACTACGCTTGTTGTGAATATTTAGGTGTCTAAGGCTCACAGCTAATCTGCTCCAAAAAAATATTTGGTCCTTCAAGTCGTATAAAACACAAACACGCGTAACAAAAGGATTAGATATAGATAACCTTGTAACTCCCAGCTTAAAGCAATCAAATAGAAGAAATCCCACAGAGTTTACAATCAGCGGGCACATCACACGATAAGGCGTACAAGTCCGTACAACTAAAGTAAATTTACAGAAACAAAAGCAAACATTAGGACAGATTAGTGGACGTTACGCGAACGAACCGATGCAAAGTTAATACCTGTATCAATAGTTCTGGAGTCGCAATCAGTAGATTTGCAGTAATCTCGGCAAACGCACCGAGCGATAAAGAGTACGGGTGGGTGTTGGAGCAAGGCATGGGCGAGAAGACTAGAGGTCGTACTGAGGGACAGAGCTTGGTTTCGAAAGGATACAAATAATTAAATAAATTATTTTAACATAGTACTAAGATTGGATTATCGATGGGATGTAGCCAGTGAATTTGATAGAATCTGGTATTTTATATTATATTTAGCGGAAAATTTCAAGAGTAAAAAATAAATAGTGAAAAAATATTAGTCCACAGCGACAACGACTCCCATTACATCTATGAAATCATTATAATTATGTATTGTTTGGTATTTGAATCCACAAAGGAAAGTAATTCATTTTCAAGAAATAACTTGATATTTGCTATACGGTTCCCAGCAACAATGTTTTCTACTGAAACTGAAGTAAAAAAAACAACCGATAAAAAAACGCCACCCCTAAAAAATGCATAAATCAATTTTCATTTTGATCTCCCAACCCAATCTTTTCCAGATCGTATCGTAAAAATAAAGTGTAACTAATCAAAGGAGATTGCGAACGCCTTTCCGAATCGCGCGCGCCTGTGCCTTACCCGCGGCCATTATCATGCAATATTGATAGAAGCTTCGTATAAAGCAGCCGAGTTAAGACGGCGGGCACTCTCTGCGTCCCACGTGCCCACTTTATCTACAAGATATTGTAAATATTAGGTACAATTGTACCCGCAAACAAAGCCCGGATTACTTCTATAGTTCGTCTGATTGTTGATATTTGCTTTTTTATTGGGTCGTTGAGACGCTATCAGTGTTTGAGGAATGTAATCCGAGCTGTACTGATATGGTTCGTAAAGTGAGGCTATGATTAGAGGGTCATAAGGGCATCTTGAGGTGGCGAATTATTTACTGGCCAATAAATGGATTAAATTAAAGTCTAAAATCAAGGTCTCACTCGATCAAATCCAAGCGGTAAAACTAGCAGGGATTGTTATATTTCATTGTTAAACTTGTGATACATTATGTTAACTATACCCACCTAAGTCAGTAAAAGCCCAAAAAATATCGCTCAAACACATCAAAAAAACACCAATAACAAAAACACTTAAATAAAACTCCAATAACAATAACAGGTCCTGAAAAACAAAACGCCGACATTTTGATAATAACGTAGAACACACACGTAATGCCTAAACACACACAAACACCCATTAACACACACTCTATTACACACATAACATATTTAGGGATGGGAAAGTGAAATTTGCAAGAATATATCGATGGAATGTAAACAGGGGGCGAGTATATTGACGAGGTCGCAAACACATGGAGCGGAATCGGCAAAGAAAGATTATTAAAACAATGGTTTAGAACTAAATACGGGACAGAGGGGTTATTACAATATTTGCTGGCATCTCGTTATTTTTAAGTATCAGTAAGGCTCCCAAAGTTTAGGGTGGGGGACTAAAATATGGGTTGGGTAACGGAATTTATGATAAAGAGTTTTTGAATGAGGATATTTTGTTTGTAAATAGGATTGTGGATTTTTGGCTATGTTTTTTTTTTTGTTATAATTTTGGCTTGGAATGGATGATGCTGAAATATTAGGTTGGAATTTTTCGCAGTTATGAAAATTAGATAAAAAGATAAGATTGATGAAAAATCTTGTGGGTCTTGTGGTCGTGTGCAAGTCACGATAAAACATAAATATTTTACCACGACTTCCTTACTTACATAAAATACATTAGACAATATGAAAACAATCCCTAAATATCCACTCGTTTACAAAATGTGACAGAAATTGTCCAAAAATATTTGACCAAACGAAAATCACTCCAATCCATCAAATAACACAAGAATACGTAAACAAAATGTTTAAAAAATCTTGCAAAACTTGACTCACATTGAAGTCAACCCTTCTCCCGCTCTCAGTAAAAACGCGTAAACTTTGAGAGCCTGCGGAACGTCATAGCCCAGCGACATAGCGTTGTAAATTATAATGTTTTATGGTTTAATACTGCAGATAAGGCGCGGGAGGGTAAGGAGCCTATTATTAACCGTGTTAACTGGGAACGGGGGGTGGCCTCACCTCGCAGCCGTTTGTACGCTAAGCGACTTTCGGTGGCGACTTTTTATGTGCGAGTGTAAAGTAAAAGTGGTCGGGACTTGAAGTGTTTTATAGTTTGTGGTGTTGCGAAAATGTTATGTTCTGTGAGTTATTGTGAGAGTGGGATAAAGAGTGCACTCTGCTGATGAAGTTTCTAAATGAGTCTTCAGAACGAAATGTTTTTTTCAGTAATCGATTCATTATGTCAAAGTCAAAGCATTTATTTCAAATAGGCTCATACAAGGCACTTTTGAACGTCAAAAATTATAATAAAAGAGAATTGATTCTAGTCGCCCCCTCCTCTCTTTTAAAATGTTTTACAATATTTTGCATACCTACATTAATTATAGACTAACATGTGAAGACGATGCACCTAAAATAAAATTACTATACCACAAGAGGTAAAAGAATTAAAAACGAAACCATGACATATAAATTAATTATGTGGTAGATACAGATATGATAATAATTCATCCCATGCCGATTTCGGCTACGGTGACTATTTTTGTTTCTGATGAAGTTATAGGTGTAATTAATTTATTAATATGTACTTTCCAAAAATAATCTAAGAGAGGAAACGAAAGATACGTGAATATCTTTCTTATCTGGCCAGTGAGCCCTGCTATCAACCTTACTGACAGGAAAACCTTTTTCGATTATTTCTAGGGGCTATTTTCGTACTGGCATAAGAGAGAAACATTTTCTTAAACCCAATATAAATTATAAACAGCCAAGCCAATTCCAAAAAACGATATATTCTAAGTCTCACCACTAATGCTTTTAACACATTACAGCAAGCAGGGAGTCGGTCGCCCCGTCTGTACCCGCCCTTAGAATATGATTTTTAACGAGCCATCCCCAAGTATGTAATTGTGTCTGAATGCGTTTCGTAATGATTATTTATGTAGCGTGGAGAGGCGTCTGGATAAATTATTTTTTATTATTTCCATTGCATAGAGTGTAGTCCTACCCTTTGTGTTGGGAAATTAAAACTGCTGGATTGGGGTAATGTTTTGTCTTGTTGTGGGATGTTGATACATGTTCTTAGTAATTTTATTGACATTTATAATTACAGTTATTGACATTTAAGTTTATTAGAATAACTTTTTAAATTTTGAGTATTAACATTTAAATTTATTTTATTGTTATCTATATTTTTTTTTTTTTTGATAGTTTTTATAATCGTACAATTTAAAGTATTGAAATGCTTCAATGTTATTTTGGTTTGGTCTTTTTTTATTTTTATTTATTTAATGTTTACTATTTATTTATTTTTTTTTTTTTTTGTTTTGACGGCACGGTTGGCGCAGTGGTTAAGCGATTGACTGCTGCGCTGCGTGTCGCGGGTTCGATTCCCGCACGGAACAAATATTTGTATGACCTACATGTATTTGTTCCGAGTCTGGGTGTTTTTCTATCTATAATATGTATGTATTTACAAAAAAAAAAAAAAAAAAAATGTATATAAGTAGTTTATCAGCCATCTTGTTACCATAACACAAGCATTAGGTTGCTTAGCTTGGGACAAATGGTGCTGTGTGAAATGTCCAGGGATTTATTTATTTTATTTATTTATTTTTATGTTTTGGGGACGATGTGAAAATGAACGACTTTATTATTGAATGTAATTTGCATACTTGCTTGCAGGCAGAATACAATAACTTTTAGGATTTAAGATCTTCCCTTGTTGAACAATGTATTTTCTGGCAAATAAATATTTTGAATGTGAATAATATTCGAGAATATGAAAAAACATGCTAGATTTCGTGTATCGGTGCGTGGTGCTAGATTTATCATTGTAGCTAGCAACGGAAGAAAAAGAAGTAAAAAAAAATGAGAGAAGGCTAAAATTAGTTCGCTTAAAAAGAAAAAGAAAATTATTTGATTTATGTAATGATACTACGGTCAAGCCTTATAACGCATTCAAATACAAGGCTTCCACACCTAAGCGACACGCTGTCAATGTAAATCGATGGCAATTAAATATTTAAAATGACAACCACTGACAGGAGACCGGCAGGTTAGTTTTACTGAAAGAAGCGTTATGTCGGTAATATTTGAAACGACAAAACAAATGGTTGTTACATTTTTAATTCTTAAGAGCACGTCATGTGATAGCTGTAGGATTTAGCAAGTGTTCTCTGTAATTCGATTTTTATGGCATAAGACTCTATATCATGTATATTTATAACTTTTATTAGTAAGTAGCATTTTAATCAAAGGTCTTAAAAATCAAATGCTTTACATAAAAATGTCCGAATAATTTTCATACAACTAGATATAATCACTTGCATAGAATTTAGTTGGTTAGAATGCCCGAAACGACATCAACGTCGCTAAAAGGAGACATATTTTTCAACACGCAACATCAACAATCTCCTCACCCTAGACAACTTTACCTTATTGACGACCAAATAAATCGAAGCCAAACGACGTCCGACACATATTTTCGCACAAAAATCGTGTGCATTTTAAATCAACGAGTTACCGAGTTGCCGGGGCCTGGTATAATGAAATCGTAAATCGGCTCGGTTCTCGTGGATAATAGTGAAATATAAATTGGGCGGTCGCGGTTTGGCGCCCGTCGGTCCGTTCGCCGACATTTTTGCGGGCTCGCTTCAATCACGCGTTTTATAACGTCAGTGCACGTGTGGCCGGCAACTGTTGTCACAATAAGCTAAGTCCACACCCCGCGTGTGTGACACTGGGCTTGGCAAGTGGCACGGTGTGGAGGAGGCCTTATGTAAACTGAGAATTTGTCACCGATCACATGCAGCAATAAATGACACTTATAAAATTTTAAGAGCAACAGCGTATCTCGAGTACGTCAACTTTTAGGGCGATGGAAATGATGTTAGTACACAGAGGATTTATGCAACAGTAGATACAGCAAGACGAGATCGGGTCCGACTTCCGAGTAAGTCTCGCAACGTCGTAATGCAGAAGGACCTTACGCTACTTGTTATACTATACAGCAGACTTAACAGAACATCTCAATCCACTCGAAATTTTATCCATAGCCACATGTCACACAGCTTAAACCACAAAAATTAAAACCTATAAACTTCCACGAACAACGCACTAGATTTATAAACCCTACCAACGCTAACACACTTTCACGTGTCGATGGATCCGCGTAAAAGCCTAAAAAGAGAAAAAAAAAGTCATTGGGTCCTACATGCATCTTTTTCGCCCGGCTGACAAATGGCTATGAAATGGCCAGGACGGCCCAGCTCGGGACACCGAACGTAAAATCATTCACAAATTGTGATGCCACGGTTAGTTCGGACGCTCGGCGGTGCAGGGTTAGCGCGAAGGGTAGTCGTGTTTTCGGTTTTAAGTGTTGTGTTGTTTTCGAAGTGGCGATAGTGGGTTAAGATTTTTTTGGGCTTTTAGTGTAGTGTCAAATAAGGAATGACCTCACTGCGTTATTGATATTGTAATACAGTGAGAGTCACATACCAGCTGGAGTTTTGACTGTAATTTGTACAGTGTCCACTGAGAAAGTGACTTAAATTATTATAGGTTCGCATCAAAACATAGTTTCACTTGCATAATCTGTAAGCTGACAGTATAGTAGCACAATGTTTGAGAAACTGTTTTCTTTAACTAGCTTCAATTGCTTACATTTAGCTAGTCTATGTTCGTTCAAAGGCTTTTAGACTAATAAAGCTGGCAGTTCCACACACGATGACAGACAACAGGCTTCACACGCTTCTTTAAAACCTAGTACTCAGCACGGTAACCCTATCACCGCCACTTTTTATCTGAACGCCATCAATAAAAAAGTCTGTCCAAAAAAAAACAGAAAAACAAAAGCCGTGACGTCACTAGGTAGGTTTTTGCACCGGCAAACGGCGAGCGTATAAATCAAGCGCTACGCAAGCGTGGAGTCGGCTCCGGCCGAATTGTGGCATTTTATGGCCTTTTGATTTACACAACCACTATTCGCTACGTATTTTAATGTGCGCTCGATAGTCCGTGTTGCGAGCGACTGTACGTAAATAAAATTCAGAAATCGCTCAATAAAAATCGTCACATATCACTGTTATATTGCAAGTTTGTGGGAATATCTTCCGGGTTTTTATCGAACTTTGGCCCAACACTAGTTATGTCAGCGGTGACATTATGGGCGGATATGACAGATTTTTGACTTAATTACGCTATAGAAACCCGTTCAGATGACAGATTAACACTGCAATCGCTAAACACACGCGATGTTCTGTAAATTTCGTTTATGATCGACATAAATTTGATCGTCGACTGATAATAAAATATAACAATAACACATAAGACACATGTTCGGGCACCCGGCAGTAAATGCCACTAAATAGCTACTAGTCAAATTTATAAGTCGCAAACGACATACACATTGCATATTTAAGTGTTATTTATTTGATAATTCTCAAATATTAATTTTATTTTTGTTTTATTTTCACGACGATGTGTCGATAGTTAGCTTAGGAGTATTTTGGTACATCATTATGGTGCTCAAATTATTTTCTAGCCTAGTGGTGTTAACGTGCTGAAGTTTCTGAGAACTTTAACAATCAAAGTGCAACGTAAGTAGAATTCAATTTTCAACACATATTTTTATTTAGACAAAAGGGTCTGCGTTTTCTGAAAAACTTATAAATTTAGGTGCAGTTTTATCATCATTGCTCGAACTCTCTCCTCCCTATTTCACTCTGAATGACTTTGACGGACACGAGCGCATCATGGTTGATCAACTGGTGTCCCCGGCCCTCCACTCACTCACTCACTCATTCATTCATCCGTTCGTTCATTCACTGCGACGTCGGTTTCGAGTGATCACCGATCACCTTACGTCGGTTTTATTCGTTCGTAAGCGGCATTTAAAAAAGGAATGAACGAATGGCGGTTTGTTTTCAGCATTTTTGGTTGCAACGGACAGTTTCAAACTAATACTGTAAGTGTTACTTTGAAACTGTCCGTTTAAAACCTTTTGTAACGCTTTCTTTTTATAGTGTTTTAACTATTACAGCTTAAGCTTTCAAATTAATTATAGATATCAACATAATACGACCTTTATACGAAATTATCATCGATAGTCCGCAACCAATTAATTACAGATGTTTGTTTGAAATTTCTCCAAACGAATGTCGATAATAAAGATAACGAATTAAAATACTTAAGGTTTTACCTACACTCATTTTGAATGAAGTTTCCCAAAATGTTGATATCACCCGAGAGTTCGAAGTCCGCTTGATATTTTTTTAAATCAGTTTTTTATAAACCCAGTAGGTATTAGACATCCATCAAAACATTGTTATTAGTGGGTCCGGTGATTGGTGAGTGGACGCGTTTGTCGCCGCGGTGTCGCCGTGACGCGTGACAAGCTGTCGCCGATGTGTCGACGAATATCGCTTAGACGCGTCGCGGTTATGACATCAAACTTTAGGAAATTATTGTTAGGTCAAATAGAAAATTATTTTCTCAAAATGATAATTACTCAAAAGAAAACTATTTACTGTAGAGTACAAATAGAAAAAAGCCCAATTTTATGTACCTATTTTTAAGTGAAATCAAAACAAAGTAAGGAAAAAACGTGATTTCAGGAAATCATCAAAAGAAAACATACGGAAAAATCCTCCCTAAGGTCAAAGTAAAAACACATAATGCAGGACCTCTTCTTACAAATAAAAAGAAACCTTACTCCATAAAAACAAAAATATATTAAAAAAAACAACACTTCAAATTAGAAATTCAATTCGCAAAGAAAACCTAATATTTAGTTGAACGCGTACTTAATGCCAACTTCATAAGAATTTTTACGCTAACTTAAGTGTTACTTTGGAGTTTAAAGCCTAAACTATGTTTATTGTTAAAGTAAGTCGAGATATCCTCGGCCTTTCAAGAAACTTTGGAAAAACTAGTTCTGATAAAAAGTGGAACCTGGTTGAGTTAAAATTGTAATCGTGTGTTTGTTGAGTTCATGCATATTCTTCTTTTGTCCATGGCGAAAAGAGTGTCCGTTTCTGACCAGTTCTTCTCTATAGATACCTACTACGAATGGGCAACTAGCTTCATATTTCTGACTGATCGACTCCTTGACATTTTGAAAAAGCCTGTATTATGGTTTAATTGAAACAAAGGCTTTGCGTTTGAGTATTAAGGAAGAGTAGTTTAAGATTGGGTTGGGTAGTTTTCAGGCTACTTAATTTCATCCTTACCTTTAAAACACAATCATGCTATTAAAAAGCATACTTGTTTGCTAAAACAAGCATGCTTTTTAATAGCTTATTTGTGTGCTTCAGCCTTTGCCTTTGTAAGTAGCGTGCTTTTGTGCTACTACATTTACTGCACTCATAACATATGTTATAGTTTGTTCACAGTTTTATTATGAATCCTTACATTCACCATTCGCACCCATAACACACATCCAATACAAACACGACATAAAGCATCGAACACATCGGCGAGATTACCGCCGCAGCGCGCCAAATAATCGCCGATCATAAAAAAAAACGCCTTAACGGTCTGCGAACTTTCCTATAGCATTCCAGTCACGTCGAACCGAACTGATTGACGGGAGACGTCTGCGCCTTCTAGAAACACTCCCCAACTCCCCCTGACACCCCCACCTTAAGGGTGGCCTCCCACAACTTGACCTGTGATCGGAGCTAGAAACATGTGAAAAATGTCATTAATGCACTCCCGTGGTGCCTTATTGAGTGCTTTATGTAGTAGAGGGGTTATCGTCACGCGTGGCGTTTCGGTGTGAGCGGTAAGCGCGCGTTTGATTGCAGGGTGTTTTTATGGGCTTATTTTTAATTAGTTTCAAGTGAATCTTGTAATTTGAGGACGTTTGCTACAGGGTTCTTGTCAAGAATCTTTGACAACGATCAGGTTGGTAATTTTGATATTGATATTCTAAAAAGCGGGATGAAAATATTTTCTACTTTCAATGTGAACAGTAGGTTCAGAGTTTTAGAGAATTGGTAAAATACAAAATTGATGACTTTAACACAAAACAATTAAATATGAGTTTCACGTCAGCATACAGAAATAAAACGAAAGAAAAAAGAAGAGGCCTGTGTCCCAGTAGTGGGTCTATATTGAGATCTACATTATAGGCTGACTATGCATATACAGAAATGAACATGTTGAAGGAGAGGCAATGTTCTACTATGTCAAGTAGGTGTAATAAAACTTTAGAGTTTTGCTTATTTCGGAGCTAATGGTTTTAGAAGCAAAAGAAGTAGATGACTCTGGAATAAATATCCATCGAACTATATACATAGATGGACAGAAGTGCAGGTGCTAAACCAAATGCTAACGTAAAGACTCTTTGGACAGGAGTGACCTCACAAAGTTTATTAATTTCGAGCAGATTGTAGCACGCGTCGACGTTCACAACTTTGGATTCGTGCACTTTACAATAAATAGCTGGAGAACAATCGTTTAGTGCAGTTGATTAAAAATCGATATTGGCTACGTGGTGCCAATCATAGACTCGGGACTAAAAGATAACGTCCTCGATCAAAATATTCGATGAATATCGAATTGATGCGCGGTCGACAGTCTTCCATATCGTAAAATTCATTTTCTTGTCTTGCCCCTGACAGCAATTAGCTGTCGGAAGAATAGCAGTCGTCTATTTGATTTACAATGTTATGATGTTCGGGTTTCGGATTTGTGAAGGACGTTTAGAGGACTCCTTCGATAACATTGATTGGTATTCGATTCGGCACGAAAGCGTATCGAATGGCTGTGAATAATTATGCAGAAATGCGTCAATTTAAGAAGGTTTTTGGGACAGCTACGGACAGGGGTTGAATCCCCTATGCCTCTTAACACTTCGTCCAAAGTTCTTCAATATCCACTTTTGGACCATTTTTGAAAGGGCCAAGCTTACAAATAGAGTACCTACATTTAAAAAAAAATGGAAGATGCAGTTCTGTAAAGTAGGAAATGGCTACTGACTGTTATTACTAAATAGTTATTTGTTGACTTAACATCATAGCAGTTTTTCGAGCTTTCATTCAATAATTTTTTGGTCTTCAGTCAAATCGATCTTTTTCTGCTAATCTCTTATTTTAAATGTCTCAAAAAAGAGTCGCATCACCTGTCCAACAGTCTGTCCTATAATAACCTCGAAAACAATTCCCAGCATCGCGCATGATGTGGCCGGTATTGAGATTTACGGCCACCGATTAGTGGGGTCAAGGTCAAATGCGCGATACGTTAACCTGCTCCATTTTGTGTCAACAACCCTGATGGACGGAATAAGGGCCGAAATTATTGGGACTGAAAAGTTAACGGTTTTATGACGTGACTGTGTATTAGTGTTTTGTGAGTGAGCGAAAAATATTTCGAGGTCTATTACTTAGATAGATGGTTTTTGTTGAAGCCTAAACTTTCTGGATGGAAATTAAATACATAATCACCCTATACTTTCCCCACTGCTGGGACACAGGCCTCCTCCCTGTGAGAGGGAACGTGCCGTAATCTACCACGCAGGCCCAGTGCGGGTTGGCAGATCTCAGAAGTCTTCAAATTTAATGTATAAATATACGTACAATGGTAAAAGATTATTTTAGTATAGGACTAGGATTTTGGTAGGATTCCAATAATTAATAGTGCGTATCGCATTTAACTTAAAGTTGTTTTTATGTTGGTCTTTCTGAAAATAAATGACCCATATTTGCAGGTGAAAAGCTCTTTGATATGTGAAAACTGATTTCAATATTGCACGTATTTTTACCCGTGTCTGTGTTAACTTCCTTGGATATTACACTGTTTGCCTTTGCTCCGGCCGGATTAAACCAGCAACACATCTAACTAAGAACATAAAAACTCCAAGGCTGTACCATCAATACACACGCAATAACGCGAAACTCGCAAACAATAGACATTAATAAGACGGGCCGGGCAAACGGGTCCGGACATAACGGCCGGCCGCGTCCTGGGATGCGCTTATTAAAACATTTTCACCCGGGCAATATCTGACGATAGCGAGACGTGTACAATATGTGCCGAGCAAACTCTGGCCGCATGTGACGACCTGTGGGAATCGCTGAGAAAACTTCATTAACTCCGCCGGACGCCACCCGGTGGACCCCCTTCTCCGGGACCGGGAATCGGGAGTCCGGGAGTCCGGGACCACCCCACGGTGACGGACGCGACGAGCGGACTCCCCCGTCCGCTTATTACGTCGCGAACGTGCCGCAGAATCGAAGAAATGTGACGTAAATACGTGAAGCGTTTGAGAAAGAATCGGCCTGCTGATTGGCCGGGCTTTGTGTTCGGTTGACCGTTAATTTGATCTGTATCTGAGGGGCGCCCACTCATTTTTTTCTTGGGATTATTATTGATGCGATCGATTCGTTTTGATGGGATGCCGATACGTCGGTTATTTTCGGGCAGAGCTCGCTCGTAATATTATTGTCGCGTCTCTTTGTAATGTCTGGGACTGTAATCAGATGATGATCCGCACGGTTTACTTATAAACCCGATGGTGTAGACCTAGAAATGTTTTAGCAAGAAATGAAAGAAAGACGAGCCTGATACCGCGACCTGCCACCAACTTATCACATTTTATGCAATGTTAACACAACAGTTCAGTGCCAAGTATCCACGTCTCCATTAAAACAGTACTTTACAAAAATGCACTCAGGCGCATCATCCGGACACGTTCCGTTTCTCGGAAGACCACACGCGCGCGTCCCGTTGACGTACGAACGATATAATTGCCAAGTTGCGTTTCGTTCTACGCGAAGAGTGACAAATGTTTTAAAAATTTGAGGTAAGTAGAATTGTAAGTGTCAATCAGCGTGGATGATTGACGTTGAGTTGGTCAACTTTGCAGCTTCGTGTTACTAAAAGGCTAATAACAACAGTCGTGTGGGCAGTTTGTTCAGAAATGTGATTCACTGAGACTGAGACACGTCATACTAATTCATCTTTGGGGTACCAAGAAGCCATTACGGATGTTTAGTAAATGGGAGTTAAATTGCTACAAATCAGAAGCAAGGAGAACTTCTGTAGGATGAAAGAGTTGGGCCGTGGCTGTAGTATTTTATATCAGAGTACAAGAGTCTTCAACCAAGACTGAATATTAATAGCTTCATAAGCCAATATTTATGATTAACATCCATGAACATGTTCTATGACTATGGTAAACAATAATATCATTCTGAAATTTTAATGCAAAACTTAATAGAAAAACAGTTTTTTTTTTATAGCTTCGCAAAAGTGCCAAAGAAAGCCTTCGCAAAAAACTAGTATCCCAAAAATTACAATTTCTCGTACAGTTGCCAAAAGAAAACATCAGAATGTCGGCCGATGAATGACGGGTGGACAGATATAATTATAATATTTGATGCCAACGAAAATATATTTAGTCCATCCTCTAATCAATCATAAACGTGTCATTTTTGATAAACGGCGTTTCAACAAGTCTCTGAGACATTTTAATTTTAGAAGGAATAGAATAATTACTGTGGTGGTAGCGCATTTACACCAGCCAGATCTGAAGGACTACTTCTTAAGTACGAAATCCGTAATTTTGAGCAAAGTTACGGCCGATTCCTATACTCCTAGGTGATACGGACATCACCTACGGACATAAGATTTCTTTTTATTAGATTACTTTGTGGCCCGACCTAGGAACGAATGACACCACGTTTTGACAGTTATGAAAAGTTAATTAATCAGGTGTATCTTCGTAGACGGTCTTGGAGAGTAGGCCTCATGATCTGAGGGCGATGAAGTGATATTCTAACAATAGGTAATAACGATTATTGTAAAGTCTAAAATGTATGAGACTGTCATCAACCACCGCAAAGTTATGTCAATCCTGTTGAAAATTGCTATAATACGAAATGCTTTGAAAGCGATTGCGACTTGTCTAGGCCCTCTGATCCTTAAAAGTTGGTGTTTAGAGTTTGTCCGGGAAAGTCCACTATACAGGGTGTGGCGTAAATAGTGGTTCACCGTTAAGGAAAATTGTTAAAATTGGTATGTGTTGTAGTAAATTATCTGGTATATCGATTCCTTAACAGTGGACCACTATTTACGCTCCACCCAGTATACCTTATTTCTTTCGCAAATTGCATACACATCCAGTCAGCATAATTTTGCGATTAGCACGACAATTATTCAGAAGTATGATAGATTTTGCCGAGATTTAAGCAAAAAAAGGAAGTATTTTAGGAATTAGGTAATTGACTATTCTTACTCAGTGTAATCGTTACGCTTGATTCATTGATCCAGAACTTAAAAAAAGAATTATTTCACATCACACAAAGTCATTTAAACAGCGGTCGTTCGGTCTCAAATTTTTTGCATCATATTTAATATGACTTTTAAAAACATAAAGCTTCTTTTAATATCTCAGAAAACATCACTAAAAATAAAACACGGACTAAGAGCCGGGACAGATTAACCCTTCAACGTCAAATGTCTTTTTACACCGGGACAGATGGAGCCACCGTCTCACTGTCAATCACACGTCAACGGACGGATCTTTGTCCGTCGCGCGTCGGTCCGTCAGTTCGTCCATCCGTCGAAACGCGTAACTCGACTCTGAGAATCCGCTTAATCTTTATTGACGTTACGTCTTTCCTTTTAGCGGGTATTTACGCGAATTTCTACTCTATTATTTGAACAATAAAGAGGAGTAGAAGTGCAGTTTGTTAAATTGTAAATATTTTTCGAACAGTGTTCATTAGTAGCTCGTTTTGCTTATAAGTAGACAACGTCTGTTATTTTTTATTGATTGATTTCTTTACGTATGTGTTTATAGGTTAAAGAATATCTATGGTATTTGTGTATGTATGTTTATATGCACTGTCTGTTTTCTTTGTAATATGAACGAATGGGGATTAACGAAGAATATTATTATGTTGCTTGTATGGGACAAGTTTACAGGACATTAGAGAATTTGCTATACAGGTTGCTTGTTATCTCACTATTAGTGGGCGGTTGACTGTTGTGGCCGAAGACGCAATAATGACCCCTAAACACAGCTTCGTAAGTTGGGCCCGGCACCAGCTTACTACTGATCTTGTTTCACGTAATTTATTATCACGAAAGTTATAATAAAGTAACAAAACGATCCATTGTCTATTGTCAAAATGACAATAGTCTCAGAGTCATTGCGAATCTAAGTCATTGACTGTCGCCGCGTCGATTATTATTAATGAATGCTACGAGTATAACAGAAAATGAGCTCGCATAAGCAAACGTGCTCAGAGGTAGGAAGTATTCCAGTAAGGGCTGGTAGAGATCTTGACCATCTTCCGGGCTCTGGAATTGTTTTGATAGCCGTGGAATACCTCTCCACTCCTCGAGCAGCTCAGAACATGTTGCCCCCTTGTCGCTACGTCACTATGTGCTAGCGACAGTTTTCGGTGGCCCATTACAGAGTGTGCAAGTCACCCCCTGCCATTTGGTCAGGCAGGGGCATAGTTCGACATAACCAGTTAGTTCACTTTACCCACCCAAATCCATAATTCAATATATTTGTTTCCTACACCATCTTGCAATAGTCCTACACCAACCTGAGTTGTCCTTGGGTGCACTTGCATAGTGCGTACAGGAATAATCGTCGGTTGGTGCCTCATTTCGTTAAAAACGTCTTACGGGCTTCTGCGAGTTGGCTGTGGCCCCACGCCTTCTAAAGGTCCGGGACCCGAGGGTCCCGAGATGTGTGAAATACATTTTGAAAATAATAATAATATAGCAGTAAATTAAGGATGGTTATAAAAGGAGCAACTGAAGGTTAAGAATAACGCTTAAATCAAAAATAATGAATAATTCCGAAAATAATTCAACAGTTCTGTTGAAGCATCCAATTGTTATGTAAAAGCATTTATCAAGCTGTCAATCCAAGTACTAAGCAAAGGACCTGTCAGTCTGTATAATATCAAAGCGCTAACGAAATGTAGGATATCATTGTAATTCTAGTCCAAACGTCTGGCTGATTTAGACAAAGTCTAGAAATGCTATTTCAGGTCTGTGACGTTTTAGACAAGTTCTTGACCAAGATAATTGTAAAGTTTTCTTTTATTTGGACCTTAAACTGACTGGTACTTTGCTTTGCAGTAGCATCTATGTCTAAGCGACTACGCTTTACTTAAAGATGTCCATTTTATTATGATAGGAGATTTATTTTGGTAAAAGAAATAATTGAGGAGGTGAAGCAGGTAGTTGATATGCGTATCACAACGTTTCCAAGATCCTTGACTAACACAACTGGTGACTGAAAGGATAGATACATCAAAAGGATAATGTATGCATACATTTCAAACAGAAACTAAGGCAAGCACCTCGCAAGGGCAGCAGCTCCCGGCTACCTAGATTATTTTGCACTACCGGTCTTTTGTGGACAAAAAGATCAAGTCTCTTAAACTATACTGATCATACAATGAACCACAGGCTCCATCTAAAACAACAAAAACTCAACCACAACATTAACTAACCACTTTTTTCCAACAAGTTGAACTATCCATTTCCAAAAACCGAAATCTCCAAACACGCACCTGACGGCCATTTCACTAGAAAACAAACACGCAAGCAGCAAAGCAAACAGACAAACACGCGGGCATGCACGCGGACACACACAGTGGTCGTGCGCGCGCAGACTTCAACGGCTCATTGTCGAACAAACACTGGTTTTTTTTTGCTTTTAGTTTACTTGATAGAATGTTGTGGATGTGCCTTTATTATACATAGTTATCATTTGATTGTAACAAAAATTTGCACTGTAAAGCTTTATATTTCACAAACGGACGCCTGAATAGTAAAAAAGGTTTTCACGGACCCGTAATATTTTTAAATGGCCTATCCAACGATCCCCTGTAATGTATATGATAAAAAGTTTTTTTTTTTTTTCATTATTTTATTTTACCATACCACTGTCGGCGGAACTATGAGGGTTCCTTGTTGACTAAGGAACTCTAAAAAGCAAATAAATGCGGCTTTCATTTTGATTGTTCAACAACATTCATTGCGTTATTTACATTGTTCAGCAGACAATTTTTTCGAACATATGAAGCAATGTATTAGCAATATCCTTCAAAATTATTCAGATTGCGATTGATAGTGTGTTACCCATTAGGGTGCTATTCGTGAAGCGACTGAAGCAGTCCTAGTGTAGCCCTCGCAATTCTAGAGCACGAGTCTGTGTTTTACGCCATTGTGAATGGACATAGTTTTCACATAGGTAACGATGGCAATTGCAGGCCTGTTGATCTAGTGGTCTGTGCCCTGACTACTATACGCAAGGTCGTCGGTTCGATCCCCACCCAGGACAAATGTTTGTGTGATGAGCACGATCATTTGTTCTGTGTCTGGGTGTAATTTATCTATGATATGTATGTATTTAGAAATATATATGTATGTTTATCAGTTATCTAGTACTCATAGCACAAGCTCTGCTTAGTTTGGGACTAGATGGCATTGTATGAAAGTTGTGATATATTATTAATATTATTAAAAAATGCTGTATAGTTTTATGATTGACCCGCGTTTTTGAGACTTACTCGTAACAACTATTATATACTAAAGTCTCATTTCTCTTCAGATACATAATCAGCTTATAATGTTCCCACTGCTGGGACACAGGTCTTCTCTCTTCGAGAGGAAGTGGACTGTAATCCACCACGCGGACCCAGTACGGGTTAAATTTTTTGGTTCTAGGACAAGCCGGTTTCCTCACGACGTTTATCTTCGTGGATACACAAAGTTAAGTGCCTGTCTGAGTTCAAACTCACGAACTACAACTCGTAAGTCGGGGCCGATACCATTGGGCCACCACTGCTCCCATTTCATAAGAATTAATCCTTAAATAAACAGTCATATTTTTCAAACGACAGTCATATATTTCTAAAATAAACCCCGATCCATACTATTCCATCAGCGCTCCACTTTTTGCTCCTGGCCACATCAAGCGCATTGATTGATTGATGTTTATTCAACGGGCATTAGTTGCCGTACCTGCTTTATTGATATTAAGACGTATCCCGTCGCAATTATAATATTATTCATCACTACAGCACCTGTGCGGGCACTCAGTCAATCATTCCGGATTGATAATCATTGTGCTACGTTTCGGAATTTTTTCGTAATTAATTCCGATTGATGGGCGCGTTATAGGGTTGTGGCTGTTTGAGTGAGACAGTTGTTGTATTGGATCTAGTTATTTTATAGATTATTTTTATTGATGGATGCCGGAAGAAGACCTTGGATTTAGATGAAGTTAAGAACACTAAATATAAATTAGGAGGCTATAAAAGTGCTGAGTTCCTGACGGCGGTAACATTGTCATGATAACAATAGTATAATTCGTTTTTTTATTTTTATGTTAGCTTTATAATCACTTATAATTATAACATACTTATATAATAAGGATCATTGTTGCCTCAGCAAAAAAAAAATAGTTAGTTTACAATACGAATGTCAAAAGAACAAAAATACATCTGATTTATTCACTTCCGAATGCGCCTTTGTTGCACCTCACAAATGTTTTGTCTTTGTTTAATGTGTTTGTCTTCCTTAATATCTGCCTCATAATAAACTCACAAAAATACAATGCACCTAGCACATCTCAGACCGCAAATCCAGACAGATCCATTCAAACGATCTCAATCTAACCTCCAATAATTCCACCTGAAGCCCGATCCTGGCGTTAACGACTAAGCCGAGATAAAGGCCAAGACACACGGCAGACATAGGTGAGCCCAAGGTGCCTCGGGAGCAATAACGATGAACCGACTCTAAAGAACTGCAGTCATTTGCATATCGTGCCGGCTTTATGTTGCAGTATAAATGTTCTAAAACTACTATAAAGGGGGAAGAGTTTGGCAGAGTGTGCAGTTTTTTGGAGCTTAATTTTGAGTTGGTTTTCTGAGTTTGGGACTGTCTTATTGGTCTTTGATTAGTCTTGTAGTTTTAAGCAATTACAGAAGTACAATCTAGACGTGCTTTGAAGAGTCCTTCATTTTGAGATACTTACTTCTATAAAGCAGGAATATCTGCTGTAATTGCTTTTGCCAAAGAATTGGCAGTAAGTATATACCCCTCCGTTTGAGTACATTCAATATGACGGGTGTAGAAACTAAACTGTCTGATTTGAAGTGTTTGTGTAAAAGTCAGTCTGTTTTTATTGTCAATCGATGAAAAGTTATAAGATCAACTATCATAAATCCGGAAATAATGGATAGGTTTTCTTTTAGTAAAAAAAAAGTGAGATTTGATAGATTACTGTAAAAAATATTGTTTACTATCAAAAAATCAATTGACATGACGATAAAAAAAAGCATTCCCACGACATTGCCAATATTGACACTAATCAAAACCCTGTACGTGACAAAAACTGTCAAAGTTACCCAAGGACCAAAACCCACGCACATCCCACTTTACATCAATCATACTAAAAATAACATTTAAAACAAACAATTTCAAAATGCCCTCCTGGCTGGTCCTTTGTACGTTATTTGACGTCCTTATCGACCGGTGGAGACGACGCAAAAAGAAGTCATTGACGGGAACGTGAATCGACGTCGACGTCTGACGAGAAGAACGGAACTTCAAGACAACATGGAGCTGATTGGCGCGGGCGGGATACGAGTTCATGTACAGACGCCAGCACATCAAGCTACCCGAAACTGTCAGATTTTCCCAATCAACTTTGAACCTTATAATTTAGCGATAAAGTTGAAAATCTATTAAAGAAATCTGACAGATTGTAGTAGCTTGATGTGCTGGCGTCTGTACATTGCACTGTTTTTGTTGGGGTGCCGTCTTTAATTCTGTTGTTGATGACTTGGAAGGTAGTGTGTGTTTGTGATGTGGTTGGAAGACTTTTTGTGATAATTGCAAGTGAAATTAAAAGACACGAACGGGAACAACATGGTTCTCGGTTTTTTATTTTTTATTTACGAAGTAGGTATAGAGAAAAGGGAACAATAATAAGGTAATTGCTTCAATAATCGAAGCAAATGCTCTTAAATCTCAACATAGTTAGATTGCCACAAAAATAATTCGTTAGAACAAAAGGCAATTGACAGTTACGATAAAACTGATATTCTTTTACGCTCTCATTCATTTTATTGAATAAAATCAACGCCTCACCACATCTTCAAACGAAAGCGTAACATTAATAATAGAAAATCTAAAAAAAACTGAAACTATTGCAACACCGGTAATGACAAAAAAAAAACCAATCAGTTGGCAACTCAAAAAATTACCAGCTTCCTGTTTTGAATTTGGAACGACAGTAATTGATTGAGTGACGCAATCAATTAAATTGCTTTATCGCTTGATTGATGCGCAGGCGACGGGTTGACTCGCTGACTGATTCTGTTTTTTATATTAAGTGCTGCACCTATGAAAAAACATTGTGTTATAATTTTATAGTCTGTAGTCCTTGGTTGTTTTGCTTAAAATAGAAATAGTATCGATTTTTATATCAAAATTTTTATATCAAAGTCTGCTTATACTTTATTTGAAAATGAAATAAACGAATGTAAATAAATTCTAGTAGTTTTCTTCTCATTTCTTTGTGTCAAAATGTTAAAAGTCTACCTTTAAGAATAGCTCCATTCTTCTATATCAGCCCTGCCATGTCTCACAAATTAAGAAGCGTGAAAATACGACAAAAATGCGCGACATACTCGCCGCCAAACGGAATACTCTATCATTCGGCTCTCGATAAAGATCGGCTTTGTTCGTAACGTGCATTTTATAATTTGCACTGAAGCGTGTGCGCAGGTTGCGCAGGGTTGCCATTTTGATATATTAGTTTAATTGTTTGCAATTATTTAAAACATTCCTATTTCCTAACCATAATAACTAAGTAGGTACTTGGGAAATATATTGTTTAACAAATGTATTTTTATACAGAGCTTATAAAAAACTGTTTCGTATCACACCGAATAAATCGATTTGGAATCATTATTAGGTGCCACTAAAGTCATAATTGACAAATTACCGTTTTTTAATGATATTATTAGTAGTTTAAATAAAATTTAGGTTTAATGGTTCGGAGTAAAATATGGAGTTCCTTTCTTACAATATCAATGGAATCGAATTCGGAATTTCCGGCCTAAATTATCGAGACCACTGTTTTATGCTAGCTTTAAAACCCAAACCTTACAAATATATCTTCTATTAGGTATTGGGTTGCATTATTTTAATAACCACAATATCCAACCGACAGGACCTACGTGCTACGAGCCCTAGCCATCCGAGCGGCCATCAATCAGCTGACTGCTCGGGGCAGGATTCATTCCGAGTTGTTGCAGATCTCGGAGATAACAGAGCCGTGTATGATGCGATTTAAAGCGAGATGAGATTGTACTCGCACGAGGTCAAGTGACGATAGATAACAGGGGTGAAGGTTTGTGAGAATTGTTTCTTATTTAATTTCGATTATATTGTGTGAATGAAAGGGAAATGATAGTTTTAAAGGACCTCACTGGCTTGTCTTAGACGTTTGAAGGCAGTAGCTTGCCTCATGATTCCAATAACTAACAAGGAAGGTATCCCGACGTGTCACCTCCGTTTTTTTTTGTGGCTGATATATGTTATTCTCCATCAAATTTTAAGAGATACGTTTTTTTTTTTTGCCAACGCGCCTTTTTTGTGGGTGAAATAGCCCCATAATGTTCAGGGGGCTATTTCACCCCCAAAAAAGGCGCGCCAAAAAAATCGGCGGTGACACGTCGGGATACCTTCCTTGTTAGTCACTCTAAGTTACAATTAAATTCCCATAAACACACGTGACGTGAGTTATAGTCGTATTTTTCCAAAAGACCAAATGGATATATTAATATCCATTTGGTCTTTTGGAACAATATTATCTAGAAGTATGTAAAACCTTCAAACTGCCCCGAAAGGTGGTAATGTTTAGGGGGCTATTTCACCCCCAAATGGGGCGCGTTGGCAAAAAAAAAATACGTGTCTCTTAAAATTTGATGGAGAATAACATATATCAGCCACAAAAAAATCGGAGGTGACACGTCGGGATACCTTCCTTGTAAGTATTGTGACGATATTGCCTTTCTACCCATTAAGTGTGAGTCACAGACTACCTTGTTCAGTCGACCACACGTCAGTGTTAAGAAAACCAGTATACGCTTAGGATAAGCTGGCCTCGTATTCTGCTGAAACTCCGTACTACACTGGCAGGACAGCTTAAAGTTTGACCGTGTTACCACTTACGAGCAGTCGACTGTACCGGCCTATTATTATTTCTTATGTGTATGCGTGTACCAAATGAATAAATGGTTTATCTATCTATATATCCAAATAAAGTTTGTCCGATTTTATTTGTATTATTCAATGAATTTATAATTTTCTACCTTGACACGACAATCCTTCCATTTGATGATGTAATTTTCCTATTTTTCTGACAGATTTTACTCTGTTTTAAAGTGAATCAATCAACCACAACGTTACGTAACCATGGCAGATCGTCGGCACCCGGTGCCTACCTGTATTTGTGCCTACCCCTACTTATGTAAGGAACGTCGATACATATTCCTTATCGCGTTTTTTTTTTTTCTTTGTTAAATGTGCGCTGTTTTTTTTCGATTTCATGTAGTTTTCCTCGACATTTAGCATTGGATGACATAAATAAAATAAATCTACCAGATACTACAATATCTATTCCTAAAACAACGACCACAAATATAGCATAAACACAAAACTGCAATAATAATTGCGAGCGCTTGCACCGCGCATGCGTCGACGCCCTTAATCAGAATCCAGCGCGCGCGCACATCGCGTCAGATTACACTGTAGATCCGTGACGTTTGAGGGAGAGCGTACTGTGCTGGTAGAAGAACGATTTGTTGCAGTCAAATCCATAAGTAATGCTGAAATGAGAACTTTAGGATTAGATAATGTAAAGTAGGAAGGTACTTATTGTAGGTGATTTTAAAACAATGGCCACAAGCGATTAATGCAACAAGCCAAACCTTTGTTCGTATAATAATTGATTGAAAAAAAAAAACACTTGACACGAATTTGTTCCTCCCCGACCTCCCCCCCCCCTCACCCCCAATGCCACACAAAAGTAGACATAGAAGAAACGAAGAAACGAAAATCTCTAGACATTCTGTGGTCTTGCGGCTTACACCTTACAATATTCCTTCTGCGAATTAGCGACTTTAAAGTACTAAAGATATTTGCACTCTACACTCGCTCCCGCTCTGCCTATCACCACACAACCCGCACCTAGGTGCAACGCCCCACCTGCGCAACAAATCAGGAAGTGTTCCCCTGTCACAACAGTTACGGACAGACCCATCACTTTATATAACTAACGCATTTGAAGCTGTTTGTTGCAGATGACAGAATATGAGGTGGCAGGGTGGGTTGAGATGGAGAATGGATTATGCCAGGTGAAGATAAAGATAATAATGTCTCATGTAAAAATGTAGCTAGCTTTTGTAAACATGCTACATAAGAAAAAGAAGCAACAAATTGTAAGTTATATGCAGATTATAGAATATGAGGTGGCATGGCGGGTTGTGAAGATAGAAATATTCTACCAGGTGAAGTTAAGACGAGTAACTTTTTAAAACGTTTTTTGCAGCGTATATTGTCAAGTCAAGATCGTGACATCTTCGGATTGTTCCCCTGTCACAAAGGTACGGACAGACCCATCACTTTATATAAGTAACGCATTTGAAGCTTTGTTGCAGACGATAGAATATGAGGTGGCAGGGTGGGTTGAGATGGAGAAAGACCAGGTGAAAATAAAGATAGTAAGAATAATGCCACATCTAAAAATGTAGCATCTAAAGATGTAGTAAATGTAGCTTTTGCAAACAGGCTAAATAAGAAAGCGACGCAAGAATGTGCGGTAGTTACAGATGGTAGAATATCAGGCGAAAGGGTGGACTGTGAAGATATTCTACTAGGTGAAAATAAAACAAAGCGTTTTGATGAAGTAAATAAGAGAGTACGTCGTAGCAGAGTTTGTGAAGGAGAAAGGATTCTACGAGATGATTATAAAGACTCCAAATATAGAAATATATATATCTTTTAATACCAAGCCAAATGAGAAAAGGTCTTTCTCATTTGGCTTTGGATAAAGCGCGCAATCTGTCAAACTTACAACAGTGACATGTCACACTGCTGATAAGAACTTTTTGCGATGTCTGAACCATTTTTATGAAGAGACTCGACCCAATACTTGCAAGACGAAGTAGAGACAGACACAGAAGAATTCAATTCTCTTAATAAAACAAACAATCATAGAAACAGCTGCCATAACCTCTTCTACATTGAAAATCATAACTATATCAACAACCTGAAATTCAATAGCATCACATTTATTTATATTTCAACCTTAACTGACAAAATCAGTAAATAATGTTTTAAAATAAAATATATTTCCTTTCAAACTGTGCACATCGCAGCGTTCGATCAACCGTCAGTTTAGTTCAAACGGAGACTGATACCTGATGTGATGCAAATTCGCTTTATTTTCCATGTTCAAATGTAGTTTATTTTAATTTTTTTTAATTTTCATGGCTGGCTAGAAAATTTAGGGATAAGATTGTGCTGTAAAAATACTTGTACATTTAGGATGTATCTATGTGCAAGCGGCTCATTTGTTTTTTATCTAATTTTTTAATATACTCGTATAAGTCTTGTGTATCAAGGACATCACAAACACCGTCCTAATTATTCTTAAAATTCTCTGTGCTAGAAGTTACCCATTCTTTATTAAACATATTTTTAAATCCAAGTTAATAGTCCCTTTGTCACCCAACCTTTCCTAATTGTTGATATTTAGCTTTTGTGTCAATTGATTCAAAATGACCTTCTCATACAAAACGACATTCACACAGTCCAAAGTCCTTTTCAACGATTGAAAAAAATGCACTCAATCAGTACTCAGAACTCAGCCAATCAATTGATTCTACATCCATCAAAATAACGTTGACAACAACTAACATACATACCTACCTACAAACAGTCGCCTGGCAATGACCTGCCGATTGATTCATTCAATCAAGCTGATTGATTGACATGTGACGTGTGACAATGCTGTGCTCATTGATCAATCAATTGTTGCTGGATAGTTACGGCAGCTAGCAGAGGGTTGATTTTATGTTATGTGGAGGGATAATTATATTTATATTTAATGGATGGTGCAACAGTGACAGACAGTAAATTGAGTTGATATTAGTGATTAATATTCATCTTAGGATTATAACTTAATTTGAGGCCCTTTTAGGAACAACAGTTCTTGCGAGATTGGCCGATAATCTTTTGCAAAAACATAATTAGACTTAACATACTACCCTAATTAACATTATTCTTGATTAGTGACATCTGCACCAAAGAAACCAAGTCAACAAAAAATAACAACATGCAAAAAATCCACAACGTGATTTTCATGCTGCAATATTTTGTCCCGTAATACCCCAGTACAATATGATTAAACTCTAAAAGACCCTAAACTACAAAACGAACGACAACAAGTCTCCTAAAATCCCGTCCTTAAGTCTAAAAATTATGGAACACACTAGACATTTTATTACAGCCACACGGCAAACAGAACTTTCGCGGTCGAGAATCGAACCCGTACCCACCTAGAACCACTTGTTTACAACTTGACCGTGGCGATATATTCAGAATCAAATTGTCGACCGATCATCGTGTCTGACTCCTACGCTAACAAACTTAACTACACAGTTTAAAATCCAAAAACCGTCTTTATGCCTTACGAATAAGGTTGGTATGAACTGTATGTTAGATGTTGTAATCTACTTGAGTAATTTGCGTCCTTTTAGTGCCTTATGTATTCCTAGTACCTTCATGTCGATCTTAAGATAAATTTTGATAAAATATTACGTATTTATTTCATTACGCTATTCATTACATGCTTGATAACCATAAAATGTTTTAATGTGATATCGTGCAGTAGACTGATGCAGCTTTCCTATCAAGGGAGATTACTTCAAAATCACAGTTTGCAGATGGTGTGATACCAGGATGCAGCATGCGGTAGGTACATTTGTCTGGTGCTACTTACTATAGGTAGTCAGCACATAACTTTCCCACTGCTGGGACACAGGCTTCTTCTCGGTGAGAGGGAATGGACCGTAATCCGCCACGTGGTATCAGTGCGGGTTGGTAGATGTCACTAGTCTTCGAATTTTTGGTTCTGGGATATGCCAGTTTCCTCACGATAGTTTCCTCCACGGTTTTGAGAGAAGTTGTGATGAAATAAATCGGCGCTACTGCTACACTACTAAATATCTGGTCTTCCTGGACTCACAGTTCCTCAGCTCAAATAAAAACACTGTATATTTAGGTATACACTGTATATTTAATTTTTGACACAGACAATTTTCAGTACCTTACGAAGGACACTAAGCTGATACCTACATCTATGTGGCCAAAATTTAGCTAAATATTGTCTGCAGAACCCTCAAACCGAAACACCAAAACTAAGGTGCTCTGCGGCAGAACTAACAATGGTGGAAGCATCTTCCTGATATAAATTTATTTCAGGATCTCTACCACAAAAGCTCGTCGATAAAACCTTTCAACAAAAACTAGACATCTACACGACTACTGTCCATAAATTAACCAACCATATTTATCAGCATTACCATTACATCAGAACAGAAAATATGAGCAAAAATTATACGTTTACGTTAGTGATGGGTCGGACGAGACCGGAATGATTGCCTGTCCGTCTGTGTGTCTGTCCGTCAGACGTATTAACGTTGCGTGCAAGCGTTGATTTTGTTTTTGTTTGATATTAATAATAAATAGGGATCGTGTGTTTGCGCACTTTTTATGTACACTACTGTTTGTATTCCTGTCGTGTCTGAAAAGGTAGTATGAGATAACGTCAAGAGAATGGACAGTACCATCATTCTTCCATCAGCTAATAACAAGAACCTGTTATCACTAGTTGGTTAGCCAAGCATGGTGCATACCAACCGCTTCCGAAGCACTTTTACAGCGAACAAAGACCGACCAGTAATAATGTTTTGGTGATGACTCTGATGACTCCTAATTAAGTGGAAAAAACGACTCATCCTAATGAAATGCACTTCACGACGGTGATACGAATTATAGTAACCCAATTCTCGCCATGGTTATAAGGAACAATTCAAACTAATCGAACCAAAAGACCATTGCGCAGAATGCAGATTCTTTAATGAAAAGACAACTTTTAAAACACATCACTCACGAAGACATAAAAATTGGCCACTATTTATTACAGCCTTAACAGCCATATATTTAATTTTAATCCTGTGTGCACATTGCCCTCAGCAGCGATTAATTATAATAACACCGTCGCACCGGATGTGCCCAGTGCCATCCATCAAGCGTCAAGCTCGCATCACTAATTACAAACACCTCACAAACAGTATTAAAACGATCCAACGTATATTTTAATTTATAATAATAACATGTGCAATATTCTTTACAATAATTCTCGTTTTAAACGCGGAATGAACTCAACGGAAACGCGAGCGTAAACGTTTGTCATAAAGCTACATATCGCACAGCCGCGGCACGTCGCTTGCCGCGCTCTGCCGTGAGGCGCGCATCTCGCCGCGCGCATTAAGTCTGCAGTCACTCTCAATCACTCAAGCTGTCCGGCCGTCACTCATAAGCAAGACGAACGGGGGAATGTCGGTGGCCTCCTTTGAACCCCCTTCTCCCTGTAGGTGAAAAGGGGGGATGGTCAGCTCTTGAAGACAATTTACTGTACAAGTCGAGTTCGCCGTCCGGGATTCGTGCGCTGATGAAATTTATTTGGAGCAACTTGTGTTGCAGTTTCCTTCTGTTATGGGATTTCCATAGCGACCGTTGGAACTTATATTTTTATGGACTTTTGTGCGGGGAAATGGGAATGTATGTTTCTCAGTTCTGTTACGTATGAACACAGTTTGTGATTTTTATAAAACTGTGTGTAACTTTAGTTTGTATTCGGAAGAAAGTACGGCTAATAGAATTTTTTATCGTTCTGTTTTCCCTGGGATAGGATTGTAGTTGTAGGAGAACTTTTCAGAACTATACTGACAACCATCATAAATACTCTTTATGAGATGTCTATGGCATGCTGATTGATGAAACTCTCATTTTCAGTTCTAGACTAGACTATATCAATTTTATGCTAAATGCGTCACACTAGAAACGGATCCTCACACAATTATCCTGCAGGCTGCAGCTTCACGATCGATTCTCCATCCAAATTAACACAACACACGACTAAACTACAAAACATTAGCTCAGAAAAAACTCAACAAAGCGGGGCCAGTCTCAAACGGTGAGTTAACATCATTATCGGCGTTGGACGCGGGTGGGGGCGAGACGTGGCGAAGTAGGGGGCGAGTGGGAGCGGAGGGGGGCGACACACGTCGCTCAGATGTCGCGCGCAGACGGACGTCTTTGTCGACCGAAGCTTTATTTACTCTTCGCGTGGACTCGCGACGACTAGAAGTGACAGCGTTAGAAAAACATTTTTTTTTTTTTCAATTGACCTCTTACTAATTAGTGCGATTTTGAGAAATGGTTGAAATGGATAGAGTGTTTTGGTCAGGCTTTTGATGGATTTTAGTAAAATTGAGGTTTAAGAAGTAGAGTTGTAATTAAAATAATGACAACTAAAGATTTGATTTGAAAACCTACATAGGGAAACTAGACAGACAGCCAAGTCTAAAATATTAAAGAGGAAAACAAAATCATGGCAACACTGCTTTTTATATGTTACACACAAAAAAATATTAATTTATAAATTATAAGTATTTTTCAACACAGGTATAGGTGGAATTTTGGTCGCAAAAAAAAGACTTCCATTCTCTGTCATTGCAAGTCAAAAATTTTGAACACCTAAGGTGCACATGAGGGTCACCTCTCTCAATTTTTCTATATCAAAAAAGGGCTCCGTAACCCCCAAGGCAATATTGTCCCGTAATAGGACATTAGTACAGAATGATTTAATTACAACATAACAACGCAACGCCACTTACAATCGAATATCTAATACTAAGCTGAAGAGTTGTTTTTTTGTTCGAATGCCAATCTCTGGAACTAACTGTCGGATTTAAACAATTATTTTTGCATTAATTAACCCAATTCCTAAGGAAGGTAATAGGCTACCTGACATCACGCTATGAGCAGCAGGAGCCGAGCAGAAAAAAAGTCATTGAGAATGATAAGCGAAAACGAAGTAATATTCCACGGAACCGCATATAAACATTTTTTTTTTGTTTCAGTGCTCTTAGTGGAAGTGCACAGGTGCGATTCAGTGAATTGCAGTTTAAAATCAGTGCTCTGAGTGGCCCATAGCTATGGGCCAGACAGGCAAAGGATAGAGCCATATGGAATGGTCTGGAGGAGGCTTTCACAGCAAAAGGCGGCCCTTACACCTAACAATACTAATCTTATTTAAGTACAAAACTAACATTACTAACAAATTAATATTTAAGTACACAACACAAAAATATATACATGTAAGGGATAAAAACAAAGCTAATAAATAAATAAATAAATAAATGCTCTGAGTGGAATACCTCAGTTTCATGCGAAGGAAGTCGCGAGCAGAAGCTAGTAACGTAATATAATTTTGCAAAAAAAACACATGTCGATTCTACGAACTACATCTGTGTTCACCGTGTTGATTCAATCAAACTTGACAGCACAAAGTCGATGTGGGTTGGACAGTCTACTGATGATCGATTTTTCACCCCCTCCATCCCCTCGTGTAAATAGCGTTATGAATAACTGGCTAATGCAGGCTCACAAACAGAGTAGCCTTCACAAATACTGGTTACGTTTTTGTTAGTGCTAGGTAGGTACTCGTTTGGGTAAATAGAGCTTTCTTGATTTGGTGTCCTTTAGTGGGTAGGTAAGGTTTTTCGTGGATATTTTTATGTAGGTAAATGTAGCGATGGTCATTGAAATAATATGTCTGATACTAGACCATTTTGGTGATCGCGATCTGGTCGATCCATGAAATACGACAAGTAAAATAGAAAGAGAAAAGTTCAAAAGGCATTATGCAGAGCGATGGCCTTTTGCGTGGTTGTGACGTATCTTTTACCCCTACTTGTAATTTTTTTGTGTTTGTGTTCTTTTTCTGCATGTATACCGCAAACAAACGTATTTTCTTTCTATCTAAAATGTATGTTAAAAACCACATTTTACTGCACTACGAGACAGGTAATACGGCTGACCCTGACTATTGTCTTGAATCTATAGTCCGATTTATTGACAGTGTAAACAGAAATGGTGATTTTCATAACAAAATTTAAATTTCACAATAAAATAAAATCCTCTCATATCAGAACAGCCATACCTCCGGAGCCTGCATCACTGCACTCAATCACACCCAAGACGCACCTCCTCAACCCTCTCCTACTTAATTGACGTTCCACTCCATCAAAACAACCTTAAACATTTCAACAAACACAAACAACTGCAGAACAAACGAAATCCAACCCTAAATCAATAGTGTTAAAATTCAAAGCGACTGCAAGATAAAAATTGCAGAAAATTTGCATTGTGCTGCAAATAATGCTTCTGTGGAAATAAGCAATTATGACCTGTATTTCAAAGGGGTAGGAGTTTTGGAAGATGCAATAGTTATAGTTGATACTGAGATGTGCAGCTGTCATCAGGAAATCATACGTCACAGTTGAAGTGTCAAAGAAAAGATGCTGTTGGTAGTTGAATGTGGGAAAGAAAAAGGAATCGGGTAAGGTCAAGATGGCAATGCACTTTTATGATTATTATATACAAAACGTGTTTCTGTAATAAGATATCGTGTATTAATCTTTTAAGTCTCTAAATTATGTGACACGACGAATGAAAATAAATTATTGATTTTTATAAATTATGACAGATTATTCATTTGTTTTAGAGTGCATTATTATTTATTGCAAAACTGCAGTTTTTATTAGAATCAATCAACTCAGTTTTTTGTGTTATCATTAGGATTATTTCTAGTAAGTTGTATTGCTTTATACAGAGGCTATAAATCCAAATCCTACTATTAATCGAGTATTTTTTTTGAACTTAATATCAGAACATATTACCTTAGTGATACAAACATTCATTTTATTACTATCAGTATTTTACTTTAACACGAAATAGTAATCTGGGTTCCAAAAACAAGCCATTAAACACCACATATTTAACATTAACGACCACGATTAAAAATATTTAAAAGTTTTCAACAAACTTCTAAAACATGCGCAAAAGTCTACAGAAAGTCCCAAATCCGATGCACTGTGCGACAAACTGAATGTCGCACGACGAAAATAGTCAACGATGTTTGACAAATAACTAACAGATGTCGCTTCACAAGTGGGAGGTCTACGGCACTTTTTTCCACGCCGTTCGCGCCTCGGAACACTTGGCGAGCAATATTCGGCGATTGTTTCCAAACTTCAAACAGAAGTTCCCTTATTGTGAATGGTCGTGGAAAACTCTTAATAAGATAGCGTTGTGTTCGGTTTAGATATTTCTTTTTGGCTTGGAATTGGCGGAGTTTGTAGCAGTGGGTGCTGTCTATTTCTGGGTTGGGATAGAATTTAGGACTTGAGGGCTTGGCTGTGTAGTTATATACTTCATCAAGCGAATCCTTGTTACTATTTTGTATCAAACTATTCAGCCACCTGTAGGTACAGGTGGTCTATTCTATTAAAATCCCACCTTGAAAACTTAGGTGAAGTGAGCTCGAAGTGAGCTGCCATTCCACCTGATGATAGAGATCGACACTATTGACAGCTCCCTTCACTTAAGTTTTCACGGTGAGATTTTGACAGAATAGATCTGGAAGTGGCTAAATAGCTCGACACAAAATGGTGGTAAAAAAATTAACTCGTTTTTCGTTTTAGTCTATACTATACAGAGAGGAATCAATTACCTAATTGATTGTGAATTGAAGGGAGACATTTTTTTTTTTATTGAAACGTTAAAGAAATGACGTTCAGGCATCCTTCAACTCATTAACCAACCAGACATTATTCAAAATGTCCAAAATTACACGAATCATCCGCAAACAACATAAATCGCTTTAATACGAAACCGCGCGAATCAATCTATCAATCAATAAATCGCGCTAAAGATTGAGATATTCCACTCGGGGGGTGAGACTGGGCTAGTGGGGGCGAAAGGGGGTTTTGGAGGCGACAGGGAGGGGGTCTGTTTACCGCGCCCGTGACGGATATATCCCTCGTAGACACCCGTCAATCATCCACGATATGATGAGAATTAATATTTCACGAAGATATTACGACCACCGATGAGTCTTGATATTTAAATGCGGGTAATAAGGGATGCGGTGGCTGTTGTTTTATGGAGAAGGATGATTTGAGGATTATAACGTTGAAGTGAATGTGGAAATGTTTGAACTAACATAATGCTCTCACAAAAAAAGTTGTTAATTCTCATTAAAAGCTCTCATTAGGAAGTAAAAAGTGGACTCAGTATTAAAAAAAAAAGTGAACATCTTTCAATTTGGGAGGTGGTCAGTAAAATCAACAAAACTGATGCAATCAAGTAATTAATTACTGAGCTTACCAATTCATTTGTCAAACATAGCACTTTGCTAGTTATCAGAACGTGTACATACCTTGGTTTACCAATCAGTTTAAAAATCCAATGTTTCCCTTCGCTTCAACAAACTTCACATTTCTCACATTCGATCAGAAACATTTCTAACTACATATTTCAGAAAAAGTAAAACAAAATTACATCAGAAAGTTGTACTAGAAGTAGAAATGTGTAAACAGCTAGGAAATCAATCAAGTCGGACCTGGGGGTGCAGGTTGGGGGTGAAAGGGGGCGTCGCGGGGTATCGCGGGGTGTCGTGAGACCCCTTGACCCGTGCAGTAGACGGGTGACGTCTGACTGATGGCTTTCACGGGACATTGTTGCAACTGCTTAGTATGGGGTGAAATGTTGGTTTTGGTACTCATTGTGGCTTTTTTTTTTCCTTTTGGCTTTGCACGGTTTGTGCATTCAGCCAGTGTCACGTTTTCATCTTATATTATAAAGGAAAAAAATCATTGTGGTTGCTTCTTAAATGTCTTTTCAATGATATAAACAGCATTGTCGGTTTTGTTTTTGTGGATTCGTTGAAAAACTTGCTGATTTTCAGAGTTATTTCAATAAATGGCTTTTGATTGATTTTCAGTAATCGGATAGATGGACCGATGACCTTGTGAAGGCCGCAGAATTCTGCTGGATGCGGGAAGCACAGAACCGGTCGAAGAAGAGGGGCTTGGGGGAGGCCTACGTCCAGCAGAGGACGTCTTTCGGTTGAAATGATGATGATGATGAATCAGATAGGCAGTCGGCAGCTGTACATTGTAGTGCATGTGTCGTGAGAAAAAGGTTGAAAAAATGACAAAGTTTAATTAGCTGTCACTGATTTCTCCGGTAATAAATCCTTGATCCTTTCACAAAGGGCTTAACAATTTCCAAAAGTGACGGATCCTTCCTCCTTTCACGAAAACGAATAAACCTTAATATCAACATAATTACTTCTGCACAAACACATCACGCTCTCCTTGCATACCGTCGAAACTCATAAATGGATAATTAACATAAATAAACATTAATATATCAAAATTATTTGGGCCAATAAAACGAGCGGTACCAAGACGTTTATTGCCGTATTTAAAAATAAATCGTATCAATCAGTTATTATGTTAACTGCCTTGAGTTTGTAATGAAACTTTCCTTCGTGCTGACGTGTTGATTTAAAGGAAAATACACGCCAAAGAATATTTTTTTGCCAGAAGCGACACTGACAGAAATCTATATAAAAATGAAATGCTGTTCGCTGGCACTGAACCGATATGGCGAACTTTTGTTTTAAAATGTTCGTAATAGTCTTCATCAGGCTGGTTCGTACGGTAAGATAAAAAAATAAAAATTGCTGGGAAAATTTGAAAATTCGAGAAAATCAAAAATGCATTGTCCATGGGCATTTTGTATGAATTATTGAAATTAGGACAGGAAAACGTCTGTTGGATGGATCAGCTAGTAATAAAATATTCTTAGATGCACTCTATGTCATCGAAGAAATAAAAATAAAAAAAATTCAATGATTTTTACGTCATGGAATAATGAGTAGATAGACAAGCAAAATATAATTTAGTAGGCTATTGCAAGGCCATCTATTTTCACCTTATTTCAGTACCGATAAACTACATAAAATTAGCATATCGGTGAAATTAAAGCGTTTCTGGTTGTAGTTATAAATCAGCGGTAATCACTTCATCGCTCGCCGTTTACTCGCCTAATAACAGTTTACTAAAGGCCACATGCAGAGCTAAGACGTGTATTAATGCTTGGTATATTCCATAGCTTAACCCGACAAAACATATTTTTTTAGATTTTCCACATAAATTTTATTTTTCTTCTAATACCAGTAAAAAAGAAGAAGAAAGTAGCTAAGTATTAGCCTTAGAACTGTTTTGTCAGTACAAAGTATTAAAAGTGCAAGTGCAAATTGTTCTTAGTGAAAAAAAATTAAGAGCTTTTGTGTGAGAGACAGAGAGAGAGAGAGAGAGAGTTTTATCTTTCTTCTCTCTCATGTAACGAAATGTGACTAAACGTGACGCGTCCTTAACGTTTCACTCTCAATTCTCGTTCAATTATCGAATCGCCGCCTAAAAAGTGTCACTTGAAAATATTTTTGTATGAGACAAAACGGCTATTAACTATGTATATAACTCAGTTTACACTTGTATTGACAGACGTCTGTGCAACGGTCGTATCGCTCGACAAACAACAGAGAATGCATTTCAATCATCCGGCCCATCTACACCCCTTCTTACTCTATGTCATTAGATATTGATTGGTCGAGTGCACTTGACATAATTGTGTATATTCGTACCGAGGTCGCCATGTTTTAGGACATAATCGTTAATAAACGAGCTATTTTTATTAATTATTGTTTCATTAAACACGTGTAATGTATATTGATGGGTTTTTGCAGTAGTAGGCTAAGCATTTTCGCAATGGATTTGGTCTGATTACGGAAACAAAGTTATGATACATTTTGTACCAGTCTTATGCATTTTTACTTGCACTGCGATGTTGATTATTCAATTCAATTCAATTTTATTTATTCAAGAAAACCATGACCCATTTTTTAGTAGAAAACTTATCCTATGTTAGTAATTTTATAATCACGGCTTGCAATAGCTGGACATATAGTAAAGTAAGCATAATTTCTTGTAATTGTAAATAGAACCGAAACGTGGACACACATGGCACGGCTGCACCATAAATTCAAGGTCGCTCAGCGAGCTATGGAACGGGCTACGATTGGAGTCTCTCTGAGGGATTAAATAACAGAATGAGGTGGTCGAAATAGCTCACAAAATAAGCAAGCTGGAGTGGCAATGGGCCGGCCATATTAGCCGTAGAACCGATGAGCGTTCTTGAGTGGAGACCGCGAATCGGCAAATATAAGGTAGGAGGACGACCTCAGGCTAGGTGGAGCGACGATCTCCGCAGGGCGGCTGGTAGCAGCTGAATGAGGGTTGAAGAGAATCGAGCTGAATGGCGTGCAATCGGAGAGGTCTATGCCCAGCAGTGGACTGCTGTGTAAGCTGGTGATAATGTTGTAGATAGACATTAAACTGCTATACTTATCATAAGTCTTAATCGTGAACATGGTAAGCAGACGTGCAAGGTAACATGCAAGGTAACGCGGATGCAAAATCAGTATTCGCAAAAAAACTCTACAAATCGTTTCTTTGCAAGTGCATGCTTGCATTACCAACATAGCCTTGCATAATACCTGTACCCAGCTCAAAAATAACTAGAATGCGCCATTAAAATGTTATTAAATACAACATTAACATACATTGTACAGTGAAATAAGCACAGACGGTCGCCCCTGACACGTCGCTCAATTAATACCCGCTATACGTCAATTAAAACCAAAATCTGTCAATCATTTTACAGACAGGTCATAGAGTAAAAATATTCAGAAGGCTCATCTGTAACGACGCGCGATATGGAACTTGCGAAAGTATCTAATCGTTAAGGTGCAGTATTAGCAAATTGTCCGACTTTATTTATTGATGTGTAGTTTGCATGTTATTTGTAAGAAGGTATTTGCAAAAGCTTCACTTCATTAATTCATTCATTCTTCCCTTCATTCCAAACCTGTGTGTGTCATACAAAAATGTGTTGTAATTGGAAACTTGCACTGGGTTTCCCTTGTCCGAGACATGCTGATCTTAACAAAAAAAAAAGAGGTTATGCATTCGGCGAGTTTTTTTACGTGGTCGCAGGACAAGTAATATCTCAAAAATGTGGACATCCATAATTTCAGATAGTCTAATTGATACCTCATTGCAACAAAGGACGGATGAGATTGTTGCAGCCCATTTTAAGGGTGGACTTTCTGTAACCTATCTACTCTGTGGCCAGACAGACAGACGTCAGGACTTATCATATTAATCAATCAACCACACGATTCATTATTAATTAAGTAATTTTGTTCGTCGTTTTTATGTTACCTTGCTTTAATACGTGGGACTGGGAATGACTGGCTTACCTGGGAAAGAAAAAAAGCATTATTACTATATGTGTCGCAGCGTGTCGGAAATACTTCATTCGTTTGACTGATCGGGACGCGAGCGCCATCTGGTGACGCTTGACAGAGTCTAGCCTGAGTTCGTGGGAGTCGATGATTGCGCGACAGAACGAGGTGGAGCTCTCTTGGACATTGGACATCTCACGGACAACTTGTGCTCAGAAACTGTCTCGCGTTCCGTATTTAGTTGTGTCGTGTACGAGACACACGTACCTTCTCCGTCATATAAAACGACAGTATAATAATATAATTAAAAGGTAGGCTAGAGAGGTAGATATTACAGCTAGGTTCTAATTAAGATATTGTAGATTTTCAATTGAAGTTATGATTGACTTACAAGTATTATTTAAATTGATAGTTAAAAATGTTTGTACAGACGCCAGCACATCAAGCTATCCGAAACTGTCAAATTTTCCTTTTTAATCAACTTTGAACCTTATGCTTTAGCAATAAAGTTGAAAATCTATTAAAGAAATTTGACAGATTGTAGTAGCTTGATGTGCTGGCGTCTGTATTTGTTGCTAAGGGTGTGCAATCAATTTCAAGAAAATTGGCACGAGTATCAACTAATTGAAAATCAAAAGTCATGTATTTAAATTAGGCTGTAAATAAGCAATTTTTGAACGTCATAATTACATAAGACAGTCCCCCAAAACGCCCTTCACCAGTTCCTAGTGCTTTCGCTGGGAAGAAGTAGCGCAACTAACTCCCCAGCAGCACAGCTGTCTGTTCAGTTAGAAGAACTTGATTCCATACCTACAATAGTAAGTAATAAATATTACGAAACACAAAACATTAAATTATTTGCCATGTGTCAGCTAGTACACGCCAATATACCAACAAAAACATAAACTATACTCGAGCAGGAATATATAATAAAAACGTAAACAGAACTATCTAAAAAATTAAATTACTACAAAAAATGGTTACCAAACTGTTTGCCAAACATGATAATTATGGCAACATTCTCTTCATTATCTCTAATTATGGACGACCCAACAATAACCCTGGAACAAGAGTTCCATAGTTATGGTCATCTACAGAGTGATATGAAAGCTTCCAAATAATTACGCAACCAAACGACTGAGCTAACTGTTGTACTGACAACAATGCCAGTTACCTACTGTAGCGCCATTGACAGCCTGTCCATCCACTAAACTGTTCTCATCGTCCATCTTATTATATCAATGATATAAACATTGACAGGTTCTTGTATTATATTACGATAAAGTTCCTATTTCATAAAGTTTTTTTGTACTTTATAGGCTACCTACCTACTTCAAGATAAGTGACGGGCACATTTCATCCATATCAATTCCGTTTTCATTACGCGCACCTTCAAAACGATCCACTAAAATACATAAACTACAAGTAATACAATAAATAAAATATAACGCACGAAAAAATCAATGTTGTAAAAGAAAATTTTACCAACTACCCTGCACGGGCGGCCGATAAAAAATAATGCCATTTACACCGTCCGACACCGCGGCGGATTCGACTTATAGTCACTTGCCCCGCTTCGTTATTGCCGTAACAAAATGGCCTATCTTCCTTCTCGCTCGTACTCACAAAAAACCCATATAGAACAATGCGGGCGTAGTAAAATTTTATTGGAAGCACACGTGGGGTACATCCCGGGCCGGCCTGCATAATGCAAAAGCACGTTAGCTAAAAAGAAAGATAACTGCATATTTATACAATCGGCACGCGATATTTCGTTGCGACCGTCACTGTAAAGTGTGGAAACGTACTATCGGTTCCATCCAAGCTAGTCTAGTCTGGAATTTATGCGTTTTAGATGTTTGATGGGAAAAATTTGACTCGAAATTGAGGTGCATATATGTAACTGTTTTAGTTTTGCAGTTGTTAGCTCTATATAGCCAAAGATCGTAGTGTCTAATAAAAATAAACATTACGGTAACATAAATTTAATAGCTAAATCGATCACGTTCTAATCCTAACTGCAGTTTTAATAAGAAATTATGATCTAAGTTTTTATCATTAGTAAATCAGAATAATCATTAAACAAAACCAAACAAACACAAAAACAGACCAGAAATTAAACATGTAACCAATAGGCTATTGTCCTACCCTTTAAACTTCAGCACTGCAAGTTCCCACTTCTATATCTGGGCAGTCACTTAAAATCTTGTACAACCTACAAAGGAAACCAGCTTGCAAATAAACAAGGCTATTTTAAACCGCTTTTTTCCGTCTACTAAATAAAGTAGCGCCCGCGCCGGGCGCCGCCTCGTATGTTTTCACCATAGTGTTCGATTACAATTTAATGCATCGCATTCGCACTCAAATTCAAAATCTTAAACGTTCACTCTTTACACGGAAAAATCGACCTTAGACCTTAGCACGTACAATTTGGATTACATTGTGTTTTCCTCGTTGGTGCGTCGTGTCCGTTTTGTGGCACAATCAACTTTATTTCTCAGAAAGTAAAGTTTGTTTTGGATTGTTTTTATTTTTAAATGTCGTATCGCAGTCGTGGAGCGGTCGTTTCGTTGCATTACAGTGTAGTAGTGACATCGGTCGCTACTATTATTTCTTTTACAACAAAACTAGTAGTTTATTGGTTCCGTGTCTCATTAGAATCGTTGTGGGCGGTTTATTTTAGAGCTTTTAATATTTTACACCTCTCGCTGTGATAGAGAGATACATATAGTAAACTAGATTAATTTTATCGCTCTTCTCAACTTCATTCTAATTACATCATTCGTTTTATTACCGAATAGTCTACACAGTTTGATGGATATGATCATAGGAGTGGATTTATGTTATTTGAAGAGCTTTGGTCTGGTGCACATTCCAATGAAATTCTACTAAGACATACATGAGATGAGATGGACAAGGTAGGTTATCCATCCACGAAACTTATGACAATGACTAAGTTACTATCGTACCTCATGTACTAACACATGCGGTACGATAGTAACTTAGTAATTATCGTGACTCTAGAGTCACGAGATAAACAGAAAACTATCACCATTGACGGTCTTATTTCTATCAATGGAGGAAAATATAAGTAAAATTGATCGTTGATGGATGGAATAGATTTGTTTGAGAGATAGTTTTTTTTGCGTCCTGTTGACATGCGTTGCTTACTAGAAATATTGCGAAAAAAATCAGTAACACGTAAGCATACAACTACATCACATACTTTTAAGTTGTTCTGATCTCACAAAATACAAGCATTTCGTTACAAAAATGCTATTTAGTATCTCAATAAAACTGTCTGGATTGCTAATTTGATTTATTTATCGTATTATTAGTTGTAAGGAACGCGTCTTGACGACAAATCTTGATTTATGTCGCGCCATCTGTGTTAAGGATGTCAATCGGCTAAGAGTTCCCGCAGATGTTGCGATTGTGGACAACTTTTTGTGGGTTTGTGGGTTGGTGATAAAAGGTATCATTAATTATTATTAGTAAGAAATGGTGTTTACAAGTGGTGGCTTTTAATTTTCAGGACTAGGGATAAAGTTGCCTAGTTGTTGGTTTTGGTACCAGCAAACAATGCAGGCAAACTGTTTTGGGATTTTTTTGAACAAGATTCAACCTACCTACTTTTGGCCGGTAAGACTAAATGAAAAGCCGGAATCTTTGCTGTGCTTTTATCAATACTGATATTTATATAATCCGCCTATAATGTTCCCACAGCTGAGACAATGGCCTGTTGTGTGTATGAGAGGAAGTGGGCCGTGATCCACCACGCGAGCCCAGTGCTGGTTGGTAGATGTCACACGTCTTCGAACTTTTGGTGTTAGGACCGGTAAACCGGTTTCCTCACGATGTTTTCCTTCACCGTTTTGACACTTATTTCAGAGAAATAGAACTTATTATAACAAAACGGCCAAGTGCGTGTCGGCCCACGCACAATGAAGGGTTCCGTAGTTGGAATGAATTTATTCCAAGAACAAGCAACTGCAAATTTAAGTTGGTCGACTATTACTCGTAAACTTGTAAAGTCTACTAAGCTGTAATAGTTTTCCTTATAATTTCGTTATATTTACTATTGACGTGAATTTTTTCACATACTCAAAAGCAACCATTTAGCTGGCAGGGGGGGGGGGGGGACACTTGACTCAACAAAAACTAGCACTTTAAAGCTTGATATTTCATAAACGGATCCCTGAATCGGTTTTTTTTTTCACAAACCCGCAATCATTTTGAAAGACCTATCCAACGATACCCCACACCACGGGGTAGATGAGGAAAAAAAATATGCCCACTAAAGTGGGATGTTTTCAGGGTTCCGTACCGAAATGTTAAAAAGGAACACTTATGGTGCGATTCAGCCTGTCTGTCTGTTCCGTCTGTCACAGCTGGATATCTCAAGAACTACTAATGCTATCAAATTGAAATTTGGTATAGTTTTGACGCTTGCCCAACTATTTTGTAAATAAGAAAGAAATAAAAATATATTTATTTTTTGCTACAGGGACTGAAAGGGGGTCTTAAGAATTCGAAGTGGGGGCTACAAGGGCATGTGGTGCATCATATGAAAGAGTGCTGTTTGCACACTGTCAAACATTATTTCTGTTTGTGGAACGCATTGTTTTTGACTTTTGATGAAAAATGTAAAAAAAAATACCGTTCCCTCCTTATCTCCAAAGTTTGCATAGAGAAAAATCAGAAATTATTCTAGGTGATAGATGTGTATGTAAAGATTACAGGAAAAATAAAACGATGTCTCTACACAACACACTTTTTCAGAAAAAAAAAATGAAAATTTAATATGTAGTGGTACGGAACCCTCGGTGCGTGAGTCCGACTCGCTCTTGACCGTTTTTTTTGTTATGTATTCCTATACAAAAAAAACGGTCAAGAGCGAAAAAAAAAAACCCTACCCTAAAAATATTTTTTTAGGGTAGGTACCTCCTGGTACCCTAAAAAATATTTTTTCAAGATTTTATTTTACCAATTTGTCGGCGTGATTAATATGTAGTACTAAGAGTCTGTGAGCTAAGCAGCGGACGGACAGACGGACATGGCGAAATTATATGGGTCCCTTGTTGACTACGGAGCCCTGAAAAGTGTGTCAAAAGTCGTTCAGTGTGCATCGTCACTTACAAATAAAGTAATAACCTAATTTTTCCACCAAAGTACACTAAAATGACATCACTTCAAGAGTGATGTCTGACCATCCTATGAATCAGTATCGCCAGTGTTTTTCCATATGTCACCTCCACTGACACCTGTCTCCTTATATTTATTGCAAAAATATGATAATTCATCTCAAAGTTGTTATTTCTTTAGATTAATAATATAAACGAATCGCTTATGTCTCCCATATGCTGATTAATTAGTCATATAATTATTATGCTGTGTTTATTTCTAGAAAACACAATGACTTATAGTGTTTTTGATTTGTTTAAGTCAACTGTGACAAATGATGTTGTGAATAATATCTTATAGCAGTCAAAATAGGAGATAAAGCAGTGGTGGCCCAGTGGTAACGGCCGTGATTACGAGTTGTAGGTATTGGGTTCGAACCCAGACAGGCGATATACAATGTGTAAATTATTTCATTAGCTCTCAAAACGGTGAAGGATAACATCGCGAGGAAACCGACATGTCCTAGAACCAAAAATTCGAAGACATGTGACATCTACCAACGCGCACTGGCCCGGCGTGGTGGATTACGGCCCACTCCCTCTCACCGAGAGGAGGCCCGTGTCCCCGCAGTGGGAACAGTAGAGGCTGATTATGTAATCAAAATAGGTACTTAGACGTACTAAGACTCGTCAATTGCTTGATGTAAGAGAAAAATCACAAAATAAACGTACATTTTGTCACTTTGGTAAAAGACAGGTCTTTTAACGGTCTGATAAAGGACAACAACTGCAACATGTTGACCGTCAATCTGACTGGGTTTAGTCACCTTTCTTGAACTAAACAGAATTTATGCATTTTAATTGAAAATGATACATCAACCTAAGATGTTATAACCTTTGATTCACCTTTTTATTGATACCTAACTCAGTAAATTGGCTAACAGGTTGACAGCTCACCTGATTTATAGGTGATAACCCGATTGCCTGACCTGAGACCAAAGTGAAAATCTCTACATTTTTTTACAGTTTTGTCCTTCAAACTGGAACAAGTCAATGCAGTTTTACAGGCAGATGAAACCGCAGTAGTAGCTAGATACGGAAACTGAATGAGCTCTTTCACTAAAATCGCTAAAACCCATTGTGTATCCAGCGCCCTAATTGCGTAACACAATATTACTCTCAATTTGAATCATTTTGAAGCATATTGCTAATCCATTGCTCCATATGTTCGACAAAAGTGTCTGCTCAGCAACGTAAATAACGCAATGAATGTTGTTGAACTGTCAAAACGAAACCCATTGCTACTGATAGTGTGTTACGCAATTACCTTGCAGGCCACCCATTGTAAATTTTGTAGTGTTCGATTAATGTTATTATGTATTTTTGTGGTGCACAATAACGTATATACAGGGTCAAATTAAATTACGTAGCGCAACTCTGCAGAAGTGATGGGTATCGATATGTAGATACGATAAAATATAAACATAAAACATTGATGCCGTTTTTGGTGGTCAACGACCACTGGAAGTGTTGTTACTAATACAATTTATTATTATTATTATTAAAACAAAAGAAAACAGATTTTCTCAACTCATACTTCATTGAGAAAATCTGTTTTATTTTGTTTTAATAACAATAATAATAAATTGTTTTATTTGGGACAACATAGGAACCATTTTTTTAGTATCGTGTTTAGATATCGAAACTTATGTGAAGAACACACCAAAAAAAAACTGATTTTAACCTGATGTTTCAACATGTGACTACACAGTTAGTGTCAAAAGCGTAGTTAAAAATTCGATATGTCGATGATCCCACAAAAAGGTCATATTTTTTTTTTTTTTGTTTTATTGTGTTTAAATATCGATACTTATCTTGTCTCCAAAGTTGCGCTATCTAATTTAATTTGACCCTGTATAAATAAATAATAAACAAAATGTATCCAGTACGCTCAGATACGAGTATATCTGTAACAACTGGGTAAAGCATGACACCGTCACCTCCGACCGATCGCGGACAAATGTTACAGGTGTAAGTGAATAATAATGACGCGGTGAGGACCTGACGCGAATATTTTGGTCACGGCGAGCTCCGGATTAATGGTGACTCATTTATATCAGTCGAGTGGGAATCAGCTGGCGTCTAGTTGATTGTGACGTCATGATTCAAGTATTTGATGTGACAGTGAAATGGTGTTTTAATAAACAAATGAAATAACTATTTACACTAGACTAAACGAAAATGCCTAACTAACTAACTAACTACTAACTAACTAAGTACTCGTCCGGATCGCTGTCATCCGGAAACGTGCCCAGAATGAAATAAAAATTAAAAAAAAAATTGGATTAATTAAATTATGTTTTTGTTTTAATTTAGTTGTTTCGTTTGAATGATTGGATTGAAAGTCAGTTTTTGGTGGTGTATTACATTACCTTCTAACCATATTTTTCATTTTTAGGGTTCCGTACCAAAATGGTAAAAAACCCTTATGGTGCGACTCAGTCCGTCTGTCACAGCTATATCTCAAAAACAACTAATGCTATCAACTTGAAATTTGGAATACCTAGTTTTAGATGACGTTAGCCCATTTTCTAAATAAGTAAGAAATAAAAATAAGTTTTGCAACAGGGACCGGAAGGGTCTTAAAAATTTGGAGTCGGGCTACTGTATCATATGAAAGAATGCTGTTTGCACATTCTCAATTTTTTTTTGGGCCGCATTGTTTTCGACTTTTGATGAAAAATGTAAAACAAATTCAGGTCCCCCCTGATCTCCGAAGCTGTCATAGATCTGAAATTATTATATGTGATAGAGGTTTACGTAAAGATGACAGGACAAATAAAATGATGTCTCTAAACAGCACACTTTTTCAGAAAGAAAAAAAAAATGAAAATTTAATATAATATGGTACGGAAGTCTCGGTGCGTGAGTCCGATTCGCTCTTGACTGCTTTTTTGATTAGTCTAGGTTTATTAACGACGTAATTACGTTTTAGCTATTTTTCAGGAGAACGTTTTTAAAGTTTGAAATTGAAAATATGATATATCATATTTTCAATTTCAAACTTTTAATCCAATGATTATGCTTTAATGTTTAATATTTTATGTATGTTACTTTACTATCAATAATAATTCGTAATAATTTCATGAGAAAACTCAAGAACTGTTAAAAAAACATTTTCGTAATTACGTCGTTGTTCCATTGGATGAGCGACCTGTTCTAGAAGACACATTTTTAGCCACGTTTAAAAGCTGCCGAGTGATTGTGTCGTGGAATATTCTGTATATCGGGATTTGTTGTTAGTTACGCTGTCTTTTGTGATAATCTATAATGCAACAAGAAAATCGGAAGGTGTAAAGCGGCCTTCAATTTGCTTAAAAAGCTACTAAATTATCAAATATATCCGAACGACAAATCTAAAAATATCTCAAAAGTGTGTAAGGCCTCGTTACAATTTCAAAGTACTATAATATAAATAATATTACCGAAACATCTTGTGTCGTGAGTCATGACAGTCGCGCGGGAAAACGCGGCGTTTCGTAACACGCATGCAAAACGCTATAAAACTGAATTATATCTATACAAAACTGTGTGTTTATGTCTGTTTGTGAATCGTAAATTTGTCTGCTGGTGTGTATTAACTCGAGAGCTATTAGGTTAGTTTTATCGCTTTTTTATGTTTACGCTTTTTATACTTTGTAGGGTTAGTGAAGCTGAAGACGCTTCCACCTGTTTGTAAAATCTTTAGATTTATTTAATTTAGATGTAAAACAGTTTAAATTAATTTGTAAGTACTTTTAATACTCATGGCAATTAAAATATTGTCAATTGCAAAAAAAAACTGAAGTGTCGTATAGCTAAAAACGACTTTGACAAAGTTGTTTTTCTGTTTTAATTTGTAAATATTTTTAGATTATCCTCATTCAGATTTAAAACAAATTGTATGATGTATATTGTGTTATACATAATAAATTAAAAATAATCATCAATCAACAGCTGATTCATAATCGAAGACAAAACAGACCATTCTAAAAACTAAAACTACGCGATAAAACGCCGACAGCTTACCACGAAACGCCGTAAACCTGTCGCAAGGATGACGAATCATTAACGCGTTGTGACTTTTACACGTTCGAGATTTAACGTTACAGATAGACCAGAAGGTTAGCTTTAACACCCGGCAGAAGAAAAGAACCTTCTGCATAGCAATTTGTACGAGCTAACTAAAGAAATGCAGCTACGAGTATGTAAATGCAGCTTGGATGTAGTTGACAAAACAGCAGATCTTTTGCGCAAGCATGCAGACAACTGAAGAAAAGCTAAAGGTGCAGTTACGAAATTTCAGTCAATAAAACACGCTGCAAGTTGTAACAGCAATCATTTGACTGGACCAGAAAAGTCCATGAATGAAGAAGGCGTATCTAAAAATTAGCAGAGCAAGAGGCCAGAAGCGATAAATGCTGAACCAGGTATTGTAATGCCACTACGGAGTGCCTATTTATCAGCAGTTCCAGTACCTACCTCAGTAGTGGAATGGCATTCATTATAACTTTGTACTACCTATCCCTTATAAACCATTGCAACATTTGGAGCTTCTGTCCATTGTCTTGTGTCATGTCTCCGTCATTTTTATAGCGGTCCGTATATTTGATGTTTTATTTTTGATAATTTATCGCGTACTATTGTGTTGACTAGATTTTTTAATAATGTTTGTGCCAAGAATGTGATTATTAAAAAAATATATAATGAGATTGGAGATGAGGTACTTTGTTATTGTAGTGAACACTGGTAATGGTGTGATGAAAGAAATATGAAGAGAATTTATAAGTGTCAATAGATGAGTATAATGGTACAGTGATATAAATCATTTTTGTTGTTCGGAGGATAAAGAAGTAGGGTTTCTATCGCTTCTATTGGATGTCTGAAGGACGGGAGAAAAAAAAAATTATATCACATTGCAGTTATGGTCCATGTAAGTAAAGATAAGGATAACTGCAAACTTGACTCTTATTGAAAGTTATATTCTATCCCATCATAGGAACACGATAAATAAATAAGTAAAGAAATTAAACGCCTTTGTAAATTAATATACCTAGTTAGTATGCCTCAAGCATGCAAAATATTCTAAACTTGCTAATAAGCAACCTTATACTTACAATATCCAAGGTACTATTGAAGAAGTCACTAGAAATTGGTGAAGAAACCGAAAACCTTCTGTTTTCCAAAACTTTACTCCTATTTAGTTTTACTGAAAGGTAAAAGATACAATATCTTGTCATTCTATTTCGAGATTAGTAATTTTAGAGATATATTTTCGCTAATATAGGTAATGATACAATTTTCCGAATCCTGCAACTCCAATGATTCAGCAATCAAGTTACAAGCCGACACAGTACAATCAGCCTATAATGTTCCCACTGTTGGGACACAGGCCTCCTCTCTGTGAGAGGAAGTGTGTTGTAATATACCACGCGGGCCCAGTGCGGGTTGGTAGATGTCACATGTCTTCGAATTTTTGGTTCTAGAACATCGTTGCCTTACGATGTTTTCCTCCACGGTTTTGAGAGCAGCGGTGATGAAATTATTACACCAAGTAAAGCGCCTGCCGGGGTTCGAACCCGTAAGTCAGGGCCGTTATCACTGGGCCACCAATGCTTACCACAAACCGACGAATCTTTCCAATTATAACTTTACAAATGCCAATCATGACACAACTGTGAACATAAATAACCGATGTAAACTCTTAATAACCACTAAATTTGTGTCACCTTCTCCACCATTTGTTGTCACCCACTGTTCCATCCAGCGAAGCATTATTTTTCTTGTTTTATGACAGCAAACCATTTGATTTTATGATCGTAAATAACTATTATGATGGCATTTTTGAGACTACGCCCACTGGTATCGGTCGCGGTTTCTTGCAATGATAAAAACATGTGTGTGCTTGTTAGAGTGGTTTTGATGATTGATGCCTTGGTTGAGCATGAGCATGATGTGTGATGACATTAATACCGGTTGGTAAATTGTGTTTTATTAAGGTATTTCTGAGTGGAATACCTGGATTGGTCCCCCTAGTGTTATGTAGAAAGTGTTGTCTATTGTCAGAACACTGAATTGATGCTTAGACCAAGTATTTATGTGGTAATACTCCTCGATTTCGAGGTACTCATACCAGAAGTGTGACTTCTTTCCTTCGTGTAAATGAAGCCCAAAGCTATGCTTAAGAAACAAAATCAAAAAGATAAAGAAAAATAAAGCAATGGATCGTGCTGCCTTTAGGAAAACTTGCATCCAATGATTACTCGAAATGAAGCAGATTCAATGTCAATAAACAAATAGCAAAAATGAGCATTCAAAAATTGATTTGCATTGAAAAATAACAACAACAGGTCACCTTGCAGAAAATATATATTTTATTGATGCAGTCGATTAGCAGGCATGGCTAGATTGTGATCTCCCTTGAATAATAAGAGATCAGAATAGCATATTCAATCACGGAATTCAAGCTGATGAATTGATTGCATCACCATATTTTTGATGTTTTAATACTTTCCGAGGTCTGTGACATTTTTACAATTTGACAGTTCCATAATTAATGTTCCTGATTTCTTCTATTTTAATAAGTATAATAAACTATGAATTAATATTATTTTCCACCAATTTAGTGCAGAAACTGGCTGTCATAATTCACATAAATAATAACCACAAAAAGTTGAAAATGTCACGCTGAGAATGATCTACACGTCAATATAACGTTATAATACATACATTGTCTTTGTTGTGTCTTATTCTATTACTAAACTGGTTTTGTCATATGACTTTGTTCGTTTTTTCGTACGTTACGTATTTCGTATTTTCCCACTGCTGAGTATAACCCTCTTCCCTTTTGTGTCATGTTTCCCTGTGTGTGTCTCAACCAGCAGGGTAATTTCGTAACATACTATCAGTAGGAATGGCTTCCATTTTGATAGTTATAGTGATAGTTATTGCGTTATGTATCTTACTGAGCAGACAAATTTTTCGACCATATGAAGCAATTGATTAGCGATATCCTACAAAATGAATCATAATATTGTGATTGATAGGGTGTTACGCACTAAGGGCGCTTTTTAATGCTAATGGAAATCTTAAAACAGAAAGTTATAAAACTGAAGATTTATTTGGAGATGAAATTCTCTTTTAAATTACGAAATATTCACTCACATCCTAATAAAACGTTACTTAAGAAGTAAGTACAGCCCTATGTTCATTGTTGAACAGTGTAACGTTCACTTGCAAAAAAAAAAACCATAACATAAGATAGCGCCTGTATTCTCCGGACCCCGAAGGACAAGGCAAAGGACTCAGAGCTGTGCCTACTGTAAACCCACATTTTGTGAGCTAAGATTAAGTCCCATGTAGGGGACGAGTCTATCACTATCAGCTGGGCACAAATCCAAAACGAAAATACACATCATTATTCTAAAAAAAAAAAACTTACAGACAGCGTAACAATTCGCATTACATAAGCAAATATATTAACATAATTTATGTCTACAACATTAACATTCAAATTATTATGAATATCAAATAATACATAAAACGTTTTTATGCATGTTGATAGACATTATCGAGGCTATTTGTGTCATATACTAGAGAGCAGTAACCCATTTAGAAGTGAGCTTTATGCTGTGGAAAATGAACCTGATTGATGGTGTGTTTTGCTAAATTATGTGTAACAATCCGGTAAAGAAACAGAGTTACCGACAATCCGACATAGCTTGCAGAGTAAGCAACCTGAAGTGGCAATGGGCTGGCTATGTTTGTCGAACGACCAATGTCCGGTGGAACAGTCGAGTCTTTGCAGTGGAGACCGCGTATCGGCAAGAGTAGTGTGTGACGTCCGTCATCTAGACAGACCGACGAACTCAAAACGAAATGTGACTGGGACAGACTGGGTGTGGAAGGCAGAGGATGGGGTTTTGTGGCGCAGCCTGGAAGCGGCCTATGTTCAGCAGTAGTCTACGGTAGGCTGCAATAGATTGATTGATGTGTAGAGAAAGGCGAAATACGTTTTGGTGTAACAATAGTCTGACAACACTGTTGTTGTATTCAATTACAGCACAGTGACCATCCAGACTTCCTAAGATGCATCACACAGTCTATTAAAACTATAAAGAAAGAAAGAAAAAAAAAATGATTATTCTGCACAAACAAAACGCACATTACATATAAAATAAAAAAGACATAAAATATACACATACAAGATAGTCAAAAGCGTCGTACATAGCATAAAACTTTATGTTGTATCATGACATATCACGGCTGTAATTCTTCAGGGTCAGCAGAGCTGTACCTATAGCACATCCACATTTCGCCAGTTCAAACCTTGGTCTGGCAATACCAAATACAACAATACCAAACCCACCAAACCAACCAATACCAAATACTGAAGTTCTGAGTTGAGCTGCACGATTTTTAACAAATGCGTGCACTGACTAGACAGGTCCGCTCAATCTGTGTGTGTGTTCTTTACTCAAAAGACCATTTCAGACACCAATCTACATGGTCTTCACGTGATCTGACCAAGATTATGTCTGGATTTTAAAAGAGACTGTGACTTCTGAGTTTGTTTCGGCCTTTCTTCTCAGAGTAGTCAGATAGGAAACGCCGACCTCATCTAGTTTAAAAAAAATATGATTGACATGTAAAAGTGTTTGTACAAACCTACTTACAGAAAATAAATCATTTATCATTTATAACAAAAAAATAATAATTACGTCAAAGTAAAATTAACTATGTATGAGAAAGAATACTGTCAGTATCAAACAAATCAGTCCAATATTTACTCCAACCATTATTATCCAAGACATTTGGCACATATCGTATTGGAAATTACCAAAACGTTAAAAATACTCTTTCAAAGAACCATTACAATAGCATAATTGATACCAAAAACCCATCACCACGACCCATCAATTACGCGATAAATTAAAATCAAAACATGACGCTAATTTATTGGGCCCACTCGGTTTAACACAACACTTTGCGTGCCAACGTTATCGCCGTGCCGCGATTGACGCGAGCGTTGCGATCACTCATCGAGTGCAGCTTGCAGTGTGTCTCAGGGATGCAGGGAGGTATCAGGATGGTGAAAAGGGTGCATACATTTGTGTTGAAATGGGTAAAAGGCTAAAGGCAAATAATTGTATATTATTGCACCAAGAATTCTATGCATCAATTTAAAAAGTCAACATAGTCGAATGATTGAAGGAACCAGGAATGTATCTATTCAATCTACGCAAAACGATGCCTGAGTTTATCGAAATATATGACCACCAAGACAGTTTATTAATTTAAATTACTCATCCATCATGTTTGATGACATAGACGACCAGCAATGGCACGAATGACTAATCAAGGTGCGTCAAAAGATGACGCTTGAGCTTCAATTGATGACGAAAATGTCAATGAAGAGGACTCATCTTCAATAAACCGAGCTGATAAGCAACAAATCAATAATATCACTCTTAATAGCGTAGTCATATTTCTCGGACTTCTGTCTACCCGGCAGATGAGTTAAAAATGTAAATGTAGAATGTCCCAGATAATTTTGGTAAATGTCTCGTTGATATATAGGCGGTATTGTTTGAAGATAGTTTAAATGGTAATATTGCTTTGTCTACTCTATTAGATTTGCATACAACGTACATTATTTCAAATTTAAATGTTAATCAAATTACTGGCATTTAGTGCTTAATGTTCGGTAAAATATATAATTTATATTCTTATCAACATTTAGAATAAAGAAGGCTTTATTTTACTGTTTTATGATATGGTTTTAATAATATTATGATCAGATGTTACCATTATATTTATGCAACAGGTTCTTTACAAAGCTGTAGCGGACCATGTTTGAACTCATGAGCACAACATAGGTAATTTAAAACAACAAACAATTGACTATCATCACGAAAAATGACTGCAGTCTAATGTTGGTCATAGTAAATGATTTGCCAAACTATTTTTGACAAGGCAAAAAGGTAAATATAATATAATAATAGGTAAATATAATATACCTATAAAGCACCCTCCAAATCCGGCTCTGCGCACAACGTGAATGAAACTAAACAGGTGCACTGAATTATGCGTTCGCTGATGTATGCACCCGATGCACCGCATGCACACCAGGTGAAAATATGCAGTGTTGCTAACGTAAATACGCGAAATGGCCGGTCAATCAGCGGACCGATGCTAAAGCTGTAAATATCTGGTAAGTGTATGGAAGCATTGTTTTGGATAACGACGGAAAGAATAATAATCTTTTGAGATTTAGTGGTGGAAGGGCAGTGAACTTGGCGCTTAAAGTAGGGATGTTTTAGTTGAATCATGGTTGGTGGTTTGAGTCACTGACAAGTGTAGGTGCCAATTCATGGTTCAAACCGGATGTTTTCTATAAACAGTAATATCCTTACTAGCAATGAAGTGCATCGCATGGGATTTACAACATCAATCTGAACTGCAGAAATAACTATAAAGCATAATCAGTCGTTAATGTTCCCGTTGTTTGAACACAGGCCTTCTCACCGCAAGAGGTCTGTAATCCACCACGCGGCCCGGGTGTGGGTTGGCAGATGTCACGATGTCTTCGAGTTTTTGGTTCTAGAGCATCAACGGGGTTTTTCCCGTGTTGAGAGTTTGTCTCAATTACAATTTGGTGGTCAATGGTACGGTAATAATGGTATGCTACGAAAACACTGATTTACTCCTTATTGAGAATGTCCTACACTACAACTAAACGGTTCTATCCATATTTCTAACTTGTCAATATTTTGCATAAAAAGAAAGATAGTTCAAGTCACTGTACCACTTATGAGTCATCATATATTAAAACTGTACATATATCCTATGCTTCCTTCCATCCCATTCAGTGATACCCCTAATATCTTGAAGCTGCTGGCTCGGAGCCAATCACCTCTGACATAACGTAGCTGATCACCTACTGACGGATGTAAGTGCCTGCTGTCTCCGACATATGGAGGAGGTATTTGATTGAGATCTCTTTTGGAGAAACAAAATAACCTAGATTTTTCTTTTTAAAGTGACGTCCTGAAAACTATCTTGATGCAAATTCTGACCTCGACGCTATCCACAGCCCTTTTTATGGGCGTGTGTCGCCTAAATAAATGTTTTTTTTTTATTGCGGTATGGGCCCTTCTTTTGACCACGATCTCGCCTGAAAGAAGCGGAAAGCGATAGATGAGGTCTACGACGGAACCAGCATGCCCAGGAGATGATTGTTCATCTTGCTTTGAAGTCAGACAGATTATATGTAAAATGGAACACAGACGCTGGCAGGGAGTTCCACGGGTATTATTATTCTTAAAGCTCTGATTGTCTTGTCTTCTTAGTGTACAAAATATTGAGTTTCAGTTGAACCCCTTTACGAAAGCAATACGGAAGACATACGAAACCATGAACCAACCATCACGAGACCTCAGATTCTGATTAAATCGTAGCTTAAAACCTTCTTACGTGAAACTTCATGTTGTATAGGTAAACCAGAATCTAATCTTCAATTTTTCCTTGTACGCTATACCATCTTGTCACTCCTAGCTTGTTCATATCGATTTGCTTCCAACTGTCTGTCGAACAAAACGTGCACTGTTCATGTTCAGCGTCCTACAATCGCTTTGAAATTTTACTATCTTGCAGGCAAGTCGACAGATCAAAAGTTGCTAACGTGCTGTACTCGTATGTGATGAGATGATCGTTTGAATGGCTGTGAAATATATTTCGTGGTTAGTGTTAGTTTTTTGAAGTGTTTAGTGTTGCTGTCAATTTCTGTATTTGATGAGCTGTAAGATCTGACTATCGTCATATATTAAGAGCAATGACTGAAAATAGGAGTACCATATAAGTATCTATATTTCCTTTGCTATGATACAAAAGCAATGCCTTTAAAGGTCCTTGCAAAAATAGCGCCTTACGATTTAACACTATATGAGGGATTGCGCCGTATTGGCCCAGGATCTAGATGAGTGGAAAAAGGGAAAGGAGGTCTTTGCCCTGCAGAGGGACAAGACAGGCTGACTATTATTATATTATTCAACGCTAGTAGGTAGGTATGCGCCACAAAAAGAGATGCGTATTTTAAAGTTTTTTAAAAAGCATCCTTCTGCTACTATTTTCAGTCAAACTAATCCTATTACTTCTGGCAAGCCATATTTCCATTCCCAAGTCAAAAGAAACCATCAAACACATTAATTCCCTACCACCTTCAGCTGCCAAAAACTTTAAACTCTAATCCTTCTCTGCCGATTTTTTCAAAAACTAAATACTCACTCATCAGTCTCATTCAAACGAATGATGAAATCAAAACTACACGACCAACGACACAGCCATTTATCAAATCAAATTAAAATATAAAACCGGCCTAAAGTGTGTCGGACCACGCACAGTGAAAGGTTCCGTAGTCGGGATGAACTGTTACACATGCACGGTATTAATTTTACCAGTTCATAGTATTTTTCGAAAAAACTATGAACAGCAAAGTTATTTCTGCAGGAGTGACAGAAAATATCACATAATATCAATAATTAAAAAAATAATAAATAGCAAAGTCACTTAGAAACATCATACTCTTTTTAATTACGGGATTCAACAATACCCCACACGCTTACGTATATTCATTTTTTTTTTATCCATCGGTTATATTTATGGGGAGTAAACACCCTTAATTTTTTTCGTTATTTCACTACACCGTTGTTTAGCGGTGCACAGGGTTTTTGCCATATGGCTACGGGACCCTAAAAAACCGCTACGCAAGAGTTTAGCCCGTCCGTTGGGATTTGGGGCACTTTAGCATCTATTTCTGGTGACAGACGGACAGACACATTCAGGGATAGCTATCGGGTTTCAAATTCCTGTATTAAAAGGATGGAAGAACTGTAAGTGGTCTTTATAATTAAATGGATTTGTGAGTATGGGACTTAGCTTACTTTTCCTGTATTATACATTTGGGGAGTGATTCTGAAACTTTCTACATGTGTGTTTACTTTTTTGGCAAGATTTGAGTGTACTGAAATCGCTTCTTATTTTCTAGGCTTAAAACAGTAGAATGAAATTCAAAGACGAGAAGCAGGATTTTTCATCCAAACTTCTAGGAGTAGCAGTCATATTAAGAGAAGGAATGACTGACTGAACTCTACCTTTTTTCCCGACTGCGCGACGCAAAGGAGGATACCTAATGAGTGTTGTTCATTATACCTATCATAATAAACTACGGCATTATTTTCAAAATATGAAATCGGGTTTGTTTGTACTTTCAGTGTCCTGATTCTAATATCAATCACAACTTAAGTAATGACTTCCCCTCTTCTTCCTTTTACCTCGAACACTCAGAACCAAATTAAACCATAAAAAGCTAGAATATAATTAACGAAACAAGCTACTGCGAACACAGGTAGCTTTCATTCAAATTCGTATTGACTACATGAAAAGTCAATTAGTACGTGCCGTGAGGCGGCGGCCATCTTGTAATTGCGGGAGACAGCTGCGCCCGCGCACCTCGTGGGTGTTCGGCGCAACAAAGGGTTGATTTAATTAGGATTTGATTGGGTGGGAGGGAGAAGGTGATGGTTCGTGTTTGGTTGGTGACAGATTAGGATTTATGAGTATTGTAAATGTGCCTGATTGGATTAGTGGTTGTTGTTGATCGCGGGGAAGATAAGGTCCTCGAGGTAGAGCAGAGTAAAACTTCTATGATTCTTATTCTATGAATATTGTTATTTTGCTAGATGTCTCACTGATTCGCTATTTCACAGGACTAACACTAAAATGATATGATGAATATGTTTTCAACTTGTAGCTTTTGTCAGAATCATAAAGTTTGGTAGGAGAGTCTATAATCAGAATGTTTATCTAGCTACCAAAAATCCGTATGACTGCGCTTTCTGCCTCAGCAGTTATCACTAAAATATAAGTAAATGGTCCAAGAAAATCCTCCTAACATCCTCTGCCAATTCCGATGTAGGTATAAGCTGTATTTTGAGGTATAATATCAACCTGCCATTTACTAAACGTGTTCTGAGTCAAAAACAATAAATAATTAAAACAATAGAATTAATTTCAGAGAACATCTGTAAGTACATGTCATCATTCTGTCTGTTTGTCTTGTCAAACACATTAACGTGTCGAATATTTACTCATTAATGTATAACATATGTATTTGCGTACATAATTGTAGGCTTGTGTGACCTTATGTGACGCAAATATGAGTAATATTACATAATTGATGACTTAGCAGAAAAACTATACCCTATAGTAGAAAACCTGATTAGTTTTTTCTCGTTGTAACCGCCTAACTTGCGTGCTAAATATACACAGGTAGTTTACATGGAAATAATACCAGGAAAAAAGAACTCCGTACAAAAAGACAAAGCACCTGTTTCAACCACCTATTAAAACATCATAATCATCTCAATATTATTTCAAACCAAAGTCACCTTCACTATCAATACAGCACACATTACAAATGCAACTTTTTTCAACATTAGGATGCGCACGCGTTCCGAACAATCCGAGACTGTCCCGAATGCTCCACCGCCTCCCTGCCAAGGGGACAAGGGGGACTAAAGAAGACGTATCTCACCACCACGATCCATTGTCCATTGTTTTTGCCTGCTGTTATTTATGACGGACGACGTTGTATCTATCCTTTTCTAACATAACCAGAACAATATCGCCGTCTCGCTCCCTCAAGGCTTCCGTCCCGTAATGCCGTGGCTAATAAATTACGATTCAAAAGATTATTTATTAGATTATTCATGGTGGAGAGGCCCTGTACCGTATTGGTCTTCGGGACATAACACTGCAGTCGTTTTCGTCTTTTTTCGTGTGATTGATTTGTGTCCTATCGTGTGGTGTGTCGTGTCGTCAAACAATGGGGTTTGGACGTGGATTGGCTGGTTTATGGATTTTATTGGATTCACAGACGTTGGGTTTTGCATGTTAGATGTCTGATAAGCGTTGATGTGTGTGTGACATAAGGAAGGTTTTGGTGATGGCTCAGGATTTCATAAATTTGAATATGAGGGAAGAATTTCTTGAAGCAAAGATTGTTTCATGATAAGCACAGCTAAAACATTATCAAGAAGCTTCCCTTAAAATAATATCGGCTCATATCACTTACGGACTAAGGACTTTCTTCTAAACATATATTTATATGCTCAGGATCGTATGAAGCACTTAAAAAAAATATTTTTACAGCTCAAGCACCTAGGTGCTTACTTAACTACTTTGATTTTCTAATTTGATATAAGTAACAGCTTATTTACAAGATAACTTCAAGTTCAGACCACCTATGACGAGAATGATATTATCAGAACCAATATAACACTGACTCATTTAATCATAACCAAGAATCTACTACAAGATATTTGTTATACAATTAAAATGTAACAGTCCGATAATTTATCGCAATTAAGAAACGGAACTAACTACAGGAACAATTTATTTATAAAATATGACAGAGTAATTTAGGGGCAATAAAATTCATTGAACGCACTCAATTAAAACAGATACAACAAAAAATGTCGCCCCAACGGAAGCAGGGCCGATAATCGTTTGAAAAGAGACGTGCATTATTATTCACGACCATTAATTAACCCACACTAAAGTTTTAATTAAAAAACAAGCAAAGAACTTTCCATAAGAATGGTACGTCACAAACGCCGACGAATTCAAAACGCCAGCGTCTCGACCGTCATAAATAATTGGGACAAAACCTTCGCCCCCCGCGACCCGCCCCCATCCCCCGGATAAGTGTCTAAAATTTTCACAATCCGGCAATAAAAAGATAATTTATTAGTATAGCTCTTATTGTTTTCGTTATTTATGTGTATGGAGTAATGTAATCTAGCTGGTGGGGGCCCTAAATAAATAATTTTCACTTTAATGTCCCTTCTTGCCTAATCTCCCGAGCGGTCGGCTCTCAGTCCACGGTTTGTACGATATAATGGGCACCCGAGGTATTTTTAGGTCTAAATAAACATGATTTGTTGTACCGTCTCTGACAGAATTTAATTTCGTTACGGCAACGATGTGGCTCTCTCTGTCGCGAATATCTTGAATTATTTTTAATGACTCCTAGTCATTTGCATTATCGTTGATTTTTAGTAGCTTCTCAGGATTATTTATTATTTGAAATTATTGCTTCCTTTAATGAGATTTTTATTTCTATTACTCTCATAATAATAAAATTGACCTGTTCTACAGTGGCAAAAAGTCCACTTGATAATAACTTGAAATATTTCGAAAGTTTAGTCTGATATTTATTGCCTCTGTAATACGAGACCAAAAGTATTTTCTTCATCGGTAAAGTACAGTCCTTCCTAAATTTTCATCTAAAAAATATGCTACAAGATTTTCCCGTAAATATCTTTTAAATCAATTTCAAAGGATGACCCCGTTTTGGCACCCAAAAAATCCAACAACATTCAAGACAACAACAAAAACAAAAAAGAACACAAGACCCCACGTACATCACATGCAGATTTCAAAAGCGTCTGAACTTCAGTGGCCATTTCTGAAAATTAGTGGACGCGAGGCAGTGGGGGGGAGGGCGGTGGGGGACAGAATGCCGTGGTGGATGATTTACACCACTCCGGTATTATGTTTTGACTTTAATAAACAGAACGTTTGTCATGGCAGACTATACGTCGCCAGTCTTGGGCAAGTTTTGTGCTAGTGTTGGGGCTAAGAGTTCTAATGTTGTATGCAAGTGGTGTTAGATTTACGTTTGGGAGTTGAAGACACTGTTTGGAAGTCGCTTGATGGATAATCTACGTAGTGTAAACAGTTTTGCCGTTGTCTCTTTTGGATAGACTTGCAGAATCTTTCAGTTTCAGCTGTCGATAATTATTGACAGCTGAAATCGAATCAACCCGAAATTTGCATTGAAATTAATTGATTTCAATGCAAGTTTCGGGTAAATACAATTTGGGTCTACATCTGTCATTTTAGTTTTTTTGACGCTAGAATTATTAGCTTTGACAGAAGTCAAACTAATAATTCTATAAAAACGTGCTAATTATATTGCAGTACTATTAAAGTATCAAAATCTATGCCCAGATTAAAAAAAAAATCTACATTGAAACCACAATATTCCTTCAAAACACCCTCCCAAAATTGTATCCAAATAATATTCGTACAGAGTTTCAAATCCATTTCCATTGTGCTTGGAACGTGTCCTGAGTTGACCTTAGTCCGTCTAGTTTTAATTACAGCCGACAGACGGACGGAAGGACATCCGAGCTTCGCTGTTTTGAAGACTCCACGTGACATTCAGTTTGTACAAGACTAATTCTGACGTCGCAGTTTGAGTTCATAAGAGAATTTGTAATGGGAAAAGGATAAATTGTATGTTTTTTTCAGTTAAAGAAAGACTTTTTGGGGAATACTGAGAACAAACGAGCGAAAAAGTGAATGCTGTAAATAAATAATGAAACGAGTGCTCTGAGTGGAATACTTCAAATTTTCTTGTCTTTTCTCTCATTCTTAAAAGACATAAGAAGACAAGACTGCGTCTTCACTTTGTTCGTATTTGAGCACTGACTTAGTTTAATTATTTTAGATTCTTAAATTATAAATTTTGCATCTAGACCACAGTTGCTTGCAAAACAACTCATCACTACCACAAAAAAACCTATATCATTTTAACAGACCAAAATATCCACATGCTCAAGTCACGACCATCCCACAATTCACCAAGAAATTGTCTGAACAAAGTCTCATATCAAATACATCACTAGTCATAAAGACAAAGCACGAAGACGCCATCAACATGACATCAACCCATAAAACTCACCCATACCTGGCCATCATTGTCGTAGACCACAGCAAACGGCCCATAGTTCCCCCCCCTATAGTTTCACCCCTCGTTTCCAGCTTTTAATTATAATACTTTATAGCCCTATAAATCACGGCGTGCGTCCCGGGCGGCTGCCACCCCCCACCTCCCTTTGAAGGATACCAGTTCAATTCTCGTTGGGTGTAATAATTTATAAAGAAATTATTCCCTTTTTCTGCTGGGGGTTAAAGATGGTCGTGACGTGATCTGTGATCGTCTGGCGGTGACAATCATTTTGGTTTTGATGTGGTTTTGTGAAGTTGTGTCCGTTTTGAATTTTGGGTGTATTTTGGGAGTTATTAGATCATCGGGGTGATTGCGTAGCTAAAGTTAGTATTGGCTTTCATTTTGACACTTCAACAAGGTTCATTGCGTTATTTACGTTGTTGAGCAGATACATTTTTCGAACATATGCATAATGCATTTAAAGCTCAAGTAAAATCTAACCTTTGTTCAAAGGCATACTATTCTATGAACGACTACTTAAACGATAAGAATAGTTGGTCGCCCTGATTAACTCAAGACAATGTTTATGTTCTTTCTCCAGAATTAATTTACAAAGAATTACTGATAGGTTATATGAGCTCATTATACATTTTTTTTTTATTGGGCTGTATAAGTCAAATCAGTTTAAATTAATTTTAATTTTATTATTGACATAATCAACCCATTGCAATGTTTTCTAATGAGTTGATTGCAATATGTGGCTACCTGAGCAACCGGCAGCAAGTTCGTCATGCTCCCTTAGATGTCACTGCTTGCGGTAGCGTCGGGGGTCGGGTTGTCTCCTTCCCTCAAATATGGCGAGGGGGGTAATGGCTGACCTTTGCGTTATGCTCGTGAACGGGTGCTGCTTGTGGTGACTGGTCGTCTTGCTGACCATGGTTTTATCATTGTTATCATTATTAATAACTTGTTTATTTAGTTTCCTTATGGTCCTAGTTTATCATTTGTGACTTCAAGCGACAGCTATGTAAACTGAACCCAGCATTGCATAAATATGTTAGCGGTCACGCCCTTTATACCTGGAGGCTTTTATTTAATTTCCATTTATTAATTTTTGCTTGAGTACGTATAGTTTTTTATTGTATTTCTTGGTATATTGGCGTTGCCAGCTGACATATGGCAAATAATTTAATTTAGCGTTCTGTGTCTTGTAATGTTAATTGTTTTGCATACCTTGTATTGTATTCAGTCAAGTATATTTTCTAACTGAACAGACAGCTGTGCTGCTGGGGAGTTTGTTGCGCCACTTCTTCTTCCCAGCGAAAGCTCTAGGAAGTGGTGAAGGGCGGGCGTTTTGGGGGACTGTCTTTTGTAATTTTGACGTTCGAAAAGTGCTGATTCTCAGCCTAGTTTGAATAAATGACTTTTGATTTTTGATTTTGATTTTTGATATGAAGCAATGGATTGGCAATATCCTTCAAAATCATTCAAATTGTGATTGATCGTGTGATACGCAATTAGTTAATTCGAATGCTTAATAAGTACTCTCAATAAAAGATACTGCTGATTTAATGAATAAACAGAAAAGTGGCAGTAAGCATTTAGCGATGGAAAATTTGTTGACACAGTATGATTTTAGGCGCCATCTTTGTAGAGTCGCTCGAAAGTTTTAGTTCAACCTTATTCAAATGCTCTGACTTTTCTTTATTTATTACGCTTAATTAACTGTGAGACCAAACTGGAATTATAGTTTTGTTTTCAATAAAAAAAAAAATCGTAAAGAATCAAGAACGATGAATTGAATGAGAAGTTAAAACGATCGAAGTATAGCAAAAAATAGTCACACGTCAAAATATCTGTCGTCATCAATGAAATGAGGAATGTATGTCTATTGACGAGCCGCTAACGATTGTTTTTGCAAACAGTAGACTTCTCAAGTTCTCAATGCGACATGTGTCGATGTTACTTTAAGACACGCATGGTAATAAAGTATTGAAGTTTAGTGATGTGATTTACATCACTGATGTCACTTTGTATGGAGATTTTCGTCAATTACTGTACGTCGTACGTCGAAAACTATTTGTGAAAATAGGCCAACATTTTCCGCCAATGTTGGACATAATTCAACGTCCAAAAGTCTTTTTGATGTCGGAAAAGCTCTAATAGAGTGCAGAGTTTATGAAAAATGCTCTAGTGATATTGTTGCTATGGTCACCATAACTTAATAACATAAGTACTATTGATTTTGTATGATATTCAGTTGTAAATAACAAATAAGGTTTTCATAATAAAACTACGGTTCCTTCGGTTTCATTAAGTTCTTTTCAGAGACAATCAGTTACATACGAGTCAACAGAAGTTTAGTTAAGTTGAACCGATGAGTCAGTGTTAAATAAAACTACTGTAACTCAAAGCTACAAGACGTCTAACTTATGGCGTACCTTCGCGGCGCCATAGAGTAGGAATTAGCGGAGGGTGCAAAGCTTTAAAGAAAATGTACCTTCTGTACTTTACCCTCCCTGCGTAAGCATTAAAAAATTAAAACTATGACCGTATATTTAGTATAGTAATTGACCTTTTAAGGGGGAATGTCATGAGCTTCATTTAACGGAATTTAGTTGGCGTTTTGGGGGACTGTCTTTTGTAATTTTGACGTTCGAAAAGTGCTGATTCTCAGCCTAGTTTGAATAAATGACTTTTGATTTTGATTTTGGAGCTATCTGTGAATAACTAATAATCTGAACACAATACAACTAACCAAGAGTGGCGATATCTACCTAATTTAACGCTCATCAACTTGGCGACCAGCCGCTGAATGTACAGCCAAAGTCCCACCGGCTGTCGAGGACAGGTCCGAGGTACTTCATCGTCGACTCGATACCGATGCGGACGCCTCCTACCTCTATGTGTAAGTCCCGAGGTGGCTTGTTCCGAAGCCCTTGGAAACAGAGAGCCTCAGACTTGCGCAAAGTCACCTCGAGATACAGCCGGATACTGAGTTCGAACCTACGACCTACAACTCATAAGTCGCGGCAGTCACCAATGGGCCACCACACTGCTCTCATAATGAAGATATATTTTGTGTCAATAGGACAGAAGAAGAACTATATTATATATTTAATTGGCTTGGCGGTTGCTCTCGTTTCGAGATTCCGTATCAAATTATTGGAGTTAAACTTTGCACCGACATCAGTGAACCTTGTTGACGTGATCTCGTATCGAAAGAACAAAGATCACAACTAGTACTATCAAAATCTTACCAACTTCAGTCGTTTGCGTTGTTCTTGTTTGTACTACCCCGACTTACCTGAAAAATAAAATAAATGGGGTTAAGTTCTTGCGCTTATTACGTCACTGTCGATGTATATTTCAGTAAGAAATTGTGTCGCTGACAATTATATTTTCCGACACACATGGATAGAAATTTAAACTAGTAATTTAGTTTAGTAGCTAGTTATAACGCATGTTTCCTCAAAGGGGCTAGGCAAACCTACATTTTGCCTGCAGTTATGTTTAAGTGCCATGGAATATATGTATTGAATTAATTACCATGACATCAAAAAAAAAAAATTATCCTTACAAAATTTTAACTCATGAATTTGTAACACGCATTTTATAACCTTTATGGTACTAACACTAGATAATAAGTTTTCTGTTATAGGTATGTTTAGTAACACTATGGATTATTTGATCCGAAATAAAGGTATTATTATTATTATTATTTATTAACAATTTATAGCAATTTATGTTATGAGAATCTGTCATGTAATATGCAAATGTCGTGCATGTCTGTTATCGACGTAAACACTAGTCGTAGTCCACTGCAGTGCTACATGTCTGTTATCGACGTAAACACTAGTCGTAGTCCACTGCAGTGCTACATGTCTGTTATCGACGTAAACACTAGTCGTAGTCCACTGCAGTGCTACATGTCTGTTATCGACGTAAACACTAGTCGTAGTCCACTGCAGTGCTACATGTCTGTTATCGACGTAAACACTAGTCGTAGTCCACTGCAGTGCTACATGTCTGTTATCGACGTAAACACTAGTCGTAGTCCACTGCAGTGCTACATGTCTGTTATCGACGTAAACACGAGTCCTAGTTCACTGCAGTGCTACATGTCTGTTATCGACGTAAACACTAGTCCTAGTCCACTGCAGTGCTACATGTCTGTTATCGACGTAAACACGAGTCCTAGTTCACTGCAGTGCTACATGTCTGTTATCGACGTAAACACTAGTCCTAGTCCACTGCAGTGCTACATGTCTGTTATCGACGTAAACACTAGTCCTAGTCCACTGCAGTGCTACATGTCTGTTATCGACGTAAACACTAGTCCTAGTCCACTGCAGTGCTACATGTCTGTTATCGACGTAAACACTAGTCGTAGTCCACTGCAGTGCTACATGTCTGTTATCGTCGTAAACACGAGTCCTAGTTCACTGCAGTGCTACATGTCTGTTATCGACGTAAACACTAGTCCTAGTCCACTGCAGTGCTACATGTCTGTTATCGACGTAAACACTAGTCCTAGTCCACTGCAGTGCTACATGTCTGTCATCGACGTAAACACTAGTCCTAGTCCACTGCAGTGCTACATGTCTGTTATCGACGTAAACACTAGTCCTAGTCCACTGCAGTGCTACATGTCTGTTATCGACGTAAACACTAGTCCTAGTCCACTGCAGTGCTACATGTCTGTTATCGACGTAAACACGAGTCCTAGTCCACTGCAGTGCTACATGTCTGTTATCGACGTAAACACGAGTCCTAGTCCACTGCAGTGCTACATGTCTGTTATCGACGTAAACACGAGTCCTAGTCAACTGCAGTGCTACATGTCTGTTATCGACGTAAACACTAGTCCTAGTCCACTGCAGCACACATACACATACACACACACATACATACACATGTACATGTCCTTGTTTGTGTTTATGTTGTTGACGAGCCATTTAATAAGAAAATAATAAAAATATTATGCACTTCAGCGTGCAAGATAAACGTGACGCGTCTTAGTTATTACTGCAATTTTCCTTCACTTTGTAAACTTAGTGGATATTTTACATAAGATACGCTGTAGCCTGTCACTCTGTCACTCAACTGAGCATAGCATAGCATAATCAGCCTACAGCATTCCCACTACTGGGACACAAATCTCCTCTCGGTGAGCGTGGGAGTGGGCCGTAATACACCACGCGGGCCTAGTGCGCGTTGGTAGATGTCAAGTCTTCAAATTTTTGGTTCTGGGACATTCCGGTTCCCTCTCGATGTTTTCCTTCACCGTCTTGAGAGCAGTGATGATGAAATAATTTCACAAAAAGTAAAACGCCTGACTGGGTTCGAACCTACGACCTACAACTCGAAGTCACTGAACTAAGACCGACAGCCAATAAGATTTCTTATAAAATGTCGTGAAGCAAAACTAAGTCTGCCTCTGTACATTTATGTGCTTGAAGTATTAAATCAATAAATAAATAAATATCGCCATGCATGTGGTCCACGAGGGGGGACAGGCATAGTATAGTACGGTCTGTGCCAAGTCGTCTAACATTGCTACTTTTACTCATCATCTAATTTAACACAAAAATATATTTTGACACATTGTATTTCAGCAACGAATCAGAAACGAAGTTAAACAGAGTAGAACCGCAGTTACCGGCATAGCTCGCAGAGTAGGCAAGCTGAAGTGGCAGTGGGCTGGACATGTTTGTCGAAAGACATTGGTCGGTGGAGCAGACGAGTCCTGGAGTGGAGACCACGTATCAGCACGCATAGTGTGGGACACCCCCCAGCTACATGGATCGATGTCCTCAAAAAGGTGACTGGAACAGACTGGATGCTGAAGGCGGAGGCAAGGGTGTTGTAACGCAGCCTGGGAGAGGCCTATGTCCAGAAGTGGACCGCAACAGGCTGAGTTGATTGATTATAGCATTGAATATAAGTAAGAGTTAATAATCTTTTTTTCTTCTATTCTGATTATAATTGAATATTTAGCTCAAATATTTAAGATTTAAAAAAACTGAAGCGTTAACCGACTTTTTGCGCTGAATGTGCTGTCGTCTACATTTCGCAAGATATGTTTAAGTCGCATTAAAGGACTTGGACTTCAAGGTCTGAAATCGCCAATACATAATTCAGAATTTGCAACAATAAATCATTTTCCATGTGTCATTCATGTAGTGGTTTTTGACAGCTTCTAGTTCAGTAATCGTCTTATAATGACTTCTATCCTGTCCTTTGGAAAAGTTGCATACAAAGTGACCTCTGCGCTGCCACCAATATCTCCGTGGAAGTGGCAAAACTTTGGGCCAACAAGATCTGAAAAAGTCATCCCAGTGACGTGAAGAAGAAGAAGGGGAAGTAGAATATTTTTTTTTAAATAAAATGCCTTCTGAACTGCCCCTAGATGAGGTCAAGTTTTGATCCTCCCATGTGCAATTAATTGTTCAAGCACAGTGAACAAGCCAGCAACTGTGACATCGACAGGTTTTCGTCACTGCAGACACGTTCAGTACAACCGGGTATACCATTTAAATTCGAACCAGCAGCAGTTTTAAGGCCAAAGTATAAAAGCACAATTACTTTTGTTTATCTCCGGATTATCTTCTCCCAATTCTTCACTAGAGCATGTACGGCTGCCATTAGGCCCCATCAAGTCATTTACCGCAAGCTTAAAACTTGGCACGCGTTGCCGAAGGGGTGGGTGCGTGCAAATATGACAAATTTATGTAAAACGGGCTCTCTCTTTGTACGGCAAGCAGCCGTCGAGAAATTAGTGCTCATTTTGTCTCATGTTTACGAGTGGGAGCACTGTGCGCCTCAAAAATATGGTAATGGCTGCACAGTGGTCGGGTTTCGTCTAGTGTATCGATTTTGGGATTCGTTCGAGTTGCAGAGGTTATGTGATGGTGGTAGGGGTTACTTCTTTATGTGAGTTAAAGGGTAGGTTTAGTGCCACATCGCTGAATACAGGTTAACTCTTTCGTAGCTATTGTTAAGTGAAGATTATCTCGCCAAAAGCTTAGGGTAGCTTTTTGACAAATCTAGATTGATAAAGTACTCTTTAGGTTGTGAGTTATTTAAAACGCTTTTTGTTTAATAAATGAGTAGAAGATTAGACTTATGGCAACAGTCAAGATTCCGGGTGATATAATTATTTTAGTTTAAGTAACTTCTTCAAATTATGCCCGCTAAAAGTGTCCGAATCAATAATGAAATAGCTACGCCAACCTAACGCTCCCAAAAAGCCAGTAAAGCCCTGTTTACCCCATAAATAGTGAAGCGTGAAGAAATGTCGCCGGGCTGTAAGAATCTATTTCGAGTGCGTCTAAGAGTGTGATCCGGAGGAATCGTCGCGATCCATCGGCCGTTAATCGTGACACATCGCTGTATTTTCATCTAAACTCGTTACGTTTTATGCGAAAAAGGAGCGTGCGGTAGACGTGCGACTTTTTGTCGCAGTTATGTAGATTGGGAAACTTTTTTCAGAACTTCTTCGATAATAAGTAACACACGCATAAAGTGTTATCATATTTACTGCCAGGTTTTCTAATTCAATTCAATAAATATATTTTAATCAGAGCTTTTCTAATTCAAACAGCTTTTTTTTCTTTTTGGTCATAGGTTGCATCATAAATTCATTATATTAGGTTGCAAACAATTATGACCTTATGATGGATTTTTGAAGACATGTGACATCTACCAATACGCACTGGGCCCGCGTGGTGGATAAAGGCCCACTGCCTCTCACAGAGAAGAAACCTGCGTCCCAGTAGTAGGAATATTACAGGCTTATGATGCTATAGAATTCCAATACGAAACAATGTCTAAGCCCTAATCAACATTTTCATTATACCGTTTTCCATGACCTTCAATGCACCGAAAAACTACCAAAAAAAATTTACCTACTAGGTACATGCCACAAAACAGTCGACAAATATTTCGGTCGCAAGTCGCAGGTGTGCGGCGCTCAGCTGACAGATACAACTCAGATTTATGTGTTTACTGTATAAATCACTAGACGTCACCGTTCCCTCTCATTTCTTTTTTCGTTTCACGCTATACATCATAGTTTTGTCTTCCGTGGTCAAATTTTTTATTCCAGTCTAGAATGCGAGAGTGCGCGCTTCGAGGTATTTTTGGGGTTGTGTGTTTGCTTATGGTTTTTTCGTGTTCGGGACATGTTGTGGTATTCCTGGTCTGTTATAGAGAACTTTCTAACTCGGATTCTACTTGGGAATTATTTTGTATTAGGCCCTGTTGCATTGTAAAACAAATGTGATACTAACCCATCTCCTACGTCTTTTTTGAGTTCGACTTCCTTTAATTTTAAAATTCTTAGAGAAGTATACACTCTGGTTTGAGTCCTTGTTGCTAACCAGTTTGGTGACAGTTCTGAGAAAACCTACTGAAAAATAACAGATCATAAAGATCAACTTGGAGATATCATCTCGCCACGTCCAAGAAAAACACGAAAAATCCAACAATAAAATCAATTTTAGACGCGATAAATACCCTAATCCAGTACGAGATATAATTCTCGCACGACACGTCGCTGCTTCCAGATCAATCATCGTCTCCTTAACGATTGCTACAGCTGTTGTGTGCACGATTGATGGAGCTATAAACTATATTTATAGCTTGAATAGCTCGAGAATAGTTCTGATGTGTGTCGCTCAAGAAACTGGATTACTATCTAGGATGGATAGCGAGGTGGATGCGGCAGTTACAATGAATTATTGTCAAACGAAAATTCTTAGAACAAATAAAAATATATACAATTGGTGGAGGCGTTGAGTGATGAGTTAGACTTGTGTTTAAAGTGTGTCGAAAATGTTGAAGATAAATTGTATTAGCAACATGTGTAGAAGGCGGAATAAAAAAGCCAACCGAATAATAAAAATGTTAGTTTATCTGCGACTGTCAGTCCAGATTCCAGAAACCTTTTAAAAATCAATTGTTGAAATAGATCTTGATCCAATAACAAAAGACATGGAAATAAATAGTTGCAACATTAGACAGAATCATCTTTCTGAAACTTCATGAGAAAATAACATACAGTTCGGCCGTCTAAAGAAAGCGTTCCTGACATCTATCAGCGCGACAATTCTAGTAGCCAATAAATATCAAATTCGCAGAACAAGTATTCGTTTGTATGAAACTGACAGGTGTCAAGAACGCATTCTCTCGTCAGCCGCACTGTAGCAGTCAAAAGCAAGTAGCTAAAAATCAAAACAATTTACATCATGACTGTCTTACTTACACTGATAGGGTTGCACATGAAAGAAGTTATCGCTAAGATCTGTGATTGACTCAATAAAATATAGATACTTACGGTTGATTTTACCAAAGTAGATATATTTTATCCGTGGATTAAAATTGACATCTGACAGTTCTGGTATGGAAAAAATGTCAAAAATTCGAAATTTATTCTAAGGATAAGACTTATTATAGGTATAAAAGTTTGGTGGAATTCGCCCTTAGTCATCCATAATAAGATTTAAGAAAGTATGAATATCTCTATCTCATCCAGTATACCAACGTTCCCAGTAGCATGACGAGTGATAATGTCGTACACAGAAGTCGTCCCACGACAGCGACGCGCTGCGACGCGGCTGCAATAAAACACGCGTTATTGTCATCAACCACATTATTCACGCCTCTGACAACACTAGTTTGTATTCCGTTTTTATTCAATTCTATAATCCTTGCTTTTTTAGCCTCTTCATGTTAGATCTTCGTAAAATTTAAATGTATTCTTAGAGCACGGTTTCATTTGAATGGGTAGCAACACTCACCTTATTCGTAGACTTCTTGCTCCGTAGAGGATAGTTGGATATTGTCAGTGTTTGTTTCTGTGTTTTCGTCATAATTGATATGAAAATATTTTGTGTATGTCTCTCAAATCGTGTTGAGATAGGGTCACAAGTTTCTAAACCCGAACATTTCTCGTCGAAACGGAAAAAGGAACTCATCAAAAGCATCTGAAATCTCCAGAAGCTATTAATGCATTTTCCCCCTGAAAATACCAGCGCATATACTAATTCCCGCTTCCCCGTACATCTCTAAACTTGTGCTTATACCTGAATTCCCGGAGTAGAGTTTAAAAACTTCTTCGCGTATCCCGTTGCCCGGTGCACTCCTTGACAATCGATTGACGGGTGTCCCCCTGGCCCCCGCCACCCTACATCTTGCACCCCCACCCCTGGCGCATTCGCCTGACCCACATAGACGCCATATTTATAATAATTGTACCTCGATTCGAGATAGTAAATCAGATAGTTTTGGTATGGTAATAGTTTGAGTTTAAAGTGGGCAGTATTTTTAAATGGATTTTTTTTTAATTTTATTGTTTAGGGCTATTGTGTGGATATTAGCTGTGCTAAATGAGGTAAAAATGTTTTGAATGAACTTTTTAAATACTACATCAAAGTAATTTGGAAAAGTTAAAGTTTGACCGCAAAGCATAACCCAATAAATTAAGTTATTTACGATGAGCCAAAAGAATCGCAACAAATTCAACATTTGTGCCACCAATCCTACATTTCCGCAGGGTAAGCAGATCACCAAATTCCATTTTCCAGACGTCTCCAACTCAATCAAGCCGAACTATTGATTAGAGCCACCTCCCTAACCCCACATGGGCCATCAGAACAAAACAATACGTACATATGCGTCGCGAAAGTAAATAGTACCCCTCCTCCCGTCACCCCCTCGTTATCACGCCCCGGACATAATTTAAGACGAGTCCGACCGTCCGTAGTGTCCGGACACACGGATATATCCGTCAATTCTGTTTGTTGGATTGATTTTTCGAAACGAGCGGACGTTTGAAGGGTTTTGTTTCGGTTAAACTTTTGCTGAAAGATAGAAAACATTGATACTATCTATATTCTTTAGATTTTGTTTAGAAAATCACACGTTAGCGCGTTATTTTCGACGTCAAAGCAACTCAAACCTATCAGAAAAACATATGCGTTGCAAAAGTTACCCCCTGTCACCCCGGTCGGCACTGTGAACCCCTCGTTACCACGTCTCGAACATAATTTAAGACGAGTCGGATCCGGTCCGGTCCGGTCCGCTCACGGATATATGCGTCAATACAGTTGGATTGATTTTTCGAAGTAAGCAGACGTTTGACGAACAAAGAAGAAGTAGGAAGCTGCAAGACTGGAACAAACTTTCTAGAAATACTCTTTATAGATTTACCAAAGTTGGAGTAGTTGTGGGATTTGGCCTTTTAAAATATACATAAGGTCACGCCTGTATTTCTCAAAGGGTCAGTCAGACGTGTACCTATGGTACACCCACATTTCGCCAATTACATATGTTTAAGTCCCGTGTAATAGAAGGTAGGCTGTTGCACAAATCCAGAATAACTCATCAAATGTTGGTAACTAATGTCATGGAGTGATAATAACAATAGTGACTTGTTGTTGTCGTTTACTCTACCATCGGTGCTAAAAGTTTTGAACGACAATTTGAAATTATCTAGACGTGGCCAACGTGCTCGATTTGTACGTACATGAGTTTTGTTAGAAAGAGAAGAATATAAATTGCTTCGTCCATGGTCCAGGAGACCTGCAATAACCTTTGACTTTTAGAACTTTCCCGATTTCAGAGGCAACTGAGTCAATGTTCATTTTCTTATTTATTCTCAAACAAAAGAACATGCTATTGACTGTGTCGATCATTTTTACTTTACAATTACAGAAATTTACCTAAAAAAAAAAACTTTAAATAAAATTTTGCTTTAAATACTCCATGTCAGTTCAATCTCAAAAGAGAACTATATAAATTCAATTTCTTTTTTTAAACATTGCTTAACTCAAAACGTTTCCGTTTCCCGAGTCGGGACAAGATGTCAAGTGACGTCATCGAGATAGCGTCCAAAGGGTTGAGTTCCGTCGCTTAAAAAAGTATGAAAAAATAAATTTCTTATCTGTGGCCCAAACGACCGATTGTCCCCGTCCATATTGTGTGCATGAAATGTAAGTAAATGAATCAAGGTATCTTATTTTATCTGTGGCTAGTTAAAAAATGGAGGGATGTTAAGAAATTGGCGTTCTACCTGAAGGTACCCGTTATTGTATCTTGCAGCTGCTTGATAACCAATTGATGTGTCTGTTTTGTAAATGGTGCATATTTAATAAATAGATAAGTTATTTAACGCTGCAGAATTAATATCGACCGCTTGATCGAAGTGTTTACATTCTTTGCACAAAAAAGCTACTATGTAAGTAGGTGTGATAGGGCATCTGCTTGCAACGACATATTTTTCACACGAAGCTCTAAAATTACTTGAAAAAACAATGAACTTTTCACGAAGATAGAACCCAGTGCTGGAAAAGCAATAGGTACTCCACTTTGTACCAAGTGAATAACGACATCAAAATCATATAGGAATATTAGCAGAACATGCTGATTGATTTCGCTAAACTGAAGACCTTAATATGCAACCCTAGCTTTCTATATAAAAAGAAATAAGCCTTCTGACGTTAATCCTTTAGGCACATACGTATGTATCCATTTTCTCGCTAAGCATATGCAACATAACTGCCTCATCTTCACCAAACCGTCGACAATCAAAACTTAGTCCATACAATCCACCACTGGGGACTAAACATGGCACATTTAAAACAAAACGCTAAAAGTTAACATTTACCAAAACTACTTAACGCTTGTAAGATGTCCCAAAACTTGTGAAGTAGTTTAATCCTTTCTATTTATTCGTCGCAGTGGGAAATCATGGTCTGTCAGATCTATTGCGAGTTAAAAGCGAAACAATTTGCCTTTGACATTGAAGGTTTAAGTATCGCTTAGTTTTCAATGTTTGGATACTGTTTTTAGTATAATGTCACTCAAGATATCGAAGGGTTAAAATTCTGCCAAACGTTTGGGTTAAAATACATTGTAATACTTGACAAGTGTTAGTGGCCCGTCACTCTATATATGTATGTCTTGGAGTTATGAACAATAAGAAATGCGACCAGCGTTCAATGTAACAGCATTCAAAACTGATCTGATTAAATAAAACAAAAGTGGACAAAGAAATCAAAGAAAATTCACAGCTAACAATTTTCATCCAAGCTTCGAAGACAACATCTCCAAACAAACACACACAAACAGCCCTAACATATTCAATAACTCAAACGACAATTACAAGCATCAAGTACATAAGAAACTCAAAAGGAACAAAACAAAAGGTGCGCGCACACTGCCGCATACGTCCCGTTCGGAACATGTTCCGTCTCAAGCGATGCCGTCTCGTGTCCCTCCCGTCTCGCGATTAAAAGTGCAGGTGGGGACTGTCCAGCATTGATCTGGCGGTGACGCCGGACGATGGAGACGTCACCCACAACCACCCACCTCGGGGGTGGGAGGGGGGCACCTCCTCGTAAGTAGACGTGTGGACATGCTTAGCGATGTGCTGATAACGTCGCAGTTTTCTTATTTATTTTGTTTTGTTGGCGTTTCTGGATTAATACGTTTGAGTGGCACGTAGCAGTGAAATGAGGGATCTAGGATTAGAATTTTCTGTTTGGCTGTTGGATTAATTGGTGTTCGCTTTTGTATCATAAAAAAGAACGTCAATATGTGATGCCAACGTTTTCGATAAAGAGAAGAACGTGCTTGAATAATGTTCAACGAAATAATGTTCAAATTCATTATTTTTGGTCAATTATTTAGTCTGCGTTTCACACTATTTATGCATAAATTTTGTATTGTAAAGAAACAATTTGCTGACATACTTAAAGACACCTATTCAAACAGCACCAATCTTAAAACTACAAAAATCTCTAATTAAACATACAATTACAGAACTCATTAAGAAACGTCCGTAGCAGACAATGGGCAGTAACGAGTGTCAGAAAACGACCATCAACTCGGCGAATCGGTCGAGCGAGAGAACTATTCACAAATTAGTCGGGACAGAACTCTCCACACTCAACGTCACCACATCCGCGTAGGGTCGCCAGCTTGCCAGATGAACATGTTATGTAGACTGGATAAAGTTTGTATGGTTTCCATATTATTACGTTTCTCACAGTTGGTACCATATATAGTTTTACTGTAATAATCATGCAGGTAGATATATTGTGCTGCAGTCACTGTCTCACTTGTCAGCCTCAGTATTTTTTTATGTTTTCTTGGCAACTGGATTAGGCTGCGTCATATGTATACAATATCGGCCCTGGCTTACGAGTGGTAGGTCGTGGGTTCGAACCCAGACAGGCGCTTTACTTTGTGTATATAATTTCATGACCAGTGCTCTCAAAACGGTAAGGGAAAACATCGTGAGGAATCCGTCATAGAACCAAAAATTCGAAATCCAAACCGCACTGGGCCCGCGTGGCATTCCACACAGAAGAGGCTTATGTCCCAGCAACATTATAGATTTATTATGTGGGAATATTACAGACTGATTATGGTATATACAATATGATGGTGAAAATCCCTACTCTTTGCTTTATTCGAATGATACAAAAATACCAATCAGACACCACTCGCTTTCACAAACTCCGACTTTTCAAACTTGTTTGTCTATTTACAGTATTAATTTCTAAATAATATTCATTACAACCCATATCTTAGATGACAAACATCCATATCGTATTCCACATCAAATTATCTCAAAGGCCCGTACTTTAAAACAAAACTCCTCGTACTCAAACTCGGACGTGGTAACCCTACGGTCGTCGGACCTCGCCCGTCTTGCAACGTTTGACTGAGCGAAATCACTCAAAAGTTTTAATGTCGCTTCCGTGGGGACGCGGCCGTTCCGGTCCGGCGGGCGGTGTGCGCGTACTTTATGTCTGCGTTGTTATTTAGATTATACGCTTTTGTGTCCTAGGGTTAAGAGTTTAGGTTTAAGAGGAATGCTGGCTGGTTTGGGGGGGGGGGGGGGGGGTTGTTAGTGCTGCCTCGGACTTTTTCAAAGTACGTAAACGAATTTCATTGTCAAAGGAATACGGTATCTAGTACGGAAAATACATCAGTTCCCAAAATATCATTCGTCGTTCGGGTGAACACCCCTTTCGTGTCATCGTGTTTTATCAATCAATCAATCCAGAGAATACCTCTGCTCAAATAATCAAAATTCACCTGAAAAATAATCCCCAATAATTCGTCAAAATATTCCGAAAAACCAGCCAATTAAACGTATTAAAAGAAACATCAAACGAAAATCACCTTTTTCAACGTGAAATAAGCACGAAATTCCCTTGCATATCATAATGACAGACAGTTTAATTATCCTCGCGGCCGATATTGCAACAAGCGGGATTAAAAGGAAAAATTAATTGAATCCATTCAATTTTCTAACCGCGAGTGGTGCCGGGTGACGGATACTGTCTGTTAATACCCAATTATCGGCACCCCCTTCCTCCCCTACCATCGTAACGACTATAACATCGGGTGGTTGAACATTTTTCGAATATGATTTCGGTGAGTGTGTAATGGGCAATGAGGAATGAAGGAGTGTGCTTGTACGAGTAGAGGGGTAAACTGTATTCAGAAATTACAGTATTTTGAATAAGTTGTGTTTGATTTTAATTAGAGGGATATTCATCTTAATAAGTATTGTTTGCGTTGGAAGGCCTACCGCAAGGTGGACCGATGACCTGACGGGTGGTTGCGTTACACCCTATCAAAGAAAAAAGAAAAGGAAGAAAATACATTTTTTAGCTCCGACTAAAAGACACCAGATACACACATGAGATAAAAACAAATAAAAAGTATAAAGTATCAGTAGCAAAGGCTTTCATTTTGACAGTTCAACCACATTCACTGTGGTATTTACGTTGTTGGGTGCAGCACCCTGATTGCGTAACACACTAGCAATCAGAATCTGAACCATTTTGATTGTTGTTCGAAAAAAAATTCTGCTCAACAACGTAAATAACGCAATGAATGTTGTTGAGCTGTCAAGGTGAAGGCCGCAGGAATCACTGGATGCAAAAAGCACAGAACCGGTGGAAGTAGCGATGCTTGGTATGTCCAGCAGTGAACATCTTTCAGCTGAAATGATGATGACGTATTGCTTAGTGAGTATTATGTTGTGATGATAACGTTTAAGGACCTAGTCTTATTGCGCCATATTTTAGATTCCAAACATAGCCAAAGCGAAAAATTCTCCTGGTTCTGTACTTTCTTCACAGACTTATTCAGTTCGTGGAAAACCAGAAAGTCACTAATAAATTAATCAACTGATTATGTGGCAATTAACATAAGCATAACATAACATAACAACACGCCAACATTCCCCGAAGGGTCAGCAGAGCTGTACCTACAGTACACCCACATGTTGCCAGGTATGGTTCAGTCTCCTATCGCCATCGCGCCTATTGCCATCCACCGGGCACAGATCCAGACTCCGGGCTGCTCCTGAGAAAGAAAAACCCAATAACACTTTGCCCGACCTGGGACTCGAACCCAGAACCTGACGCTCAGCAGTAGCGCTTGTGATCACTAGACTAACGAGGCAGTCACATTACGTGGAAAATTAGCGGAAAAACCATTCTTTCTCCTTTTCAACTCTTGGCTTCGCTAATTCCAGCTAAAATTAATAAAATCCTTTATAATTTACCATTCCAGAATAGCCCTGCATTAATTTACAGCCTTTTATTCCACATAATCCATTCTATCACAACGTATTTATTCCGCCCGCGTTATCACAAGGACTGTCAATCACGTCTCGTCGACAGAGCGGCGGCAACAGGAGTGATGCGTCACCCTCCCGTCACCCCCCACTCCCGGCCCACGGTGACGTCACACCAGTTAAGATGCTCAACTTAAATGCAGTTGGGAACTTGCTGAGTTTTGATTTATTTTATTTAGATAAATAGGGAAATGGAAATTGTAAAGTTGGGAGTTTTTCTTTGATTTCAAGTCTGGATTAAAATAGTACTAACAATAAGTCATTTATATCACTGAATCTTAATGTTGCCAAGTCAATAAACAATGTCCTTGATTGAAATGGTGTCATGTTTCGAGCAGTGGTGGCCCAGTGGCAACGGCCCCGAATTACGAGTTGTAAGTCACAGGTTCGAACCCAGGCAGGCGTTTTACTTGACCATACCACTGAGAAGTGTCTGATCGAAAAACCCAATATAAATTATTTCCACTATTGTGATGAGTTATGGGCTTGCAGAATGCTTGTGATGTTATATTTTAATAAAACTCGGTGGAGAAACTAATCACGTTGTACTCTTTAATAATTTTATATCCGCAATAGACAATCATAGACATTTGACATAGACAAGAGATATTGTGCCACAGATAATAACTAATTTTTATATTTATTGGAGTCTACACTTCATAACTATACCTTTATAGTTATTATTATCTCGTTTGGGATTATACTTACTTAACGAATGGCGATCAATCATCAGCCATTTTAATTGTCTCACCACAAACAGATCACAGCGTCCAATATTAAATTTAAAATGTTTCAATTTCAATAAGTCTAGGGGAATATTCGCGAAATGCACTTATTACTGGGACAAGCCGGGATAACGGTGGGATTCCGGAGTGATTGGCAATCCCGGGCCGCGGGATAATGCGACAATTTTAATAGGATCTTCACTAGTGTAGGTAGGTGTGTTGAGGCTGTAGGGCATTCGAACAAATATGTTGCGGTTCTATATTGAAAATATTATGTATTATCTTTACCTATAGTAAATGAAGTAATAACTGGAAAAAGGAATATGTAGATAATATTTTAATGTCCAATTAATACAGTAAGCAGGCTCACAGGTTAATCGCAAGTTGAGACGACATGAGTGGCCTAAAGTATTACCTACAGCTAGGTATATTATTTGCCAGTGCTTTTTTGGGGCTTGGTCAGCCGCTCCAAAGAGTATTTATAAGTTATATTATTTTTATATTATATTATAATATTGTATTTGTGGTATTTTTTTATGTACTAGTTTATTTATTTATTTATTTAAATAACATGGGAGACTTATAGCTAAAACAAACAGATCAAGGAGTATAATTTATAAGTATTGTAATGTTTGTAGTAGTATGTATTGTATTTTCTATGGGCTCTAGTTGCCTGAAATAAAGGAATAAATAAATTAAATAAAATACTGATATTCAGCTGCATCCCGTTAGACTTGAAGCAGACCCCAAAATCGTTGGGCAAAGGCAAGCAGATGATGATAAGGAGCTGTCGTAGTTTTATGTATAATTGGTTTCGGTTTGGTTTCCAACATTTGGAATTACAAAGATAAAAAACAGTAGATAACCTGCAAAAATCTCCAAAAATAATAGCTATTCGATAAGAACGCACTATGTATAGATTATTGCCTAAACTACTTTCTACTTCAGACAAACCTATAATTTGTCTAGAGTAGTATAGAGTAACTCTCTTCATAGCATAATCAGCCTATCAAGATTTCACTGCTCGGAAAAGGTCTCCTCTCTTCGAGAGGGAATGGTCCGTAATACACCGCGCGGGGCCAGTGCAGATCGGTAGATGTCACATATCCTCGAATTTTTGGTTCTAGAACATGCCGGTTTCCTCACGATGTTTTCCTTCACCGTTTTGAGAGCAGTGGTGATGAAATTATTTAGACCCCACGACCTACGACTCGTGAGTCGGGGCCGTTACCACTGGGCCACCATCATCTGCCTAGCCTTTTCCCAACTATGTTGGAGTCGGCTTCCAGTCTAACCGGATGCAGCTGAATACCAGTATTTTACATGGAGCGACTGCCTATCTGACCTCCACAACCCAGTTACTGGGTAATACCGATACCCCTAGGTAAGACTGGTTGTCAGACTTTCGGGCTTCTGACTACCCGTTACTACTGTCAAAGATCTACGAATAACAGCCGGGACCAACGGCTTAGCGTGCTTTCCGAGGCACGGAGGGGTCTCGATATGTAAAGATGGTCACCCATCCACAGACCAACCGCAGCAAGCGTAGCTTAACCTGACCGATCGACCTGTGCGGCTGTTATTATGTAGCCACGGGCCCCTCCCACTGGGCCACCACTGCTCACAATATATCTTATAATAAATATTTACTTACATTTAACTGCAACAGTATTGTTTGCTCTCACTCTACAACGTCAACTCCTTTGGTTTGAAAGAACTTACCTGCAACAAAAATAAAAATACATTACAATTGACGCAAAAACTCGAGCTAGTCATAGGTTCCCAGACTTATTTCGCCCACCGCCCACTTTGAGGATACATTTTTTCCTAGTCCCCTATTTTTTTTTAAATTACCGTCGGTCCCGAATCTGAAGCAGCTATTGCCACGATTATATTTAAGCGTGTAAGAAAGGATATATCCTTTTCTCTGGGTCTTTTACTACCCCCCTTAAAGTCTCAAACGCCCACGAGTTGGCGTTATCGCCCACGTTGAGAACCTATGATCTAAATCTTTCAACACCGGAACATTTTATTAAAAAAATAAATCAACCCGATACAACATAGATTTCTGTTTACTCCACAATTCGCCAGTCAACCCTCTTGTTTCGATGGAGCGAGCCAGTGGGGACGGAGTCCATTGGAATTCCTTATACAATGAAGTGGATTTAATATCGGGAAGAATGCCGCTCTGAGAGCTAGCGGCCTGAGTACACGGCCGATTTGTTTGTATTACGATTATTTGATTTATTAACTGACATCGGAAAATATTTGACGTATGTTGTATGATAAAAGTTGAGCGGTTCCTGCTTTGGGCAAGCAATTTTTTTTTTTAACGTGTATTGGGTTAAATGCAAGCTATTTTGTTTTCTTTGTGTGCGAACAAAAAACAAAACAAATGATTGATTAAAATCAAAATTATTTTAAGTCTGAATAACATCTTGTAAGTAACTAATTAATCGATAGCAATAACTGAAATGAATTTGTCGAGAAAAAAAAATGAAACCAATGTTTTTCACAAAGGGGAAAATCTACTACAACAGCGCGTCTGCACAGCCCTGTCACCTTAACCCTGCAACGGCGACCTGAAATTTTATAACACGTCCCGTCGCCCCGGACCTCTTCTGATCGAATTTTATTTTACGTACTCACAACTTTTTATTGAGCCCAGTTACTTGCACGACCATCGTTTTGTATTTATGTATTATTTAACGTCCAATCCTGTGGATTTGCATGTATTTGATACCCCTCCGATAGACGACACTGGATTTGGGATAACCCTTTTCGGGGCACGTAATAATACTCAAATATCGTTTAAATTTTTATTACAGGATATAAAAATGATTTCTACGAATTAGGTATGGACAAGAAACTGTTTTTATTAACCTTTTTATTCATCCATGCGAAAGTGTAGGTCGGTAATAGAAAGTATTTATGAGATTACTTGAATTTACGACATTCTTCACTGAAAATATTATAAGAACTTACATTAGGTGGGTAGGTTGGGGGTAGGTGCAATCGTATTCCATTTATAAAAAAATAAAATATCACATCTGAACATCTACCTATTGGACCACCTTTCTGCACTCACAACGTTTGCTATTACACAATTTTATTCAAAACAGCGCCACAAAATACTATTGAAAAAAAAAACAAATCGGCGCGATCCACATCAGCCGCCTGTACCGAAGTCAAGACAGACGCTGTAAACACGAGCAATATTGTTACCCGGCCGCAATCTCGTATCAACCGACCAAATAGCTTGGATACTTATGTAAATCGGACCACTATCCCGCTTATTGTATATCTAATTTGATTTCTTTTGCAATACAGTGATGGGATTCAACGAATATTGGTCCTACCTGCCCATCTAATATCGTGCCGGGCCCCGGGAATGTGTGCCGTGGCATTTTCGGGGTTAAAAGATCACTGATACGGACACACAGGGTTTGGGGTTTTTTAAAATATTTATGAGGGAGCAGCGGTGAGAGTTCGCGTTTCCGCTGTAATCCAATTTCGGTTTATGTCTTTGGTAACTTACTTATTTTTGTTGGTTCGTAGAACTTTTGGAAGGGTCAAACTGTGTTTTTATAAGTGTTAATTAAGTGATGTTGTATTCATGGCGGTGGTGAGCGCAGATGTTTTTTACTGCTAGTTAGGAGAAATTAGGGGCTTATTAGGTGCTGGTTTAATATTAATAAGATTATGCTTATTCTGAAGTGTAGTTGGTTATGTCAGTTACTTGTTAATAAAATTGGTTTTTGGAAATAAAGTACGTAAATTGGTGATGAAGAATTTACATGGCTACTATTGGTTAATTGGAAAAGATCTTGTACTGCAAAATAAATACACAGTAAAAATCATTGATCAAAACTCAAAACCATCGCTAAAACTATTAATACCAAATCTATGCAAAACCACACAGACCAAAAGCAAAAAAAAAACTTTCCGAACATTCATTTAACGAAACTGCACTCATTCTTAAAATCACGATAAAAGTGTCCCAGCCACCAAATTAACCACCGCACACTATCGAGCGAAAAAAGTGATATTCCTAACTGATTCGCTAAGTAGTTCGCGTCGGATCTGTCACCCGCATCGGAAGGGTTAAAAAAGTCTCGTCGTTAGTTCTTGCGACGCAAAAAAAAATCGTCGGTCTGTCCGAACTGTCGTTTTTAAGTGGCAGGCAAGTCTGTTCGGGCTATTATCTCGACACTGAAACGGTATTGGTGTATCTTTTAATTTTAGAGCTGACTTCCATTATGACTTTTGAATAAGCATTTAAAAGTTGTTCTCACACGATTTTTTTTTCTGGTAGAATTAGTGGGGTTGAGTGGAAATTTATACTGTTTGGTGGTTTTTTTTTTTCATTTGTTTTATTTCAATAGAGCTTTTATATAGCTCTCATTTTTAGGGTTACCTACGTACCCAAAAGGTACCAACGGAACCCGATTAAGAAGGCTCCGCTGTCCGTCCGTCTGTCTGTCAGCAGGCTGTCTCATTTGTCGTAATAGGGAGTTGAAATTAGAGTACGTACTTCTATTGCCGCAACACATAATAAAAATAAGATAAAGTGGAAAATGAAATTACAGACGCCAGCACATCAAGCTACTACAATCTATCAAATTTCTTTAATAGATTTTCAACTTTATCGCTGAAATATAAGGTTCAAAGTTGATTGGGAAAATATGACAGTTTCGGGTAGCTTGGTATTTGTACAAGAAACGTGTTTTTTTTTTATATGTAGTGTTAAAATATAATTGTACGGTGCCGAACCCTTCGAGTGTGTTTTTAATTACAATTGAAGGTCATTGATTAGTGCAGGATTTGCTTGATCTGCCAAAGTAATGCATTGAAAATTGTATCATAGCTGTTGTACTTCTAGCCAAAATTCATTTTTGCTAGTTTTGAGCATCGAGTGCAAAAGCGATGAATAGGCATAATACCAACCTTCACACAACTTACTCTTAATTAATTTACTCACACAAAAATATTCCCTAAAACACCATCAAAACTTCCACCACCAACCGTAATCAGAAACCGTCTCGTTCGACACAAATCACTGTAAACATGTTCAAATATTCGTTTTTTTGTTTTGCAACTTGTTCTAACTCATTCGCTTTTGACTCCCAGCCAATGTTAATTTAGTTCAATGCTGGTGAGCACCTCAAGCCCGGTTAAGCAGTCGACAACCTCATAGGTTGAACTGCGAGATGCCATTCAAAACAAACGCTGGTGAGCACGCTACAGCACTGACGGCAACTTCGCAAACTTATATTATGTAGTTCGGTGACGATGGTAATTAAGCATTTTAGTTGTAAAATCTTATTCTGGTTTGTTTTGTCGTTTTATAAGGTTGCAAGTTGGCTAAGTATACTGTAGTGCACGACTCAAAATGCGAAGCACTAGAGAGTGCTTTACGATTGAAAATTATTTTTTTGCCTCCTTTCTGTAACTGTTTCTATTGTTATGAGTACACTCCTGCACTATACACAGAACCTACTTAATTTATATACCATTGCATGGATAATTTAATGGAGACTAATTCTGTAGTTTTTTTCAAAAATTGATTTATTGCAGTAGAAACGAAAAAAACATCTAAATATTTCTAAAAATATTCCCGTCAATCAAGTATGAAACCTGAAAACACTATAGCTTGCGAAAAAATAAATTAATTGAGTAATTTTTTTTTAATATACAACGTGTAACGTTAAATGCGCAAAACCTCAGACACCCCAACTGATTTTTTATTCAATTGACCTATTTCAGAAAGAAAATAAGTCATTAAAAAAATTGTAAAGGTTTTATGAGCTGTTTTAGTTTTACTGGCCATTCTGATCGTTTCTTGCGTCTGCAACGACGCTTTACCGAGGGAGCAGACGTCACCGGGCCGCTGCGCCGCGCTGACATTGGCTTGCTTGACCTATTAATAAATAGACACGGCAACGTTTTTAATGAAGATTTTTTGAAAAATGTGACCTATATTAAAAAGTGGTTCAATTAATTCTGTTCGTTATTCTGATCAAACTATTTTCAGGTTTTGCGCATTTAACGTTACACGTTGTATATATTCGTTTCACTTCACGGATTTACATTTCATCCCTACTGAAATTGGCTCTTTTATTCAAAGTAGTTTAATTGTAATGAATAAAAACTAACTAATTTAACATCTGTATCTATGTTTTTTTTACAATGAAACTAGCATAATTATGCAATCCGTGAGTGTCAAAAGGCATTTACACAAACTAAGGCTCTCCTGCGTCCTCCTACCGAATGTGGTAAGGTCATTTTTTATTAAAGGTGCATCGTATTCATTATACAGTATACAAAATATTGTAAACCATTTTAAAAGAGTAATGGTGGATTCTCCATACGATAGGTACTATCTTTTGGAAAGGGCGATTAGAATCAATTCTAGTTTTTTGTAAATATTGACGTTCAAAAGTGCTGTTTATATACCTATTTGAAATACCTAAATGACTTGCCTTTGACTTCTTGGTAGTATACAACGTGTAACGTTAAATGCGCAAAACCTGAAAATAGTTTGATCAGAATAACGAGGTGAATTAATTTAACCACTTTTTAATATAGGTCGCACTTTTCAAAAAATTAAAAACGTTGCCATGTCTATTTATTAACAGAACAAGCAAGCCAATGTCAGCGCAGCGCAGCGGCCCGTTGCCGACTCCTCTCTCGCTAAAGCGTCGTCGCAGACGCAAGAAACGAACAGAATGGCCAGTAAAACTAAAACAGCACATAAAACCTTTACAATTTTTTTAATGACTTATTTTCTCTCTGAAATAGGTCAATTGAATTAAAAATCAGTTGGGGTGTCTGAGGTTTTGCGCATTTAACGTTACACGTTGTATACATAGGTACTTTGACCATCCATCCAAGTACAATGATTTTGGTAATTCCACATTTGAAATTAAAATAAGCGCTCTTGGAGTTGCTGACAGAGTTGACCATAGTGAATTACTAAGAAGATTTTTAAGCAGTCATTACGGTAAAACACAGCTCCTCACCCCTCTTACAAGTTCCTTTTCATTGCATTTCCCGAGAGGACTCAATGTTTCCCGATCTCTCTCGAGAGATGCCGCCTCAAGCGCATTCGTTTACCAAGAAATCAACAGCTTTGTAACTGTGACGTCAAGTTAATTAAAACAGCGAAAAGTTGGTGATTTAAAACGCGGACTATGACAGGATTCGATGCATAAGCGGAAGCGATTAATGTAGAGGCAGAAGAAAGACATGATTGCACAATATTATTTGAAAATACAGCTCATCATAGAATAAAAAATAACATCATTCTATTTAGTTTTAGGCCTCAAAACATGTTTTATTAATATGATTTAAGATTTTTCAAAGTAATTTATATCTCACGAGTGTTCTAAATCAGTCTGACATTAAAGCTATTATTAGATCAGATTAAATAGAAACCGGTATTAACATTTTTATAAATTTTAAAATAAAATAAAGTAAATTACTAGAGCTATGATGCTCAATAAATTTGATAGGCCGTTAAACTTCTGCGATGTCTTCCTGGGGTATTTTACGATGAAGATATATTTTGCTTTTAATAATTTCACGTGGGAATAAAAATCAAATTAATATATTGGAATGTCAATCACTTCTTATTTTGTCTAACAGTAATAAACACATAATATTAATTACTAGTCTTACTTGTCATTTCACAGGTAAAAGCACACCCGAAAGTTGTAGTAGGTACTTACAACCTTTTAGATTTGAATATTAATAAAACTCATTAATTAGTAATTTACATAAACTAAAACGAGTAGCAATAGCACAGAAAATTAATTAATTATTTGCTTAAATCTATAAATAATGTCATTTTTAAAAAAACGTTGATATTTTTATAGCAAAATATTGATATTTTTGATCCAAATCGAGGTTAATGTCGATTTTATGAAAATGAATTGGAGAATCAAATCCATATGTTATTTACACAGTTAGGAATATTCATAGGCATTTGTCTTTACATATTTCGTGACGTTCTGTTAATTAATTAGTTTTTAATGGTAATTAGGCAATTTGAGAAATGGTGGTTCAGGCTCATGTCATTCTTCGCTTTGTGTAAATTAAATGAGGCAATGTATGTCTGTAGGCGAGTTTTCCACATTTTTACATAATAACAGTTTAACTGCTTCGAATGGTTTTGCATTCCAAACTGCGGTTATTTATATTTTGTGCAACAATAAAAAGTCGAAAATAAAATAGAATCTATATTTATATATTTTTTTGCTATTAATACTATAAAGTATTTTGCAACAGTATAAAAACCACAACAACAACAAACAAACAGTAAAAATTGTCCAAAGGAAAATTAGGAAATAAAGATTATTATTATTATTATTATTATCTTGATTATAGGGCTCAGCAATACTTATTTGACTACGAGAACCGCTGCAAACGGTACCACTTCCTTTCTATGAAGTTGAGACGTCATATTGGAGACATGAGCTTACTACGGGTATCGCAAATGGCCACATTGACTGTCCTGAACTTGTTGCTAATCTGCCATTACGCACAAATCTGATGGGATTACGTCTACGGCCAATATTAAATGTATCTTTCGCAATGACTGAATAGGCGGAATATTTCATCAATAATAAGAAGAGCACTTAGTTTCAATAGGCTTCCTAGGGACCCTAATGTCGACTTCTTCTGCGCCAGTGTGGCGACGTTAAGACTGCTTTTGGCACAGTCATTTTTCAAGGATAGTTAACTTATCACCACTTTCTTAACTGATAATATTAACTTGCATGAACTTTCTTTTTATCTTTTCTACTTTTTCTAGTTTGGAGGCTTGATTTTATTAGCTTACTTTTTAATATTACATTCGGTATGTTAATCTGTAAGCCTTCTTTAAAATAAAAACTATATTGTCGCTAAATCGTTTAACTTGTACCACGCGCCGCCCCGACTGCCACGCCACCGCCCAACTGTCGAACCTAAAGAAACAGTCGCAACGCTAACTAACAACTTATTAATACTTCATACTCTGTTCATGCACTTTTTAATGGAACTAATCATGTTCCTGAAGCTTGTAATTTCATGTTTGGTACTGAGAGTAAGTTACATATAATTTGAATGCGTCATATACTTGCTAAGCCATTCCAGTGTGACGGGGAGAGCAGGTATGCAGGGGTGAACAGGGATGTAGGGGTGAACAGGGATGTAGGGGTGAACAGGGATGTAGGGTTGAACAGGGACGAAACTTTAAAATGGATTTTAACATTTTTATTTTTCGTTTTTTGCCAAAAAGGTCTCTAATGTGTTTACTATATTATAATTACAGATTAAGTGTTCTTGTTTGCAACAAACTATATTACATCAACCTTAAAATCCATTTCAGTTTCGTCCCAATTCACCCCTCGGTTCCTATTCACCCCAATCGACGGTACCTGGAATGTCTATCGGTGAATTGAGTCGATTTTATATTCATTATTAAATATAGCTTTTCTACACCAAGTCACTTAACTTATCATTCTACCACTCATTATATCACTTATCATTATGACATATAATTGCTTTTTTTTTTAATTTTTTTACTGTCCAGGCTTGTTTGATTTTATTTATTGAGACTTGGCTGGCTTGATTACTAAATTGCAAACATTTGTACGGCCTGTGGCATAACATAGCGAACTCCTTCTCTTTACTCTCTTTTTGTCTTTATTCTTTGTGACCTAAAATAATTAATTTATTATTTTATAATCTTTATATACCAATATTATTGTACCTACCTATGTTAAACATGAATTGACTAATGACTATTTACCCTCTCACATAAGTCATACGAATCACCATGACTTCTTGGATTTAGGTATAGATTTTTTGTTAAATAGGATACGTAGCACGCGGCGTTATGGGGTTTTGTAAAAATTGTGGGAGTTTTCATATGTATTTCTAAAGCACCTCTTACACAAGCGGTGTCACAGGCAAAACTAGTTTGAAATAAGTACCCATCCTTAATTACAACACCAGTACAAAGGCAAAGCAGATGACAGATTTATTTTAAGCCGAAAAACTTTATTTATGCAGCGGGAATCTAAGTTTGGGACGTAAAAAAAGCAATTTAACACGATAACGAAGAAGGCTGGTCCACCGCTGTTAGCGGCTAGGCAGAGGGAATAAAAAGTAATGCACTTTGTTAGGGTATAGTCACGGTGTAGCGGGACATCGTCGAGCAAGCTGTTACCATGGATTCCGGACATGATTCTGGAGCCCCTGCGCTGAAATTGGTCGTCGGTTATTTAAAAGAAAAGGTATTTCCCACAAAAGTGCAATACCTACACCTTGCATAATACTGATCATGGTGTATTTTAAGAATGATGTTGTGATTCCCGTTCGACACCCGACATCGCCGAATGATTAGTTAATTTTCTCTCGGGATGCCACTCATCCCGAAATAACAATTGATTGAAATCATGAATCGTGAAGAAAATCCGTACTCTGTCCGTCATAGTCCGTCCTTTTAAGGCATAATGCATAATGCATAATAAGCCTACAATGTTCCCACTGGTGGGACACAGGCTCCCTCTCTTTCAGAGGGTGTGGGCTGTAATAAACCACGCGGGCCCAGTTCGGGCGTTTGTCACATGTCTTCTTACTGTTGGCCTTTTTTTTTTTTTTGGGCATCGCCGAAGCATTCGTCGCTACCCGTCAGGCGGGCCCCGTCACCCACTGCGGCCGTCACCCCGGCCGCAGGACTCCACTATGAGGCGCGCGCGGAACACGACGCCGCCGCCTCGAAGCCTGCTGCTGGTCGGACGACAAGACGCCCCAAGTCTGCCGTCCGCAGGCCGCGCCCTACGGTGGCCGGAAGTCGGCCACCCTACGACGTCCAGTGCGTCTGCTGCGGGAGGGGAGAGAGGAGGCTCTCTCTCCCTTTCCGCTGCCTCCTTTGCGAGCATCACGGCCTCGCAAAATGTGGTGACGGCACGACCATGGTAGACACAACAGCCGGAAACGAGAGGTTTCCCGCAGCACCTACGGCCGCGACCAAGTCACGGCGCTGCTCGGCCGAGGCTGGGCCCTCCGCCAACGTATGCAGCGCCGTATCGTCGTGTCAATCACCACAATAGTGGCACTGGGACGTCGGCTCCCGGCCTATGCGACACAGGTACTTCCCGAAACACCCGTATAACGAAACACCCGTGTAACTGTTGGCCCTAGGACATGCTGGTTTTTCTCACGATATCTTTCTTCACTGTTCTGAGAGCAGAGGTGATAAGATTATTTACACAAAGTAAAGTGCCTACCTGAATTCGAACCAACAGCCTGCAATGCGGAAGTCGGGGCCGATACCAATTCCAATACCGATACCACTGGGCCCTCACAGGTCTCGTAAAAGAAGTGATGGTGTAATGAAAGGGGAATTGTTCAATCATATCTAATACCTAATATCTTCTGCTAATTACAAGAATATACGACCAATTATTCCGTCCAGTTTTGGAGAACCAAACGTGTTGTACCCATTTTTAATACATCAATGGTTGTACCTATATTTATTTTCTTAAACTGCAAGTGCAAGCCCGCCTTTACACCCGACAGCGGGTCACAAGTGAACTAGTCTTGGCCGTCACACGAAATTAGCGACGCAGTGAACTTTTCGAATTAAACTTAGTTTCATAGAAAGTATGTGTCAAACACCGCAGTCGAAGCCTGTTGGAGTCAAATTAGTTTATATTTTGTTGATAAGTTTCAGTTTTTTGTGGTTTAATTATGACTCCGTGTTGTGAGGGTATAAGTATGGTCACATATATTGAAGAATAATATTATTTGCCCTTGGTTGACTGGTAGAGAATGCCTGAGGCATTAAGTCCGCCTTTGTACCTTTTGTGCGAAAAGTTTAAATAAATAAATAAACGTGGAAGAGCACTCGTAAATAGCTTGTGGGCTGTTCTGTCTCTCGAACCACATACCCTGGCTCTCATACTGTCATGAGAATTCTTAGAACCAGCTAAGTATCTATTTTGAAGGACACGATCATGTTCTTCAAAATATAGATATGATGTACTTGCTCAGATTAGTTTCTATACGAATAGTCAGCGAAATTACTTGTTTATCGACGTGACATACTACATCAAAGAACGATAGTTATGATTCGAATATACCAAAGACTATTATAACCACTTGACTGCGTATACAGTGCCCCGACGCACGAAAACTATTAGTATTTTGTCGCCTATGTATAGGCTACGGTACTAGTAGCAATTTTAGTTGTGTCCAAGTGTTAGACCTGCGTGCACGCTAAATTAATATAATTTTTTTATAACGTTTATGCAATTATAACGCATCAAAATGCCTTCATGCGCGGTGAAGTGGTGTGGGAAACATTCTTAGACATCTAGTTACAAAAAGGATGACATAACTTTTCATCGGTACATAAACATTACGAAAAATTATTTTTGATTTAATCAGATTATAAGCCACTGCAGGGGTCTATTTAAAATGGTGGCTGGGTAAACGAGCACACTTTTTGAGTCGCGCGTTGATGTCTTTTGGAAAAGTCTCGTTCTTGTATTAGACAATTCTAATGCTTCTATCCCTTTCTTTCCTTTTGTATGTTTATCGTAAAAAATAGTGCTGTTATCTTTAATAGCTGAAAGTTGATATCGAGAAAAATAAAATGAATACATTTTTTATTCAATTCACATACTTTAATAAAATAACTATCTACTATTAACCGACTTCAAAAAAGAAATACCGACGAACTGAGAACCTCCTCGGTTTGCAGTTAGTCGGTTTTTTTTTTTTGTATTTTCCGGGATTTTTTAGTTCTTTCTGTCCCCGACCGGGGCCGATCAGTCCATTTCCGGGATTTTTTTTTGTAATTGATTGATTTTGATTAAATATTATTTCTATGATTTTGATTTAGTATTTATTATAATGTTAAAATCCATTTTATCGATATCGACTATTTTCTCTTAATGAAGTAAAGCAGCCCTAACGATGCAACTTGACCTTGAACTGACCAATTGCAGCCGCGCGTTCTTCCTCAGCCCCCGGCCCGCAGTGGTGAGTCGTGTGCTTCGAAGAAATCGGCCCATACGCTCTCTAGTGGTTATATTCTCTATGGAATATACGGACAATTTAATTTAGTAGCTAATTTGATTTAAAAAAATCCTTGACTTTACATGTAGGTACCTAGTTTTTAACGGCACCTGTAGTAAAAATTAAGGGTCTTATTAATATGGTACACCCGTCAATTACATCACCGGTCATTCCAAACATTTCTTTAATTTCCAAAATAAACATTAATTACAGTCACAAAAGGTAGGTATTTGAAAAGCCCAGTGGTACATAAGTTAACGCGAAGCACCTGCATGCTACATCGGCGCCAATGAGCACTAATCAATACGGTAGCAGAAGGTGGCGAAAAATAACGAATGTTGTATTACTGACGATCGTGTGTTTCCGTACGCCCGCCAAGTACTGTTCGCAAAACAATCTAAATATTTTCTGTTTAAAAGTTTTTTTTTTTTCAGTTTGATGTATGTGGAGTTTTATGTCAGGAGGGAGATAAACCATTTATGTAGTTTGATATCCAGAAAATATCCGGTGACATATTTTTTCAGTCCGTTCAAAAATAATACAGCAATTAGCTTAGACTTAGCTTGACAAATGGAAAGTCAGAGTAAAATTCTGACTAATAATAAAACTCAATGTTGAAATGAAAATGGTAAATGAAAACCTTGAAATTCTAATTCCAAAAAGTGCTTATTATTTTCGTGCGTTCAGATTTACGATTTTTTGGAAAATAAATTTTAATTAAAACCCTCATTTTATTTTATTTATTAGGGAAAACAAACAGTGACACATTACATTTTGTAGGAAGAAATACAAAAAGATATGGCCAAATGTGTAACCAACGACATTTTCCACGGAATACACATACAAAAAAAAAATATCTTGCACCCCCAGTCCACATATGCATCTTTAAGCAAAACATCATCACACAAACAGACAACTATCAAAAATTCAGCATCAAAAATCCCCATTACATTTGCTAACCCTCTGGCGGCGTATGCAGCTACGTTCTCGTAATCGACGGCCGGTCGGGGACGTATTGGGCCGTCGCTGAGACGCCGCTGGCTCTCTGTGTTTTTAAAGCTTTCTTCTCCCCCTTCCCTCCACCACCACCCACTCCCCTCAACAATCGATGGACGGCGTCACGTTAGTGCAGCGCCCGATCAAGTGCATACGTGAGGACTTTCTTTGATGCGTCTTTGTGCGGACTCGGTAGGATGGGGTTAATTGTTTAGTTCTCTTTCTAATGTTGGCAGTTTTGTGTGTGACGGTGGATGTTGCGGTTGGGTTTTTTGTGTTTTTGTGTAAAACAGGTTTTAGGTTTTAAAGAAAAACACTGTTTTCTGAACTAAACTGTTCTTTTTAAGAACTAACATTTTTGTTTCAGATATTCAACTGAACGTATGTCATTTGTGTTTTTTCGACGCTTTCTGATAAAATAATCAAAATTCAGCTTATCTTAATTTCACGGCTTTCGTAAGTAGGTAAGAAGTTATCACAACCTTTTTTCTTTGACAATTTAATCACACTTCTACACTCTGCATTTTTATCAAATCAACCAACTTAGAAACTATACAAGTCAATAATTTAACAAAACTAACATACCAAAAACTAATCCAAACCCGAATTAAAAGTCGGGTCGTTTGGACCACCCCGCAGTACAGGGTTAGGTCTTTGTGAAAATTGTTTACAGTAGCGACTTGAATTTCTTGCGAGTGCCGTCTGCGGCGGTGATGTGACAACTTGTCAGTTACAGACTGCTGTGCCGTCATGTGAAATGCAGCTTATAAATACAATGCGACTGCTAGATACAGTTTTTGTGTTGGTAAATTAACGGGTAGTTATTAATTTATGGGGGAAATGAGTTTTGGTTGTCACAGTAAATAATTTTATTTACTATGACGTGGTTATAATTTTTTTTGGGAAATCTGTTTGACATTTAAACTCTACTGACGTACTCTGGACAGTAGGGCCAGATCTACTACCACTTTTCTGGTTGACTAATACTATTACCATGACATGAGGTTATCTCATATAGGGTGGGAAAGAAAAGCGGGCGATGGAGGAAAGTAGGTACCCTAAATATGGATAATCGTGAATTTTACTCCAAAGAAACATTTGAAATTGAGTTACAAAGCAGCATGCAATCAACCTGCCCAGAGTTTTCTCAACTATGTAGGGGTTGGCTTACGGTCTAACCGGATGCAGCTGAATACCATTATTTTACATGGAGCGAGTTGCTATCTGACCTTTACAACCCAGTTATTGGGTAATACTAGTTCTAGCTCTTGGACTAGGTTCAGACTTTCAGGCTTCTCACGACCCGTAATGACTGTTAAAGATCTCCGAATGACAACCGGGACCAACGGCTTAACGCGCTTTCCGAGGCACGGAGGGGTCTTGGTCTGTAAAGATGGTCACTCATCCACAGACCAACTGCGACAAGCATAGCTTAACCTGATTGATCGACGTTCGTTCGTACGATCGTGTTATTACTTAGCCACAAGCCCCTCAAGCCTTCTAAATATGGATCCTTCTAATCGTGAATTTTATTCCAAGCAAACATTTGAAATTAAGAAACCGGACTTCCAACTTACGTCACACAATATTCAAGTAAGCCTTCCTTATATAGCTCCACTTAGATTGACATACATCTCACCTATGAGTCACCAGCTAAGCCAATATTGCACAAGATTAAACAATCGATATCCATAAATCGGACATTGTACAAATCTTTTTATATAATAAATAATAAATAATAAATAAATCCCTGGACATTTCACACAGCACCATTTGTCCCAAGCTAAGCAACCTAATGCTTGTGTTATGGTAACAAGATGGCTGATAAACTACTTATATACAATTTTTTTTTTGTAAATACATACATATTATAGATAGAAAAACACCCAGACTCGGAACAAATACATGTAGGTCATACAAATATTTGTTCCGTGCGGGAATCGAACCCGCGACACGCAGCGCAGCAGTCAATCGCTTAACCACTGCGCCAACCGTGCCGTCGTTATATCGATACCTATTGTCAATAAATAATTCATTGCAGAGACCGACGTAATGTCAATAACGTGAATGAATATGGTCCTCATCAAACTGACGGAATTCTCGTAAATATTCAATTTTTTTCTGCTCTGTAAAAAGCCTCATTCTGCCTGACGCTCGGGTTTTATCATAATTATAAAAACGAATGATTGGTAAAAACAGCTCAATCATTTGATGTGACGTTTTCATAATCAAGTAGCTTTGAGTAGTGCACGGATTTGTATTAAGGGGATTATTTTTTTTATTTTATCTTTAGAATGAAAAGATATACGTGGAGTCGAAAGTGGAGATGGGAGGATAATCAATAATAAATCACTGGATTACAATACATGTACATTACATAATATTATTATGATTTTAAGTCTGTTAGCATATTATGTTAATAATATAGTCTATTATATTACAATTAAACTACAAGAAAAAACTAACAATTTCTGATCGTGACTACAATTTACAGCTTTCTATGCCATTCATTACATACGAGTAGGTACTAGTTACTACGGTCGTACCTCTTTCCTAAGACATAATTTCTGTATTTTTAAGAAAGAAAAAGATTAAAATACGCCGTTTCTAACATCAGTCTAAATTTGTCAAAAATACCCATTTTTTGTGCAAGTTTTTGACATTGATTGTCGCTGAGATGAAATTGCGACTTGAATTTGAACGTTTTTCAAGTTCGAGAATTTGCCTTCGGTTTTGCTACTCCAGTCGACCTATGCAGTCTTAGTTTTGTTTGTTTGTTTGTTTTTTTTTTTAACACAACACTAGGAATATATCCTGTATTGTGGGTGCGTTTACAAACATAAAAAAAAAAATTGCAAAATTCAAAATTAAATTTAATAAAAGTAGATAGACATTTACATATTTAAATTTTCCCAACAAAGCTCTCACAGAACCCATCAGCTGCGATCGCATCCAACGATCAATAACAGCACAACAAACTAAGACGGAGCTTGTCAGTAAGACAGAGCTGAACAATTCAGTCGCGGCTGTCAGTAGGCAGTGCTGAACACTGATGTGACGGCCAGTGTGGACCGAGTAATAAGAGAACAGGCTGATTTTTAATAACTAATATAATATAACATTTATTGAAAATAATTGTAATAGTTATTGGAATGGCTACTCAAAACCCGTTGTCAGCGCACTACATAACGGCTGTTACAGAAGGACTTCGGCAATTTAATGAAGATAGCTCTGAAAACATATGAGTTGACAACGTGACATATTGCAATAACGTGATAACATTCCTCCTGAGCGTATCTAAAGCATGTACTGCGATTCTGTAACCATCTCACCGTGAAAACTTAGGTGAATTGAGCATAGAGTGAGCTGTCAGTGTCATCCCACCTGATACTAGGGATTGACCAAGCATACATTTACAATCTTAATCGAGATTTTTATGCTAATTCTATTGATCATTTTATATCATTTCAAAGTTAGTATTTTAGTTGCCAAAACATTACTATTTTGTGGGGTTATAAAATAAAATAGCAAAACATAACCTTAGTCAGAATTTCAATGTTGTTTTTTTGTGTTTTTTTCATAGACTAGTCCTTATTTAGCGATGTTTTGGCAACTAACATATTAGCTTTGAAATTATATAAAATGATCAATAGAATTAGCATAAAAAAATATTACTAAAATCTCGATTATGATTATAAATGTTTGCTTGGTCAATCCCTAGCATCAGTGGGATGACACTGACAGCTCACTCCACGCAAGTTTTCACGGTGAGATTTTTACAGAATCAACATGCTGCACATAGAATATGTGACATACTATTAAAGTGAAAACATCATTCAAGCTACTATGGTTTAAGAGAGTTCAAATAATTAATGAGACGATTCAGGTACTCAAAAGACTGGACGACAAACAAATAAACGGTCCTTTAAACTATCTAGAAACAGTCTCACAGTCGTCACCATCGTGACAATGGCACTGACGTGATAACCGAGTCCTTGTGGCTTGGCGCAAGAGACGAGATAGTCACAATAGTAGAAGAGTAATACTTCAAACTGAAGGAACAGATACTGCTGTAAGAACTATCTTGAAACAGTCTCAGAACTCACCGACGTGACACTAGCCCTGACGTGATAACCGAGTCCTTATGGAGTGGTGTAAGAGACGAGATAGTTACAACTTGTAAAGGAAGAATGCTTGAAACTAAAGGAACAGATACTGCTGTAAGAAGTATCTTGGAGCAGTTGAGTCAGTGTCCTTGTCGGGCATGACAGTTATGTTCTGACGTGACACCACTGACTAGTTGTTGTGTGGTGCAAGTTGTAAAAAAAAAAAATATCAGAATTTGATACCAATGCGTAAAGGGAAGGTACTGACAGGAAAGGCAGAGAAAGAAATCGTAATTTTAGCTTGGAGACAGTAAAAATTAGAATAGGTAAATTACAAAAGTTTGAAGAGAAAGGATACTCTGGGTTTACGAGATAACCCAAGATCCAAGACAACTGGTACAAATTACAACAGCAATGTAGGAAAATGTCTAGCGATAATTTTGGGCAGCGTGGCCCCACAAATCTCTGACACCCATTACTTGGCCCACGAAAGCAAGTCTGGAGTGAAATTTCCAGCGGAGGCGAGTAAACTTGGAGACGTGGCTGCGACAGGGATGCTCGCGTCATCTCGATGCAAGTTGATAATGCAAGCGTGTACCCGACGGTTGTTTTAACTTCAGGCGCTGAAACTATCAACTGTCGAGCGGTGATTTCTTGGAACAGGCTTTGATGGCACGTCTCTATTTTCTTGGCTGAATGTTGGAGCTGACAGTTTAAGATGCTGCTAACAGATGTGGACTTGGAACTGGTTTTGATTGATGCGGGAGGTGGGACAGATCGACCACGACACCGTACGCAGAATTATTTTACAAATGTCGCATATTTTCATCTGGTATGACACACAACTGGTAAGTATGTGTCATTCTACATCGATTTACTTCTATTTATTTTACTTTTAAATATTGAGTCGAAAGGACGTAACTTTTCCGGAAAGTTTGAGTATTTCTCAGTAAAAAAATCACATATCCATGTTTCTAACTTTTAACGACATAAAACTCCATAAATCTTGACCTACAACGACATTAAAACTGCACCATAAGAACATAACACGGCGCAATATCCCGAGGATGGCATTGTAAACCCGTCCATCCACCGTTCTTCAGAGGACGGGCTAGAGTACACCCGTGACAGTCATTTAAGACAGTGACGTGACACCCCCACCACCTCGCTCTGCACCCCCCACCCGTTTCTCCCGCCAGATGGATTGATATTGCTGCACCGAGCAGACGTAAGAAGCGATAGCATACGGGAAATAAAAAATATAAAGTACTGTTATAGTTTTGAATTAAATGGGGAATTATGTTTGCGCGCTTCGGAATGGGGCTGTATTTCTTTTTGTTTTCCGTTCGTATTGTTTGCTTGCCAACGTGTTTGTTGTGCTTCTGAATAATGCATTTTTTATTGAGTAATAGGTAATCACCTTCAATGACCGTCTCTGGAATCAAAACTTTAATTAGTTCTTTGATGTATTTACCTATATTGTTGAGTTCCTGAATGCAGGACGTGCACAAAAGTTAATGCAGACAAAGGATAATGAAATAGAAAATATTTATCTCAGAATATTTCTTTATGTTCAATTGTTCAGCTTTGCAGCTTATTTAAGTTTTCATTCGAAAAGAATATTCGAACATTACCATCACATATCATGTAAAGGTTTTTATAGTTTATATACTCTGATTTAACACGCCTCTAACCAATTATCTAGTTCAACTAACTAGAAAAACTACTGCACTTGTAATTACATTTGCCAACAAAATAATAAAACCGCATCAAAACCTGCAGAGTACGCGCCATTAGACAGCTAAAAACATTTCTATTTCGCTACACTTCAAGTTGAAAAGTACGGCGATGGACGCAAACGAGACGCCGGGCTGCCGTGATGGCGATCCTGAGACAGTGACGTGACACGGAGAGCCACCCCTCCCCCCTCCCAGACGTCACCCACCACCAGGGGGGTGCATATTGACCCACCCCGGATAATAAGGGGGTTATGCACTGAGGAGCGCACAAGTCGAGGCATCTTTTGTACGAATGTATGTTTTTAGAAATATAACTACTATTAATTTTCTATTGGAGAATTTTGCGACTTCTGAAGCGAAGTATTGAAGGAAGGTTTTCGATTCATTACCGAACCTTTTGGAGATTACGTACTTTGGAGTTTGAGTTTTCTACTTGATTGAAGTCAAGTGGAAAATTTTGAGGGAAAGATTTTTGACTATGGAGTTTGATTAAAAGATATTATGCTAGAAGTGTCTCAACTTATTACATATTTTGACGTTCTCTTTTTCAATCTCATTTACTTCAGTAAGTCTTTCTAATCAACTTTTCAGTTTTGAAAATTATTCGCATTTTGACAAGAAGTCCTCATCTGAGCACCGATTACTTCTAATTCAATTGAAAAAATATGACCGAGTTATAGTATAATATTTACGTAATTTCAAAGCCTTCAAATAAAAAAAAAAAACATTATAATAAAAAGGGAAGGAAAGTATCACAGGGCATCAAACAAATTGTCCGCATCGCTGTCAACTGGAAGAGTGCTTAAAAGGCTGGCAGCATTGCTAGATTGTATGGCAATGTTAATCAGCATTGCCTTTGGCTAAAAAAACTGGCCAGTCGCGTGAAGAAAATATTGAAAGGAGATTAATTACCAAAATATTAATAAAAACAATTCATTTTTATCACGTCTCTCAGAAAAACTAAAACCAAATGAAAGTAAGTGAACGCCATGACACGGCGACATGGACGAGCCGTCATTTGCACAAAATTAAATACCCCTCAAAGACGGACGGGGCGTCCGTCCACCCCACGTCGGGGGCACAGATGGATTGATATCGCCCCACGATGCAGGTGGGCACATCTCGGCACAACGATTTATAAAGTAGTGTCTATGTTGACTGTACTTCGTTTTATGTTTTTAAATTGTAGTTGCTTTGGTGGTGACATAGTACATGATTAAAATGGGTGTGTTTTGTAGAAAATAGAGTATTGAGAGTTGTGTTTCTTTTCCATGTCTAATTAGGGTAAGCATGTAGGTACCTACTCGTATTTCATGGTTCTGTTAACTTGAAACTGAGTTATTCATAGATGTTTTAACAAAACTTGTAGTTGCAGTTTACAGCGACTACCATTCCTACATTGTCATCATAACAACACTATGCGAATCTATCATTAATAAAAAAATTAAAATAGTCATCATCATCTGCCTAGCCTTTTCCCAACTATGTTGGGGTCAGCTTTTAGTCTAACCGGATGCAGCTGAATACCAGTATTTTAAATGGAGTGACTGCCTATCTGACCTACACTACCCAGTAACTGGGTAATACGATACACCAAGGTAAAAGGGGCTACTGACGACCCGTAACGACTGTCAAAGATCCACGACAGCCGGGACTTAGCCGGCTTAGCTTGCTTTCCGAGGCACGGCGGGGTCTTGGTATGTGAAGATGGTCATCCATTCACGGACCAACCGCGGCAAGCATAGCTTAACCTGATCGATCGACCCGTGCGGCTGTTATTACTTAGCCATAAGTTTATCTGAAAATTTCCAAAGAATTAAAATAGTATGCTATGACTCAAACTCAAAAGCATTTATTTCAAATTAAACAATTACAGGCACTTATGAACTGTCAAGGGCTTGGTCAGTCAGAAATATGAAGCTCGTTGCCCATTCCAAAGCATAATAGGTTCCTAATAATCAAATAAACCAAAACACAGATCATCCTTACTGCAAAAATCATACCTACCAGTCTAATTGAATATTGAATGACCTATCGTCCTTTCTCTTTTATTACCTCTGATCAAGCATAATAAAATTAATCCGAATGAAAATTTAATTCCAACAGAAACAATAAGCTCGACCCTTGAACACAAATATAAAATACTAAAATTAATAGTCAAAATTCGGAAAAAACAACATCCCTCTCTTACACGCCATAAAAACGCGACAAAGACACATGTCCCCCCTTATTATCTTCAATTAAGAAACTCCGATAATGTAGTGTGACATACGGACAAAATGTCCAAACAACGTAGACCTGCCAACAACGTAACACAACTTCACAATTAAGGCTCAAGTTGAACAAGTCCCTTGCATCTAAAAAAAATACGCTACATTTTATTTTATCCAATTTCAACCCTATTCCGCCGTGATAAAAGTTGTAGCGACGGCAAGAGGAAAGTTGCCGTTTAGTTGCCCGTGAGTGATGGCCGGTGGACGGTGAGTGATGGGCCCCCGTAACACGTGATTAGTGGATACTGCTCGCTCCCGTAATCTGGGATAATGAGTCGTGATGGTAATCATTCTGTGGTCATGGACTGAATGACAGATGTCATTATTTGTCTTTTTTCGCAGACATAACATAGAGTAGGTAATTATGTGAACATTCATTGTGCTCACGTAAATATTTCGTAGGAAACATGGTACAGGATAAACCAATGCCTTTGTATGTCATGGGCACTGTATGTAGGCGTCCAATGATTGATTACTTAGTACTTTATCCGGCGTCCGGTGAACAGAAGGAGGGATGGATACTGAGAAATGTGCAGTATACAGGACTTCTATACTATAATCAAAAGGAATCCTACTATAGCAAACATCCAAGAGTCTGCAGAACCTAGAATTTAGATAAAGATTGCGTTTCATAAGAAGTAAAAACTTTTTCAGAAGGTTTCTAAATATGATCTGATGTTCATGGGGTTCGTAAGAAGGGCCTCCACATGGTACGACACACGACGTCACAAGTTTGTTTCGTACAGACTGGACTGTTAGCCAGTTTTGGATTTGGCAGTCAGCCCCGCACCAAACCTTGAAAACAGGTTAATCTTTCTATAATACTAAGTACAACATAAGCTACACGAGTAGGCTCGTGATGGGGCGATAGAAAAAAATAATTTTCACCATGAAATTGAGAATATACGGTCAAAAACAACATCAAAATGAATGCAATTTCAAAACTGTAAACACACGTCCCTTCTGAACCAACTAAAACTTTACTCGAACGAGTTAATAAATAGGATTTGATCACAAAGCTGTCAGTTGCAAATATTATAGACACTCCACCGGAAGCGAGTCTCAGCTGTCAGTGTCATGCGATTGTGTCACATCCTGTCGCGAGAGGCGATTTGACGAGGACGTGTGTCGCTCGGTTTTTAAATCGGGAATATGTTGTGTGAGCAGGGTTGGTGGGGATGGTTTTGAATGTCGATCAGTTAACTTATGTTTTGTCTTTGGGTGATGTTTCATAGACAATGATATTTAAAGATAGAACGAACACCAGAGACTTTTATATACGCAATATAGTTTTAACTTTTATTATAAGACTGCGCCATCATTGGTTTCATAGAACAGTACTCAATGTATTCTAGGTGTCATCTCCTACACCTACATATAAACAAACTAACAGGGCTACAATGTACAACAGTTTCGTTATTAGTCTTGATACAGAATTTATCACAGAATTCAATTCAAATTAAAATCATTAGCGAGTCTTTGGCCGTCCCGGAAACCAGAAACATGATAATATAATCATCGTCATCGACCATATTCTCAACAAAATCATCCTGAAATTAATATTACACTAGATACGTATCGCAACCGATAGGATCTGCCGATACGGTAACGCCGTGAGCTACATTACTAGCACATGCGTCCGGGGCGGAGCGGGACGGGCCGGGACGAATCGTACACGGTTCACCTGTCCTAATATATTTCAGTGTGTTGTTGCCTTTAGATATATCTTTACGGGTTTACCGCTATGCTTACATCAGGCTGCAGAATGCAGATGTTTGCTGCAGAACTTGGGTTTCTTTATAGGCTGTGGTAAACACAAACCCCTTATCAATTTGAATAAGAAGTAAAGCAACACCATAGTTCACCACACGTTTTCCGAGATTATAGCATAACAGAATTTTTCGTTAAAAGTAAACATTTGCTGTGAATCTGTAAATTGAATGGAGAATCTTAACTGTTTTATCAATTGGAACTCGCCAAAATGCACTGTTAACCCGAAAATAGATGGGTTCAATTTGGCGAGTCCTAGTCTACCAAAATCAAACTTCGGATCTCATCCTCAATAGTTTCACATGCCAAAGATTTCGTCATGAGAACATACAATACTGACAAACATCTCTGCCAACTTAACAATTACTTTTTACCCCTCTCCTTCAAATCAAGCCCCCCCCCCTCTTTTTGTCACAAGGTCGCTACCATTAATTCTTTTTGTCTCTCACTGCAATTCTTTTTTCTTTTATTTTAAAACCAAAACCAACCTTCATTTGCTACAGCACGCGAGCTTTACATATCAACGTGTTGTCCCTGAGTATTTTTTCCACAATGTTTGTAGACAGTCGACGGGTTAAGATTACTTGGGAGGTAATGAAAGGATGCAGGAAATAGGATAGTGGTTCTGTAATGAGATAAATAGTGGATGGAAGTTTTAATTAGAAACCATACCGACTTTCGAGGAGTAGAGTGTCAAAGTGGAAAGTCGGGTTGTGAGTTCACATATGACCAGTTTTAGATGAACTTGCAGTAACAGGCATTTTAGCTTAGCATAATCAAAATCAGCCTACAATGCTCCCACAGCTGGGACACAGGCCTCCTCTCTGTGAGAGAGAGTGGGCCGTGCTCCACCACGCGGGCCCAGTGCGGGTTGGTAGATGACACATGTCTTCGAATTTTTGGTTCTAGGGCATGCCAGTTCCTCACGGTTTTCTTCACGGTTTTGAGAGCAGTGATGAAATTAAAAAATAAAACGCCTGCCAGGGTTCGCACCTACGACCTACAACTCGTAAGTCGAGGCCGTTTCTACTGGACCACTACTGCTATTGAGCAGTGGGCAGTGGTGGCCCAGTGGTAACGGACACGACTTACGAGTTGTAGGTCCTAGGTTCGAACCTAGACAGCTGCTTTACTTTGTGTAAATTATTTCATCACCACTGCTCTCAAAACGGTAAAGGAGAACATCGTGAGGAAACTGACATGTCCTAGAATCAAAAATTCGAAGATATGTGACATCTACCCACCCGCACTGCGCCCTCGTGGTGGATTACGGCCCACTCTCTCTCACAGAGAGGAGGCCTGTGTCCCAGCTGTGGGAACATTGTAGGCTGATTACGACTACTGCTCTTTATAATGAGGCATTTTAGATTAGTATAAGGTATTTCTACGTGCTCAAAATCACTGGCTTACTGTGAGAAAACATAGATAAAAATTTCATAGCCTCAAATTAGTAGGAAGGAAGCAAGATGGTCCATACTCGCTCTTATGGCCTGTCTATTAAAAAGGCTTGGCAGTGTGACAGTTGCAACCCAATATCATTATAAATTCCGCAAAGAAATTATACAGCATACGAGATAAATACTCGTTCAGTACTAGCATACTAATTAACACAAGCACACACTTATTAGGTTTCTTTGTTCATGCTATAAAGGCGTGTGCACAAAAGCGAACGGATAATATTTTTTGGGCTGAGTGCATACAGGATCACATCGCGCCTTTACAATCGCCAGGCTGACGTCCGCAGACTTGCTCCGCCACAACAGGGTGAGGACATAGTGATGAGCGGGTGCGACAGCGATTTGAAAGAGAAGTAGATAGTTTCAAACAGGGCTCTGAACCGGTTTAAAAAGAGCGGTTAATTTCGATGAAATACCGGTAAATATATCGTTCCCTCATTAACCGGTTAAACAAGTGAACTGTTCATATGTAACCCAAATGACAAAGGTTACCGGTTACAGAAGCACAAACGGTTTTGACACCCAAATTAACCGGTAAATTCCGTAAGTCGTAAATATTTTTCGTCTACTTTTTTAACACTTCCAACAAGTTATAGTGACATTAGTACATTTAGTACCCCAGAAAACATTAGGAAAAAAAAATGTTTGATCTAAGGACGTCAAATACAACCGGAGAACTTACATGGTGCGGGTAGATTCATGTTGCGACTTGCTTAGTTGGGGGGCGGGGGGTGTTTAACCGGTTAATTTTCACTTTCAAAACCAAAATTCATGAAAAACCGGTTTCCCGCAAAAACCGGTAAAAACCGGTAAAGTGCAAACCGTAACCTAAATCGATTTCGGTTTGGGGTCAATGACCGTAACCGGTTAAGAATTTCAACCGGTTTCCGAGCCCTGGTTTCAAAATATGTTACAGTGATTCATGTTCTGGACAAAAGTTTAAGTTACGATTGTGTTCCTTTATCTCCATTTTATGAATATCATATTAGAAGTTAGGATTAATCGATTTGTAGTTACATATACGATCAACTGTTTTAACAAAGTCAATAACAGCACTATGTGTTAAATGCTATGAAACACCAAGAAAATGTTATAATCTGAATATTCTGTTATTCTCATTCGATTCGAGTAGTCTTCTCCACGAAACAATTACAAATTAATAGCCTTTTTTCCAAATCGCTATCGCTACCTCTCATCACACACCCACCATCCTTAATTCGGCAACACATAAGCAATTTCCCGCTAGCGAAATAAGCGAATTAAAATCGCCTCAAAGCAACTGCTAGCAAAGAAACGCCTGCATACGTCGAGGGGTTTATTTTTAGCTATTTACCCCTCGGGGGGTGACTGACGAACGGTCAGCCTTTGAACGCGTTGTTTAGAGTTGAAATTTTTAATTTTTTAGTTGTCTTTAGTACCTACACCTAGTTTTTTAGATGAATAGTCTCTATTAGTTTTTGCTTTTCTGTTTTTGACTTAGTTGTGACGTTTGCTGGAATTACAGTAGGAATGCGATTCAGGATTCGATTATTTTCAGGTAACTGTGCAAAAAGTTTTTGCTGTTATTTTTTCATTGGTAGTTAGTCACGAACTGGCTGTTACTAAACGTGATGTTATGCGGTAATCTTTGGCTATTACAACTACAATTGATTTGCGTCCTCTTAGAATACATCCTCCGTAATAATGCAGGATGTATCCCTTATCACCATTGCACTTCACCCCTCACGCTCAGAAACGTTACTTAGTAATAGTCTCATAAACATAAGATCACGCCTGTTCCTCTGAACGGTTAGGCAGACGTGAAGGTACCCTACTGTACACCCACATTTGACCACTTATGTTTCAGTATTACGGGGCGAGCCTATCGCAATCAACTGGGTACAAATGAAAAATTCATGATTGAAAAACCCAGTAACGCTTGACCTGGGAACAGAAACCAGCAGTAGAGTGTAATTTCACCGGACATTACGTCAGTCAGTTAAATTAACTATTTTTATACAGCGTGTAACGGAAGGGGGGTATCAACCCTGAAGGAGGTGAATGTGCCTCTGAAACTCAAAAAATTTGGCCCTCCCTTACAAAACTGACTACCAGCTGATTGATTTACTATGGGAGGGCCAAATTTTTTTTTCATATTTCGACCTATGTTCTTTGGGGAAAGTTGTTGAGTTTCATGAGCACATTCACCTCCTTCAGGGTTGATACCCCCTTCCGTTACACGCTGTATAATTATATCAACCATAACATTCCCATATCATTAATGTTAATTAGAACATCCGTTATTACGATTGAAGAAATCTTATTGGACGAGATGTTTCACATATTTTCATATATCATTCTTTAATTAAGTACCTACTTATATACATACATACCTACTACGTAATCACAGGAAAGAAGTGTACATAACAAGAGACTTCTTCTGCAATAAGATGAAGTTAATTAAACTAACACTAAACATACAAATAAATACAATAAATCCTTTTGTTGTTTGGTCGTTTGGCGTCGAATGGTAGGACGCCCTCAGGCTAGGTGGAGCGACGATCTCCGCAGGGCGGCTGGTAGCAGCTGAATGAGGGTTGCCGAGAATCGAGCTGAATGGCGTGCAATTGGAGAGGTCTATGTCCAGCAGTGGACTGCTGGAGGCTGACAATGATGAGGCGTCGAAATACTCGTCCGCATCGCTATCATCCAGAAACGTGGCCCAGAACACTGACAGCCTTGTGTTGCGATACTTAAAAACAATATTAAGTCTAGGAGAAATTCTAAGTTTCATTGCGCAATTTTTAAAACTTAATACCCCATTTCGATTTTCAGTTGTTTTAATAAAGTATTCCCTTCGTGATAGGTTATTAGTGAGTGCTCTTTGCGTGAGCTATTTGCAGCACGAAGTTCTTTTGTATCGCTATGCTACTTGATACTTCTTCAGGGGAATATATGACATGGAAGGTATTCACTAACGATGTTCACACCAAGCTCAGACAGGACTCTAAAATTATATGAATTCAAAATGATTCCGCTATCCACTTAGCCCTCATTTGAACTCCTTTGAGTTCGGACCATGGTAAAATGGTCCCTAATCAAATTCGTACAGTCCACAACAAAAGTACATTGTAAAAAGACGAGCAGCTCATTAAGTACAATCGTTAATTGCGCAGTCAAATCGAACGGTACCTAACTTCATTACATTCTTTCGTTAATACGACATCGGACGGCGCCGTCCGGGGCCGTCCGGCGAGTTATGCAATGAGCACCCTCCCATTCCGATCACGTGCGAAACGGACCGGGGGCTGCTAATTAAAAATCGAAGGATTTTTGTTACTAACTGTACTTGTTACGTATCGGGAGAAGTATCGATAGACTAGAATTTTTGTCGACGAAATCTTGCGATAAATTGCGTATAGATATGGCGCGGCCCTAAAACGGAAGCGTGTCCGGGTTTTGCGAACGGTAGCATATAGATAACTGTGCCTTGGGTGGAATAGGTTCTTGTTATTTTGGAGATTTCTGTCGACAGATATGAATTTTTCGAGTTTGATGGCGTTTGCTGATATTGGGTGAAGATGTTTAAGATACATTTCCCTTTATTTCTCGAGGAAATTTTTCGTAATCATGGTAAGCACAACAACATTTTAAGCATTTCCAGTATAAGCTGACTTCTGACTGTACGAAAAACCTATACAATGCGAGGTTAGCTAAAACTGGAAATGTATAGGACCTTAATCTTTCTCGTGAAAGTAGCCTTAGTATTATTGTAGTTTATATGTACCTCTACCTACATACATACATTGATGACATCGCACTACGACCGGCAAGATTCACTGAATCAGAATCGCTTACGCACATGACTTACACCAAACGCCATATTCTAAGCGCCTGCTCGTTTTCAATCGACCTTTAAACCTGAACCTACAATTATTAGAGTAAAGAATAGTTGATTAACTTAGTTTTATCCAGCCATAGTATAAACGAGATTCTTCAGCATTTTCCTAAATGCCGCAGTATTACAATTTCACTTACACGACTTCTACTTGCAGGTCAACACGAGTATTCTACCCAATTTAAAACAAAAAACGACACATTCCTGAAAACAACTACGCGAAAAAAATATAAATAAAATATGTACTCAAGTGAACGTCCTACATACTACGTACAACAACTTGTACGTATTTCTTTACTATTACAGGGACACCCCCTCTCCCCGCCCGCCCCGCGCCTCCCACCTTACACTCCGGATCTCATGCTTACAAACTGTCGCATTACCGGTCCATCCTTGCCGACAATACCCTGACATTCATCCTCAAAACTCAACTCTATCACGTCGCAATACGGACTATGTGTCGCGAAAATGTGACTAAGGAACGCAAACGAGAAATCTTGTCAATGCAAATTGAACTATATATTCAGAAACTAAGGTTGAAGTTTGCCTGTAGTGCACTCGGTATGGTAATGATAATTCTAAGCAAATGCCATAAGGAAATAAGCTGAGTGGTTCCTTTTGGAATTGTTTACTTGAGAAGATTTCGTTTGGGTAAACAAAAGGTGGACGATGACCATAGGGTGGTGACACACCAGCGGAGGCTTTAGTGGCCACATTACCCTGCAGACAGTTGATGGGAGACAGAGTGCTTATTTATGGACAGCTCACAGGATCACCATGCGCACCGCTATCAAAGCGAATTCGAAAAATACGCAATAAAAATTATTTGTTCTGCTGAGTTAGAAGTCTACAGAGCCTAATGCCATTATTTAAATTATAGTAGGCATGTTTTTAGGAGGACCCATGCAAGCCCACTGTAATTATCTACTTCTCTGTTAATTCACTCACTCTGTTCATAAGCATCACTTTAATCCTTTGCCAACTGCTGAACAAAGGCAGATCGCAGTATTTAAGGACCTCATGAACAGATCACTATGCAAAGTCCAGTGTTTGCTGACTCTCGTCCTCTAAACCTTAACTTAGACCTTTGCGACTGCAATAGCAACGGCAGCTGATAATAAAGCTGTCTATTCTATGAATACCAAACGACAAGTTACACCTCCAATACAATGTGAATACAACAATATTCAGTTACGATAATCTACACATCACTGCTACCGTACCTGCAAACAGCATCAGCTACTGCTAGAACCAGTTAAGATACCAAAAGTGTCAATATTTACAAGGTTATCAACACAAACTATCGAGTAAAGAAACCGATGGCAATCATCGTAATCGGCCGGTTACAAGACAATGCACTACCACAATAGAGGGCCATTCTGAAAGCGCTCAGTACTAGCGACCAATCGCGTTGAGTGAAAACTGCCATAAACGGCGCTGAATAGCCTGCCAGATCAGCGGAGAGACGCGGAAGTAGGTAGAAAGGTTTTGCATCAGTGAGGTTTTGAAATGGCTACTGAATTGTAAAGCCGCAGCCGGTAGTCGGTTCGTTTGATAAGGATGTATTAAGGAACTGTAACTGGAGTTTCAAAGGGATATATTTTAGGATTGTTCTGTGGTTATAGTAGAAACTGAAGATACCATACAATATTGATATATAGTCACTTATGAAGAGCCAACTTGTCCTAAATTCCCGTTTCGAACTAACATGAAAGTTAATGAAAAACCATTATGTAAACAATACCTTTTTAAAATTTATTTTAAACCCTATAAAAGTAATTCAAAGAACAATCCCCAAACTAATTCAGTAAACAATCTAGCCATAACAGAGAAACAGGACAAACATCAAAATTTAAAATCGCTTTCACAGAAATTGAGGATAAGAGAAACAGTACAATGTGGCTATTAGCAGTAACTTATTATAGACAATTTCCTACGTTGGTACGCGACCAATCGGCCTGAGTGAGAACCGCTATAAACGGAAACAGTTACGGAACGGAATTATGGAATAAGGTACTCTTTGGACCGAGGCGTCCCTGGATTGGGACGGTGACATGTTTGGCTAGTGTACTGAATAATCTGGGAGTTTTAAGAAATTGATGTGCTGGAAATGGTTAATTATGTAGGTAATAGCTGTTTAATGTCCACATCTGAACTTGAAATATACGATGATATAAGAAACACAACACAACAAAACAAATCTGGATATTTCATTATCCTCATCAAGCTTTTCAAACGGATTAGTGTAAGATGTAGAATCTCTTGGCATGTACGTCACACATTTGACGTACTAGATTTGAACACTAATTGCTCGTTCATCCGCACCTTGGATCACCTGCAGAATGCCACAAATGCCGCAAACAACGTGGCCTAAATATATACAACATCGAAGTAGAGTACCATCGACACGAATAGAAGACTCTAAAACCAAATTACATCAATGATAGTTTCATCAACAGCTGTCTCCATTTCAACGTCATCAAGTTCAGAAAACCAGTTCAAATCTTTCATAAACATTAACAAAACTTGATCAATTCCATTCGATTCTTTATTCTAAAACAATACAATCTGAACATTTCCTGATCTCCATTACTATTATTACAATACAGTTATAAAACTCGTCTAACTTCACCTTTACCATCCTTTAATTGGTACTAGCCTGGCTAATGTTGCCAGGTACAATACTGCCGTCCCATCTGTTAGTGCGTTGTTTATTCTATGGCTGCTTTAGGAATTTACGTTCTATTGTGTTCGGGCGATGTTTTAGGTATCGGAAAGGTCAATGACATTGATGCACTAGTTAACTATGTATCGAGTTTTGTTACGGTTAAGGTTAGGAAGATCGGGTTTGGTTTAATTAAATAACATATAATCAGCCTATAATGTTCCCACTGCTGGGACACAGGCCTCCTCTCGGTGAGAGGGAGTGGGCCGTAATTTACCACACGGGCCCGTTGCGGGTTAGTAGTTGGTTTGATTGATTAGTCTGAAACAATGATTTCAGTCATAGATTCGCTCTACCACGTCAATTCTGTTTCGTTTTGACATCTCTGACACACAGAATGTCGCAGAGATTTGACTTAATTGTCATGGAAATGCCATTTTTTATAGTGTGAGCTCACTCTTCTCAGTATGGACCCCTTTTTTGCGCGATGTAGAAGCCAAAGTATAGGGCATCCACTTGGGCTTGACTTTTGGCAGTTAAAGTCTATAACAAGTTGGTTATCAATGGTTATTTAAGTGCACATATTGAACTTTTCTATTTAAATGAACGATTTTAAAATACAAGTAGCTATGCCAAACACAAATGATGATTTTTGTAAACTATACGGTTAAGGTTTCATGCTAAAGGGAAAAACAGTTTTTCCATAAGTTTTCTAAAAACTTTCACAATATAACCATTCTAGGAATACCTAGAACTGCTTGTTTCGATTAGATTTTCATATTCTTTACAAAGACATGTAACTTGATATTTTCTCTTTATTTCTTTCTTAGCAAGATATCTTAGCCAGGAGGTATATTCACATAAGGTTCTAATTTATGTACATAATTAAACATCTCGAACTTTCCACAATAATTAAATCGATACCTACTAATTTCAAAATTGATCATGTAGTTCTTATTCGGAATCGATTAAGAGAAAATTCTCGAATCGATATCATAGTGGACAAATTATGTAAATAAAGAGAGGGGGTATCTTCAATCTACAAGACGTTAATGGACAGACAGACATGGAGGCTGTTAGCTATAAAGATATCAATCAAGCTGAAGTTAGGGACATTTTGTTGTTCAAATGGTCTTGTACTATTAAATTAGCATCGGAATGGTACCGGCGCATTCCCATAAGATCACGGTATCAGAGTACTGTGTGTGGTACAAGGCAGACGCGATTATCCAATTAGATTTGATTTGATGTTGAATTAAATTAAGGACCCGTTAACATTGCTATTGTAGGCGTTTTGCTTTATTAGTAAGCGTAGATACTATATTTGTGCCTAGAATGCAACTGTGTGGTCACTGTCATCACATGTTTAAAAAAAAAGTGATTACGAGACAAAATATTATATTAGTTATTTATTTTTAGGATTATTTAATTATATTTTTTTATTATTATTATTGATGTGTTGTTTTTGTATTGTTTCTTAGACTTAAGACCAATTAAGGGCAAGTAATTATTTTATGGCGAAAGGCAACAAACGAAACGTTCAAATAATAATCTAGCAATTGATTTTGACGTTCTAAAAGTGTGATTATCACCCTAATTGTAATAAGTGATTTTCTATTTTGATTTTTCAAATCGCTCCCTCTTATAACTCGAACCACGCCTCTCAATGACCTCTCTATAAATGCACTGAGAGCGAAGTACAGATTACTTCTAACGCATAATACTCGTAACCGTTAAGGAAAGCTCCCGCGCACTGCAAGCTTATAGGAATCAATCGACTGACAACTGATGCCACTGTCCTATTGATTTTAATTAGCAAATAGAGATATGTAAAATAAAAGCTGCAAAAGCGTAGAACATTCATTCCCATTTTGTCCCACGGAACTAGGTAGAAAGTCAGCTAGGTAGCATATTGTACAGTTACCAAAAGAGATAAGTAACCAATGGATGTTTTCGAATGAAATTTGATTTGGTAAATAAACTGTTTGTTATCTATTAAATTCAATGTTGTTCGAAACAATCCATCGGTTTTTTACTAAACTTCTAGTATATTTGACGACCCTGGATACTTATCTTCTTTGGTGACCGTACTAGGTATACGTAAGTATGATTATGAGGAGTTTATGGTATGTTTAGCATTAAAAGCCTTATTGTGTTATGGTTATTGAAATAAATATGCATTTTATGCAGTAAATAAATAAGATAATAATATGCGACTATTAGTGTGAATGTGAGAATCGATGGGAAACTACGATGTCCACCTGCGTGTTTTCACAATGGGGTTTCCTACGTGGAAGAGCGATTATATCTACTTTGGTAGAAAACAAATAATCGTAGTCGATATCGAACTGGACTTAGTTATTCGTGTATGTATGATGGCTCAGTTGATGCAGTCGCTGAGAATGTCTTGCTTGTTTGATTCCTTTGAACCTTTGAACCTTGACACTGAAAACAACACAGGAAAACCACTGACTAAGGAGCAAGACGAAATGTTTCAAATAAAAACACGACATGAACATTGAAAAATTGAAAATTTGTATTGAATTGAATTGAGTTTGAAGATCAGCGAAAAATGCTTAGAACTATAGGTACGCGGGATGACAGCGTAGAACCTAACTCCTATGACAACCCAGGATAGAGCATCCTGTCGCCGCTGTCCGTTCAAGAAGACCCTACCCCAGATAGAACTGGGATTAAGGGCTGGAACAAGAAGAAGAGTGGTGGTGGGGTATTGGAGTGGCGATTAGGTTGTCATGGCGAGTGGCGGTTAGGTTCGAATGTTAATTGTTTTTACTTATTTTAAATGTGTATGTTAAATAAATACGTGATTTCAATCGCCACCCTGTTTACTTGAGAAAATGTATACCTACTATATACTCAGTCATGCTTTCTACAAAATCTCTTTCGAAAGTAAATTACACCCCGTCATTATAATTTCAATCCAAAGCAATACCGATGACATGATTCACACAGACACGAAGCCCATAACTTGTGCACTAAATGACTTCGACTTCCATCAATATAAGTAGCTACCACTAGACGAACTACAAAACTAATTACAAGGAAAATTAAAATGATTCACGAACATAACGACTTGTACGTGGCTTATTACAGGGGTGCTCAACCTGTGGGAGAGCGGAAGCGAGACTAGTTTTGAGGGAATGGATTTGTACTAATGATATTGCACTAGAGAAGATGTCTTGTTGAGTTTTTTGTCCATTGTTCTCCATACGAAACAATTTTTTGGAAGGGGTGACTAGAATCAATTCTATTTTATTGTAAATTTTGACGTTCAAAAGTGCCTTTTACGTGCCTATTTGAAATAAATGCCTTGACTTTGGTTTTGCAACTTTACATTTAGGTTCTTTCACTTTTGAAATGCGTAGGTACGTCTAATACTTTAAGTTAAGAGATTGTTGGCATATTGTAAAAAACATTGTGCCCTTTACGGTCACAATGTTTTTACATTATTCATTTATTTAATTTTATTTAGGTAAGTATAACATTTACGTTCCATACAATGTTAGTAAATAATACTTATAACTATGTTAGTAAAATTATTAATTAATTATTAACTGTTATTTAGTATTGAGGTGTGGGCTTAAAAACAGAAAAACTTTACTGAATAGGACATAATTTCCACCTTTCGCTTGTCGTAGCTAAAGAGGCACTGAAGTATCATATAATATTACAACCACCTCTTTTCGACTAGTAAACACAACTTTAGGTACCTGCAGATAGACTGAAAATCTTTTGACACTAGTAGCTAACGTACAACTTACTGCAACTGATTGGTCGTCATCTGCCTGCCTTTTTCCAACTATGTTGGGGTCAGCTTCCAGTCTAACCGGATCCAGCTGAATACCAGTATTTTACATGGAGCGACTGCCTATCTGACCTCCACAAACCAAGTACTAGGTAGCAATACCTTGGTAAGACTAGTTGTCAGACTTTCAGACTTTTGACGGCCCGTAACAACTGTCAAAGGTCCACGAATGATAGCCGGAACCAACGGCTTAACGTGCCTTCTGAGGCAAGGAGGGGTCTTGGTATGTACAGATGGTCCCATCCAAGGACCAACCACGGCAAGCGTGGCTTAACCGGATCGATCGTCCCGTGCGGCTGTTATTACTTAGCCACAAGTCCCAGTTATTGCAACTGGTTGGTGCGCGTAACAAAATAAACAAAAAAGGTTCACTACCGCTGGTATACAGGGTGGGGTCGTCAGTCCCCATAAATCGTACAGACATACAGAAATGATATTTTGTTATTTAAAGGCGCTAGTTAATTTCACATCGGACTATAAATCACTCTTTTAATGGGTATCTGTTGAAAAAATAACTCTAGCGTTGTTACTAGGTATTTTGTTAATGAGATTTTTTTTTCTTTTCTTTATATGGAGATATCATCTTTATTTTTAAGTTGAGTGATAGCAAAAATGCCTGAAGGTTGAACAATAGATCATTTTTGTTGACTACCAAGTACCAGGTCTAAAGACAGCAACAGATATTACACATTTTGGTGTCACTATCGTAAGCAACAAGCTGAGCTGTTTGGTTTATCATTTCAGTTCTCTTTTCTTTGCATCCTGTCATCATAATCAGCCTATAATGTCCCTACTGCTGCGACACAGACCTCCTTTTATCCAGAGGGAGTGGGCTGTAATCTACCACGCGGGCCCAGTGTTGATTAGAAGATGTCACATGTCTTCGAATTGTTGGTTCCAGGACATGCCGGTTTCCTCACGATGTTTTCTTTCACCGTTTTGAGAGCGGTGGTGATGAAATTATTTACACAAAATAAAGCGCCTGTCTGGGTTTGACTGACAAGTTGTAAGCCGGGGCCGTTACCACTGGGTCACCACTGCTCGTACTTTAAACTTGCTTCTTGCATTGAATCAAAATAAATGATTACTAAAATCACGTATGTTGTCTCACTAAACCTGGGCTAACAATAAACGCTTTCTTGTCAACTTCTACAATAGGACGAACATTTTTCTTGTGATTCTGCCAGCTCTTACTTAATTTATTCCTAGTCATTATATTCCATATCCCAGGTTGTAGTAATTATTCCATCGTAGCAGGTGGCTTTCTGTAGTTTCTGCTTACTCCCATGGGAAAAAGGCTTGAGCTTATGTATGTAGTACGAGTGAATATTCTATTTTGTCCTAATTTATTTATATACATAACTTCTTTAATTCTAACCAACAGCCGACAGGGACATCGACGTGCAACCTGTTAACACGGGCTCAGTACATGATTCTGAACCTTTCTGAAAAAAAATTAATCAGTACATTTTGACCGCGTAGGTATTACACTATTTCTATGAAACAGCATTTTTTTTTATAACCGACCAAACATTCCTACGCTACAGCGTCTAGAATTATGTGCTAAATTGGGTAGTTGCATGATATTGAATACTATATATTCTAGTAGATAATATATCCATACATGTAATACAATAATAGAATTCGAAATCAAATTTGAAATCGGTCGAAAAATAAAGAACTTATAACTTATAGAAACTTTTTGTCTATCTCTTTCTCGCAAAACGAAGTTTTGCATGTAATTTATATGGCGATACTGAACTATGACGTCACAATTCAGTATTTCCCTCTCTGTCTAATTGAGAGTTTTGAACACTCATATCTTTTCAATTTTTAAAAATATTAAAAAACTGTTTATACCAAGCTATTAGTGAGGTAAAAAGCTTCAATTTAAATAATAAAAAAAAATAGTCAACTCGCGGATTCATGGTTACAGTTTGCGCGTCGAGGTGGGATGCCAGCCTGTATATCCATGACCTACACTGTACCTTTTTCCTCATTAAACCCATAAACTTGGTTATCTCGTACAGTATGAACTATAAATCTTTGATGTGTGTAAAACAATAAATTACTTTGTATCAAACGTGTCATGGTTCTCAGCTTTATGAGTAAAGTAGAGGTTAATGTGGTTACTGCTGCAGTTTTCTAAGTTTATGGGTTTTTAGACGAGCTGCTCAGTGCATAGGAATGTTTGTGTTTTTAGGATAATCGGGCAAAAGCCTCTGGTTTTCCCCCAAAATTGTGAAGCTGTCTAAATAGCTGCAGTAGAATTGTGTTAAGTAAGATTTATTAGTGTGATTTATACTGAGAAAGTGCTGGTATATGTTCAACTATGCAAATTTAATGTTAGTCGTAATTTTAAGACATTTTATTATTTTTCTCAATACAAAATCGATCCGTCTACAAACAGTCTGTTTAATTGTTATAAACTGTACCCTAATTGCGTAAGCCACTATCAAACACAATCTGAACCTTTTTGAACGATATTGCTGATCCATTGCTGAACTGAATTGCATGTTCGAAAAATTTGTTTGCTCAATAACGTTAATTACGTAATTAAAGTTGTCGAACTGTCTAAATGAAAGCCATTGGTACTGGTAGTGTGTAACGCAATTATTTCGCAGTAATGGTGCAAATGTTTTTGAATAAGTTATACTCAAGCTTTCGTCTCCTCCTATTCCTTCCACAACCATACATCTCCATAAACAAATCTAAAATTTTACGTGAAACAACAAAACATATTTCTAAATATAACCCTAAATCTTGTGCTGTTCCCATAAATTCCGAGAGCACAAACCCCGAGGCTGTCAGTCCGTCTGTGTGCAGCGTAACTCAGGAACTGGCCAGTCTTTGTTTTATCTAGATCTGCCATCGCCTGACGCGCAATAGCGCAATGAAAGATTGGAGATACAAAGATCCACTTTCAATATAAATCTTCTAGTATCAGTTGTACGTCAGTTTTGCTTGATATATCGTGATGAAGGTTTGGAGTTTTGTTTTCGTGTCAAGTTTCATCAAGCTCGTTCGTAAAAGAGGAACGACTTAATGTCTTCGTGGCTAACTAATAATTGTTTTGACAAGAATATCATTACTGTTGTACTTGTAGGTTGCAAACAAATCGCGCATTGCGTCTTAAATATTCGACAAATTAACCACAACTATCTAAATTTTTGTCATTGCCTGTATGCCTACGTAAGTTTTTTGTGATTAATTTACTCTGAGCTGTTATTATAAAATTAATAGAATATTCGTTTTTGATAAAGCCTATTCTGGACTATACATATTAAATTGGCTGTTTCAAGAAATCGCATAATCCAATCTACCAAAAAAGTATTTAATTTTTTATCAATAAGTAGGTATCAAATAGAAACTATTTTCCCACGAAACATAACCATAACTATCTCTTCTCCACCTCCTAAATCAGCGCAAATAAAGAAAACATCTTCTAAGCAATTTTATATGTTCCCTTGCCAATAAAATTTAAATCCAACTATCGTAAATCGTCAGCTGATTAATACATACGACATACGTATAAAATACTTGGTATAATCAAAACAAAAGAATTTGTTCATCAGTACCTACTATAAATTGGAGCTGGAATAGTCGCAAATCACAGGGTTTTCCGACTAGCGCCCTGATAGGAGTCGGCAACGTGTGGCTGGTTTAAAAAAGGATAAGTTTAAAAAGAATAGTCAATGAATTAGACGATTTGTATCACTTGGCGCCGGTTGTTTGAAAGCCTTAACAAAAGCTGCTGTCACATCTTGTGTTAGCTGTCGACCAAAATACTTAAAGACATTCAAGTAAGACTGTGGGAAATGAAAAGTTCAATACATCTTTGTAGGTACTTAATTAAGCGTAGGTAATTAAAAATATAGAGAGACATCGAAATTTTCAATGAACTCTATCCAATTAAGTCAGATCTAAAAGCAAATACTAATGAGATTTAGTTCTTATTAGATGAATCGTGACAATGCGTCAGGAGCTAGTTTACGTGAGCAGCATGAGCTCAAGCTAATTACTTTTTAAAACGAGAAACCAAACCATTAAAAGCTTAAGCATCAATCCAGTTATCTTATATCATTCAGTTTCTAATTAGAAAATAATTAAACACAAAAACAAAGGAATCTTATTAAAAATCCCCATACATTCTTCACTAACTACTCCTACATCCTTTAAAAAACAACGCCCATAAGTTGCGCGTCCCTGCGTATATCAAGATGTGTGCGTTACTCGGCCTGCGCCTGCGCATTGACAGATTTATGTGAGAGGATGCCCGTCGACCCATCCCCACCACGATTAGATAAATTAACTAGTTTTAACGCTCCATCATTTTAGGGTTAGATTCGGTTTGGAAATTTGGTGGATCGCTTGATTTGGAATGGACAGAATTTTTAATAAGATCTTAAATGAGATTGGCACACTTCTTCTTCTTAACGTATCGATGGCAAACATTTCAAATATCTTTGACCCAAAATTCAGATGCCCGAAGCCCGGTAAATCGGCACACTGACTGGCTATTTCCAGCAGTGGGTGAAGTCGGGCTGTTAGTGCTGATGCTTAATGGTCTCCTAGATTCATTTCAGACCGATCAAAGAAGACTGGCGACAACATGAGTGCAACTCATTTTGTTAGGGAGCACAACAAGCCACTTACCCTGTATGTAGTACCTAGCCTATGTACCCGATAAGATTATAAAAGAACTGATTTGTATTATAATAATAGAATAGATCGCCTCCTAAAGGATTTATGTTTGTTATTAAATACCGCTTCACGGTGACGTAATTTGTAAATAATATTGCATCATCTTTCGTATTGAAACGGACAGGTTCGTACCTGCCGCCCTGGGCGTGCCCTCGGCGCTCGACAAGCAGCGACCTGATCCCTAGAAGAAATCGTAGAAAAATGGGCGAGTATAAATATACCCCACTCTGGAATTATGAGTCAGTCGTAAAATATCACCGGTCGAGTAAGACCACACGAAAGCTACCTATGCTCGACTCCCGGGTCTACTCGCGGTAATTAGCATTAGAATCCAGTCTTAACGTGTATTGTATTAGTCTCATAAGTTATTGTGTAAAAACTCCTTTGCGTATGTTACGCTATTGTCTTTTCTTGTGTTTATGTGTGTCCGTCGTACTAATTAATTGATTACAAGTGCATTTTACCTATGAAATTCACTTGTCTCATTTCACTGATCACCACACCTTATCCACCCTTGCGCCTATATATCGAATAATTTGGTCCTTCGCTGCCGGATTGGTGGTGATTAGTGATGAGTGAACATAGTGCGATAATCACGAGGAGCAAACTGCGTAAGTTGGAGGTCGAGATGAACAAGCGTCGCGGCCTAGAAGCTGACTCTGGGGTGCCGTCTGAAATGGCACCCGGTTCGCCGTCAATAGCACCCTCAACGTCGACGTTTCCTGCCCCTGTGACCCCACTGGCTGGCCCCGGTCGTGCAACCGACCACCGTGAAATCGCCACGCCAGTGAGGTCGGTGAATGTACAGAGGGTAAGATCCACGACGAGCCACGTCTCCTCGAAGAGCGGTCAGAAGAGTGCCGACTTCCTTCGAAGGAGGGTTGAGTACGAGGCTCAGAAGGAATTGGTGCGCCTGAAGGAGAACCTGATACAGAAGAAGCTGGAAGCAGATCTAGCCGAGATAGACGCCGCAGCCGACGAAGACTTATCAGACGATGAAGGAACAACACGTCGAGTAGAAGACTGGGTTTCAGAGACGACTCCCGCAGTAACTAGTGTAATGCCCGCGCCCGACATGTCCGACCATCCGCCGCCGCCGCGATTAGAATCTGTGTACGTGAAACCCCGCGATGTACCAGTGTCAGTGCCGCCGATCACATATACACCCGCGCTCCGACAGAAGGGTGCGCCCGCCGCAGTACAGTTTCGTGAACCGACGTACCTCACTACGCCCGTCGCGACGGCGAGCGCCCCGCTAGCGCCGCCTAGGGAAGCGCCGGGTAGAGACGCACCTGAGTGGGAGAACACGTACAACGACGACACGGATAGAAGTAGGTCACGTGACAGGAAAATAGACCAGCTCGCGGACGCTATCTCGAACATGGCGCGACCGCGACCGGTACCGAGGCAAGCATACGAGCTGCCACACTTCAATGGAGACCCAGCGGAATGGCTATCGTATAAGAATATGTACTACGATACGACAGCCCTATACAACTTTAAAACACACGAGAACCTAGCGCGCCTAAAAACCTCACTACAGGGGGAAGCTAAGTTAGCAGTGGAGGACCTATTACGAACATCAACTAGCCCGTCAGAAATCATGAAAACATTAGACGAAGAGTTCGGGCATCCGAACCTAGTGCTTGAGTGTGCCCTAAGAAAAGTGCGTGCGTTACCTAAAGTAACAGAAAGTGGCCGCGAACTTAGGAAGTTCTCCACTACAGTGCGAAATTGTGTATCATTGTTAAGAAGTGTACAGGCAAACGGATACCTAAATAACCCACAACTGGTAAGTGAATTATTACACAAGCTTACACCTATACAACGTGCTCAATACGGAGAATTTGCAATGGGTTTGGCTACCAACCAGGGAATAGATGTGCGAGTGTCGCCGAGCCTAGAAATACTCGCGGAGTTTTTGAGCCACCTAGCCAGAGCCACCTCATATTACTTACAGATGAGTGTAGATGTACCTAGCAATGTAAATAATACAGTGAAGCCACGAGGCAACACGTCAGCACATAGACCACCCAGAAACATACAAAGGGTTCATGTTACATCTACAGAGAGCGAGCAATCTACGAAGCCGTTTATAGATAAATGTACTCTATGTGGGCAGGTACACAACTTAACTAAGTGTGAAAAGTTTAAAGAACTGAAGGTCAATGACCGCTGGGACCATGTGAAACAACATAGATTATGTTTCAAGTGTATCGTGAAAAAACATGGAAAGAATTTTTGCCGCGCAAATAAATGCTCGGTTTGTAATTATCCGCATCATATACTATTACATACTGAAGTAAATAGTGAAAGTGTCACCAATGTAAGTGACTATAATGGAAAAGCGTTGCTAAAGATAATACCAGTATGTGTAACAGTGAACGGCAAAGATAAGGATTGTTATGCCCTGTTGGACGACGGAGCCACAGTGTCGCTATTAGATGAATCGTTAGCGACGGACGTCAAAGGTCAACAAGTGCCGCTAGTGTTACGTAGTGCGCGCGGTCAAGAGATCGTGGATAGAGCGTCGCGGGTGATCGACATAGCGGTGCGCGGGCCGAACGGACAATCCTATGAAGTGAAGTGTCGTACGTTAAAGAAATTGGACTTGCCTACTCAGACAGTGCCAGCTGCATTGATAGCTGAGCACGCCCACCTTCGACACTTGGGTTGCGAAGAAATGAGAGGTGCCCGGCCGCTGCTGTTGCTGGGGCAGGACAACTGGGAGTTGCTGACCAGCCAGGAGATTCGACGAGGGAAATCAGGTAAGCCAGTTGCCTCGTTAACCAGTCTAGGGTGGGTGGTGCACGGGCCTGTGGGTAGCAGTCACTCTAGTGACCAAAGTGTTAATTGTGTAGTCGACTTAAACATTGATTTACATAATATTGTGAAAAAACAGTTCGAGTTAGAGGCTATTGGTATCTCAGAGGTGCCTCGGACGCACCAAGACATTGAAAGAGCAAACAGTACTCTGGATACCACCAGTCGCCAGACAGATAGTGGCGACTGGGAAGTAGGTTTGTTGTGGCGTCGGGACGACCCACAGCTACGCGATAACTATAAACAAGCGCGTCAACGTCTAGCGGGTATCGAGCGCCGCTTACGTAGAGACTCTGTGTACGCCGCTGCCTACACGGCACAGATAGATAGGTTGATAGAGGAAGGGTACGCCAGTAAAGTAGAAGGCGCGGTCAATTATGACCCTATATGGTATTTACCCCACTTTGGGGTAATGAACCCTAATAAGCCCGGGAAATTAAGGCTAGTATTTGACGCCGCGGCAACTTGTAATGGAACCGTTTTAAATAAAAATGCCGCTCAGTTTAAAGATATATACCCCGAGGCAGTAGCAGCTATACATAGCAAACATTACGTGGGTGACTACTTGGACAGTACGTGGTCTGTCGAGCCGGCCAGCAAGTTAGTCGAGGAGGTGACCCACATCCACGCCAAGGGCGAGTTTGTCATACGGGGGTGGGTCACCAACTCTCAGGAGCTGCGCGACAGACTGCAAGTAGCCTACCTAGCGGGGACAGATCTGAATGGGAAGAGAGGGGTAGCCATGGTTACCGGTAAGGCTAGAGTTGCGCCACAGAAAGTTGTGTCCGTTCCCCGTTTAGAGATACAAGCCGCTGTCTTAGCATGTCGACTAGCCGACACAGTAGAGAAAGAGATAGGTATTCCGATGAGTACTAAATACCTATGGACAGATAGCGAAACAGTATTAAAGTGGATTAATTCCGACGCTTTAGAATTCCAAAGGTTCGTGTCCCACCGCCTAGCGGAGATAGGTTTCAAGTCACAGCGAGGCGACTGGCACTGGATTTCCTCTGCGATGAACCCGGCTGATAAGGCCACCCGATCGGACTGGCCCAATAACGGTGACGAGTGGCTGTCGGGGCCCTCGTTTCTTTTATGTCCACAGGAGGAGTGGCCGACGGGCGTCGACCTCGACGCGGTGGTTGACACACACATGGAAAGAGTACAACGAGTGCACGCGGCTGGGATGCCGACCGAACCGCCGCTGCGACATGAGCGGCTGCCGACATGGACGCGCGCGTGGCATGTTGTGGCGCGTGTGCTAATTTTCGCAGAGCGCTGTCGCAGGCAACGCACCTCATCCACCGTGCGCGCAGCCCTGCGCGACCTGGACCAGGACAAGGTGCAGAGCGATGCCACGGGCCGTGGCATCGCCTGGCACTTCAACCACCCGGCATCCCCGCATATGGGCGGGTGCTGGGAGCGACTGGTGCGTTCAGTTAAAAACGCACTCAAGGCGACGCTTAGAGAGCGTACTCCGCGCGAGGAGGTACTCTACACCCTCCTCGCAGAGGCCGAGCTAATCATAAACAGCCGGCCTCTCACCTATATCAGCAGCGACAACGAACACCCGGTGGTGCTGACGCCCAATCATCTCCTGCTGGGCACTGCCGCAGGAGATGCTCCGTGTACGCGTGGGCACGCCACCGACCTCGACTCCCGCCGCATGTGGCGACGTGTGAACGCGCTGGCCGACCTCTTCTGGAGGCGATGGCTGCGCGAGTACCTACCGACGCTGCAGCAAAGAAATAAGTGGGCAAATAACGTGCCAAACGTGAAAGTGGGGGATGTTGTTTTAATTACCGATCAAGGTAAACCCCGTAACCAGTGGACCCGAGGGGTCATAAAAAGTGTCTATCCCGGTGCGGACTCTATTATACGAGTAGTAGACGTTAGAACAAATCATGGGGTCCTGCGTCGACCCGTTGTCAAGGTTGTTGTACTTCCTACGAACGGAGAAGTAATCGGTTGAACCCTCTTACTGGGGGTGGGATTGTTAGGGAGCACAACAAGCCACTTACCCTGTATGTAGTACCTAGCCTATGTACCCGATAAGATTATAAAAGAACTGATTTGTATTATAATAATAGAATAGATCGCCTCCTAAAGGATTTATGTTTGTTATTAAATACCGCTTCACGGTGACGTAATTTGTAAATAATATTGCATCATCTTTCGTATTGAAACGGACAGGTTCGTACCTGCCGCCCTGGGCGTGCCCTCGGCGCTCGACAAGCAGCGACCTGATCCCTAGAAGAAATCGTAGAAAAATGGGCGAGTATAAATATACCCCACTCTGGAATTATGAGTCAGTCGTAAAATATCACCGGTCGAGTAAGACCACACGAAAGCTACCTATGCTCGACTCCCGGGTCTACTCGCGGTAATTAGCATTAGAATCCAGTCTTAACGTGTATTGTATTAGTCTCATAAGTTATTGTGTAAAAACTCCTTTGCGTATGTTACGCTATTGTCTTTTCTTGTGTTTATGTGTGTCCGTCGTACTAATTAATTGATTACAAGTGCATTTTACCTATGAAATTCACTTGTCTCATTTCACTGATCACCACACCTTATCCACCCTTGCGCCTATATATCGAATACATTTCCTGAACACGATTAAACAAAATAGATCAGAAACCAGAAACTGACAAATCCTAGTTTAATCGTCAGTAAATCTAATAAATGATAAAATAAAAACACGCCCCGATATAATCGGCCAACAAATCGACGCTTAATTCGAACATTAGTCAGTTATACTCGAAGACATCTTGTAACAAGTCTGCAATCACTCTGAGATTAGTACCAGGTATTTATAATGTTGTTTTAGTAGCTTTCATATAGAAAGCGATGCGCTAACTCAACTAGCCTGGCTTTAAATTACGCTAAATGGGACCATACATCCACCGGCCTTATCTGCGCGCCATATTTGAATACAGGGTGTGAAATCTTGCTAAAGAGCTACATTAAGTTGCAAATTACTGAAGATAGTTTATTTAGATTTGCTTTTGATTTTCTTAGGTGTATTGGACCGTGATTTGTGGGTAGGGAAGTGTTCCTTTGTTTTTGGTTTGTTTATACAATTGTGAAAGAAACTTAGTGAACATTGGATTGGTACCTATAGTCTGCCTGTTGTCTGGCTGATAGTGGTTCCAATGCTCAAATTCAATGTTGTACAGTCTTAAATCTGATATGAAAGGTTGAATTCTTAATTGAAAGTGATTTTGCGTAAACAAACCAATATTTTTGGTTTTATTAATTTACAATGTCACCTCCTGATTATTATGCATACGAAAAACTGAAGAATCTCAAAATAACGCACACAATTTACATCCACGACACATCAGATCGTAAACATGTTTGCTATCTAATAACATGTACATGTTATTAGATAGCTCGTTTCATGTCAAATATTCATCGGCATACAATGTTGCCGTACGCGGCGTCATCACGACACAACATCGCAACACTATTCTACATATCTATGGAATTATATAATAAAATACGACTGTCATCCGTCATAGTGTTGCAACCCGGATCGAGTCCTAGCCGACACGCAATCGTAAATCTGGCTCAGCACTGACGCGTCAGTCATACAAATCATTCAAACTCTCTTGAAACCCGATCGTAAATACGTCTGAGTGTAGCATTAATCATTTTGAATACAGAATAAGAAGTGCCTCGGGCGTACGCGATTGGTCGTCACTAAACGAACAATTATTCAAATGGCGCGCTCCGATTGGTCGACGGCCGTTCGGTTTTTTACGTTGACAGAGTGATGGATTCGACCCTTCGACTCGTGCGCAGTTTAGTACCCATTTCATTGTTGTGTGCGTACGTTTATGTAGCGAGCGAGCTATCAATCTCCGTCTAAAAGTAAATGCTTGGAGTTTTTGTGCTCTTATTTGCGATTGCAACGTTTAACATCTTTTTGTGCAATTAACGCGGTGATAAATGATTTTTTACTTTTTTATTGATAGTAATAAAATAAAACCTTTGTAAAGACCGCAACACGTAAAAAAGGCTCTAGACATTCATTTTATGCGTTCGCACACGTTTAATGCGTTAATGTGGCTTCTAAAACTTGTAAGGAGAAATAATTGCTGGCCGTTATACCTATATGACGTGCACATTCACACGCATTAACTCCAATAAAAAGGGAACAGGTATTTAAATTCCACTTGTATCACTATGCCCTCATGCACTATAGTCTCTATCACAAAAGATAACACGCTGTATATCAACAGTCACTGTCACATTCGAAATAGTCAACTACCCGCATCGGAGTCGATAAGTGTCGACTATTCGATAGCGTATCTGGACGATTTATCCGAGTAGAATATCGATACCCGGAAGCACCTCTGGACGGCGGGAAAATGGCGGCGGCCGGCCCTCCGCGATTGGCTGAAGCAGCGCGCGCGCACCTCACATCTGTCACTAACTATTACCTTTTTATGTAGGAACTTTACGAGTAAGTTTATAACCACGGACGCCCATCGCGAAGCGGTGAAAATATTTAAACCCCATAAATTTTTATGGTTTAAAATAAACGGTAATGGGGAGTTATGTATAAAATACTTGTAATGTATGTGACTTTATCAGTGGTCTTGATTGGTTTAGAGATGGTCGGGCCCTTTGAAGTTTTAACGCGATTTTAATTGATGGTCATTAGAGTTTAAGTATGAGCTACTTATAGTAAAACTCTGAAGCTTCTTGGTACTATTTTATTAGCGTTCCTGAGATCAAATATTGGACAAGATATTTATTACGTTGGATATTTTAAAGTAATAAAATTTATGATGATGATTGGATTCCTATGAATTTTATTTCCAATATATTGAAGAGATAAAGCTGCTAACTTGCTGTAGCATAAAATTACATTATAGAGATTATATGCATTGTAGCTTTGCTAATGTTTTTCAATAAAATTACTAACAAACAACTTTTAAAAAAATGTACTCAGTTCGTCTCTGCTAGGTATGTGAGGACACCAGTAAAAATAATGCCCTTGTAGTAGAGGTATACGTACTCGTATGTATCTACATAATATCGTTACTTACACTCAAACTGTAGGGGTATCGAATTTTTCAAAACTGCACCGTGACTTACCTGCAAAGAGAAAAAAACAATTATTACTACTTACACTCTACGTAAACTAAAGGTACAGACGCCAGCACATCAAGTTACCGGAAACTGTCAAATTTTCCCAATCAATTTTGAACCTTATGCTTTAGCTATAAAGTTGAAAATCTATTAAAGAAATTTGACAGATTGTAGTAGCTTGATGTGCTGACCTCTGTACCTATAGAACACCCACATTTAACCAATCATGTTTTAAGTCCCGTGTAATAGGGGGCGAACTGACTTTAATGTATTGCCTTTCACCGAGATTTTTTGACCAAATGATTTGGTTTTGAAAAAGGTCACTCTGCCTAACCCTTCGGGGTTCTACCACGTGATGTTATGTTGTAAAGTCAGTTTGGCCTTAACAGTCCACGACAAAAAAACTGCCCTGCATCCAACAAATATTTACAAAAACAATAGCTCTTTCAGACTTTCACGAAAATAACTCGCAATACTTCAAAAGTAGTGACGCAAGTCTTACACAAGCTTAAGTTTCAGTCTTTCAGCCGTGACAGTGAAGGCTTTAGCAGGACACGTTTCCGGTTCCGGCTGGCAATTAAATCTTTGTTTAACGAAGAAAACTTAATTAAATAGTCAAAGGGAGCTTCTTTGATTGATATCATTATTGTGGAGGTGGTTTGCCTGTTATATAGGGTATAGTTGTACTTTAAAAACTATGACTTAAGTGCCTTTTGTTTTTTTTTAACAAATAATTTTAATTAACAAGTACTTTACTTTGAATTGCCATACCAAAATTAAAGAAAATGAATTATGGTCAGTAAAAAAATCTGTCAAACATACTTTCAGAAATATATATACTGTTTTTTTTAATTTTATTTTAAACTAGCGACCCGCCCCGGCTTCGCACGGGTGCAATGGAAAAACACTGATAATTTTAGAGCCATTATTTCTCGTAAAAAGTATAAGATAAAAAATGGTTATTGTGGGTTATCCCTAAGAGGTAGACATATACCATTGCGGACTTTTTTGTAGACCTTTTTAAGGTGTACAATACTGTAGTACATTATTTTGATATATCTCGACGGGTTCAGCCAGCGTTTACAATGTAAGCGAAAAAAAATGTGTTTATTTACGACATTACATTAGAAACCTCTAAAATTACCAGTGTTTCTCTACTATATTATGCATGTATTATACATATAAACCTTCCTCTTGAATCATTCTATCTATTAAAAAAAACCGCATCAAAATCCGTTGCGCAGTTTTAAAGATCTAAGCATATATAGGGACAGACAGACAGGGAAGTGACTTTGTTTTATACTATGTAGTGATATCAGTGCATGCAGAACATACCCAGTAAAATGCTCTCCCTACAAAGGAAAAAGTAAAACACAACAATAAACGTTTGACATTTTAATAGTTGAATGTTGGCAGAAACGTGTCTTAAAAGATCTATTTACTAAAACAAAAATCATTTGACACAGTTTATTAACTTCACACTAACAAAGTAGGTATTTGCACCTCTTAAAACTTACCTACCACTACAGACTAAAACCACAATCGATTTGCAATCAAACAAAATCGTGGTCGAATTTACTACAAAATGTAAAAGCTTGCACTGTCACATGAAAGCTTTAGATTGTCGCCTAATGACAGCAGCACCGTTGACCACTTAGTCGATGGTCTGCCCAACTCCTAATGACTAAATAAACCGCCAACTGAGTGACAAACACAATCACAGAAAAGTAAACTCAATTTCAAACCAAATTATCAGACGAAAATATAGTTACATAAAAATAAAACCTCAAAATCCAACGATCATTTCAATTGACTAATCAGAGCGCAGAAGTTGACCTAGCAACATACTAATTCCCCACTAAAGCTACTACATAACACTATTGTTTCCAAATGTATAAATTAATAACGGTATTAAAAAAGCTATAACGATAAAAACGACCCACACGTTATCACATTACAAGATCAAAAAGTTTAGATTTCTATAACGCATTTAACGTTAGCCGCCAACAGTACAATAAAACTTGAAATCGGTCATTTTTAATGTGTTTTTACGAGCCGTTTAAATCGCGTTTATTTAACTGTAAAAATGTTACGACAAAAGGTATTTTATCGTTGTTGGTATGCATAGTTTCCGTAAAGTTTCTGATATTAATTCGATTACGGTGGACATGTTAAAGATCATGGAGGTTCTTGTCAAATATAGCGGTAAGTTGTATGGCGCACTGCTCGGCTCCTTTGTTGTTGTTTATTTATTAATGAAAGAATTCATTTTGCATTTATAATGAGAGTTTTGTTGTGATATCCAGTTTTGAACCGATGTGTTGCTTAGATTAGGTGTTTGTTCGACATTTTCTAAGTTTATCTACCGACAGCATCGCTTTTATTTGCAAGTTGAGACAATACAAGCTATAAATGAAATTATGGCGTATTAAACAGTATAAAATTGGTTAATTGATTAGAATCATAAAATTTTATGAAAATGAAGTGTGCTTTTTGAATATTAAATTATGTCTGATCAACTTATAGATAGACATTAATGACAGTATTCTTTTTTAACAGTCGAAGCATTGCGACAGAAGAATGCAAAAATGTAGGGCATTTAAAGATGCCCTACATATTTTACAAAAGGTGATTTGCCACCTACGGTACAACTATGAATTTTTAGAACATTTTCTTGTTTTCTATGCTACCGTTATCTCTATGGCAACATCAAAATCAATCAGCAATCAATTAACAATGCAATGCAAAGGAACCAAACAGAAAAATACATATTTTCCTTAATATTACACTGGATAGCGTTCATACGATATAGAGATAATCAATACGAATTTCTTATTTTTAAGCTTGCCCAACGAAACGACCAAAACAAAGCAGTAAACTATTCGAGAAGAAATTGATACTAATTGCTGCAGTCGTCTGATCAAGCCCAGCCGTGTCCGTTTCGGTACCAGTCGCCAAATCAAGCCAATATGTAGTTATTTCAGCAATGCAGCATCTCACTAGCTCAGTTACATTCTAGATACACAACACCTCTACCAAAGGTTCCCGATTAAATCTCGAAACTCGAACACTAATATGAAATCGATTCACACGATGTTATCGATAAAAAACAGATACAAGAAAAATGTTACCGGCTAACGTAACGATACCCATAACCAATCAACTGATTTAGATAATTATTTTATTGCTGGGAAAAATTGTGTTAAATCGGTGAAAAAAGCACATAGCATATTGTTAATGGGTGTTGATAACGATTTGTTGGATATAAATCAAATAAGCTAATTGTTTATGACGTTAATTTATGTTTTGGTCGATAAAACCGAAAATTGGGTCTTTTTTTGTGTAAGGTAAATCTAACAGTGATTTAAATGTAGTAAAAAAACTCGAGTGAGTGGAGAATATTAAATCATTATCATCGTATCGGGCAATAAACCTGTGTTTGTTCTATTAAATAATAGTTTTATATTACTAGTTTAACGGCATTCAAGAAAACTACCACAAATGAGTTAGAAAAAAAAACCGATTTTAATTTCACTTTTTTACTCAAGGCAGTAGTTTAAACTATCACCCCAAATTCGAAAGCGAGAAACTCTCGACTGGAACCGTACCTACAAAATATAGTAGTATCTTTGTAACCAGCATAACAAAGGCTTGGACTAAGATCAACACACATTAGCTCTCAGACTTTGACCTGCCCCATTACTTATTGACGGGGAGGACAAAAATATATCGTCACGGATAGATAAAATCAGACGAAGCTACATATTATAGGCATTGTCTGTATGGCCAGCGGCAACGTAGTTAGAACTGCATTTATTATTAGTAAAAGGGTGAATTTCTAGTACTTTCACTGTCATGTTTTCTTTGCTAAATAGATGCAGTGGATGGGTTTATTTGGATTTGCACTTAATTTGAATAAACTATGTATGCTGTCAACGGTGTATCCAATTTCAGATGATTGAATTTGTCAGCGGACTACTTAAGAATCGATCTGTCTTGGTTGTGACTATCTGTTTTAAGGTTTTAGTCATAAGATATGCCTATTAAAATTGCCTGTCCAAATACTATTGGCAGAAGCTTTCCAAGGGATCATAACCTTGATATCAATACAAGTCAAACCCCATATGTACAGTTAGAAGGACAAATCGGTGCGTACAGTCGACGACACAATAAGCCCATGTGTCAGCGACAGTTATCTCACAAGACACCACAATCTCTCCAACTGTCGGTCACACACAGACGGACCCGGGTATAGTTTGATGTATATTAGGGAATAGGCTGGAGGGCTTTCATAGTAACGTATGAATACTTATCTTGTTGCTAGTATACTGTATAAAGAAATTCTCAGACTTTTTGAAAGTCTTAACGATTGAGGCTACAGAAATCGCAATAGAGATATTTCCCAGGTCCAATATTTTGGATGTTATGGTCCAAAAGATTTTGTGGATTGTTCTTTTTAGACTTGTAGTTGTAGGTGGTAGACTATCAATATAGAGTAAGGCCACATTAAAATCATAGGATATTTACTGGTGAACATTTTCTTGTGTAATGTTAAATTCATTTACTTTGTTGCTCATAATCAGCCTATAATATTCCCACTGCTGGCCGTAATCCACCAAACGGGTCCAGTGCGGGTTGGTAGATGTCACGTTTTCGAGTTTTTGGTTCTAGGACATGATCAATACCATAAACATATTCATTAGCCTGTGCACAATTTTTTCCCTGTTGTCTAGAATATTTTGTGTAGCCCGAAAGTCTGACAACCAGTCTTACCTAGGGGTATCGTATTACCCAGTAACTGGGTTGTGGAGGTCAGATAGGCAGTCGCTCCATGTCAAATACTGGTATTCAGCTGCATCCGGTTAGACTGGAAGCCGAACCCAACAAAGTTGGGAAAAGGTTAGGTAGATGATGATGTTTAGAATATTTTGTAGCCTTGATACCTTTTGCAATTGAACACACCCAAGCTTCAACGTTTACGCGCCATTTTCAACTTGGCTTCACAACAAAGAACGAAACTTTTTCCGAAAAACGAAATGAATAGCCTTCATATGTTGTCTCAGTGGAGACCATGCCATGTGCACATAAACTTACACCATTGAATGAAACCCGTTGGACATTTCACCTCACTTTTAGTTTGTCCTGCACTGGAGATTTTAAATGGACAAGCGCATATTATACTGTATTGTATTGTTTGTGTGTATCATGTGTATTTTCATAATATATGTATTTTATTTCTTTATTTCTTTCTTTCTATGTTATAACAAACTGCCTTGCGATTCTATAACCATCTCACCGTGAAAGCTTGGGTGAAGTGAGCGTGGAGTGAGCTGTCATTGGCTAGGGATTAACACTATTAGGTGCTCACTTCACTTATGATTTCACGGTGTGATTTTTACAGAATCGACCGGCTATAGCTCCTTTCATGTATCTCTTATTGGGGTTTATGTATTAGTTCGATTACTTCTTTTGATGGTAGAATGTCGATTGGTTAAAAACAATCCTCGGAATTAAAAGAGATATCTTGTCGTTTGTTCTTTTTTCATAGGAACGATGAACATTTTTTTTTTCATAGGAACTAATGACGATGATTATATGACTAAGTCCATCTGTTATATGTTTTCATCGTCCATACGTAGGTATTTAACATGTTAATTAGGCTTAAACTTAAGAACGGTATTTTTGTACGTATGTACGTACGTATTTTTGTACAACAATAAATGGTTGTTTTGTTAAACATACTATTTATCATTCTATACAGAACCTTGCAAACACCCTTTCCTACACAGAATGAAACCTTTAACGCTTCGAACCAGAACCTGGTCCACCATTCATAGATCATAACACGTACCTACTTGTCTTTGACGTTGTCATACATTGTGTGGCCTTTAACATACGCGTCATTATTTCTTTGTTTACACCGCTGGAGGTTTGCAAGGGACAGTGTGCTGGTGATATAAGTAGTGTGCAGCAGTGTACATCGCAAAATAACATGTGTACAATAATATCGAATAGACAAGGCATGACGTTTGCATCGCTGTGTATCGCTGTGTTGGGCTGCTCGCCGTGGGCGGATTGTGGACAGAGGTGTGGAGACGGTTTTGGTTTTATATATTTTTAAAGAATGGAACACGTGCACACTAGTTTCGGCTTTCCATATACTAAAGTATATGGAATAGTATCTTTAGTATATGGCATAGAAAAGTTGATTAATTATGTTAAAAGTGGAAGGAATTTCATTTTATAACAGACATCTCTCTTCCCCGGTTTTTGTTTTACGGTTTTTTGTAAAAAAAAAAAACATATTACCTATTATAATCAGATTTTTCTGTATTAATATAAGTATAAAGTCAAGTTTATCGTTCTTAATTTACTAATTTATGCAGTTTGTCCTGATTTCTTCTGCAAACTACCAGATTTTCTGAAAGCACCTGACTCTACTTTTGCCTTATTTATTACTTCCAAGAAACTAACCCTATTAATCTACATATAAGCTTCAACAATGTCCTTTTAACAAACTTATAAAACAACAGTCTGCTCCACAGCGCCGCTCGTCGGCTTAATTCGTCGTGACGTCATCGGTCGGTGGTCGCGACTCAGTTTTTGCATTTTATCATCTGTGTGTCCGTTTGTTTTGCTCCTGTCTTGCGTTCGTTATAGTCAACTTTCGTATTGTATGCACTACATTACCTGCATGTTTTACTAAATTATTTTTCGTTTTGTTTAGTAAGCTTTTTGGTTTTTGTCAAACTTATTGTTAACACATTGTCGATTGATTTTTTTTTTTCGGAAAATCGGTGGCATTCTTCGAGTAAATAGTAACTTGGTGTGAATGTCTTTAGAATTAACTTTTTTTCTCTATTTTATAAGTGGAGACCTGTAGTCGGCTTTCAGACTAATCTACTGTCCTTAATCTGTTGGTTTTAGCTGTAAGTCTCCCATGTTATTTAAATAAATAAATAAATGTAATTTAATAAATTTAATTTAATAATAAGTGCCTGATTCAGAAAATGTTCCTATTTGTTGTATCCAACCATTGACTGATAAGAGTCGCAACATAAAACCATTTAAATATAGTTCTTACACCACTTGATTATTACGGAAAACGGTGACTATTTTCCAAAGCAACTGTATGAATAAACATGGAAAGCTGTAGCTACAAAAACTGGTCACATTTAGCAGACATGGCATGTCCTGTAAAGGTGATCCAGTACCTACCTCGTGTCTAGTCCCAGTTCATGCATAGAAACACAAAACTTCCACAGTACGAACCAGTAGCTACATCCCTAAATCAATCACAATTCTGCAACCATAAATCACAATCCAACCATCCTCCTCCCATCTAATCTTAACAGTGGGTCAGCACAACTTATGATACAAATGACGATCACGTCCAACGATAAGTACAGTCACGGAGAAAAGTTAAAGGTCGCCAAGGATCGATCGCCGCAGATGTCGGCATTAATCGGAGTGTTTAATCCGTCCGCCGGCGAATAAATCAACGCTAATTGTACCTATTTATATTTATCAAGAAACCACTTGGACGGGAAGAGTTTGCGTCGCGACTGTTTTGCTATTTTATTTTATAGGGTTGAAGTTGCAGTGAGATCGATAAATTGTTGCGGTTTTATATGTGTTTTGTTCAATAGGTTATAGGTGATAAAAGATATTTTTATTATAATGAAAGTTGCATCAAAACAGCATCTGATATAATGTTAAGATTGCGATCTGAAGCTGACTAAGTCCATAAAAACTTACTTAAAGATATCTAATTGACAAAGATCAAAATAAAATTCAGTGGATTAAGCTCAATAAAAGTTTATATGTGGTCGAATTTTACCGCAAATATTTTTACAAACACCTTACGCAAACAATTTTGATTATTGATTTTTTTATAAATTCAAAGTGTAAAATAAGCGTGATTCTCATTATCTATAATAAAAATAAACGAAACATTAATTTTAACGATAATTAAATAACCGGGTCAAAAATAACGGTACGAATTAATGATAAGGAATATCGTTAACTTTAAAATTATCAATGTAGTCATGTTATTGTAAAATTCGTGTTTTTATGTATTTTAAAGTGAGAATTTTATCAAATTACGCTATACCAGTAAGTGAGTAGATATTGCAATTGGAAGTTTCGAAAACGATTGTTGCATAAGTGAAACGATATCGATTTAAATGACGCCTTTCAAAAGTAATTCCAGAAGCGCCATCGGCAGTCCAAACTCAGCTGTATTGCAACCGACTACAGAGGAAGTAGGTTTAAAGTTCCTTTCTCAACTGAAATACAGCTAATCGTGATGACAAAACAAAATTAAGGTAGATCTTTATATAGTTAACGTATAAAAATAAATAGAACTAACTTCATCCCAACATGAAACCGTTTCAAAAATAATAAAGCTCATTTCCATCCATCACTTACATAACATAACACAACTATATAAAAACATAACACTGGCACATAACACTAAATCATAAACATAACATAAAAAGGAAAAAACGGGCGCCCACAAAAGAATGACCGCGGTACAGTCGGAAGAAATGACTCGAAATCTATAAATCTAGCGTGTGTAGCGGGCCGATCTCTGAAACCATCACAAATATGTCAAAAAAGGCTATAAACCGTCGGCGGCTATATAGCCCGGAGATGCTTTATAAGTTATTATAACAAACACAATGAGAAAACGGAGATATGTTATTATTAGCCGATTGATGAGACGATAGCTGGAGATACCATAAGTCGCCGTGACTGATGCTAGGAAACTTTTAATGTTCAGTAATTTATAGTTATTGTTGAAGCCAAATGTTATATTATTGTCAGTTTGTTAGTCGGAACTTTTTGTTTGGTATAAATATTTTTTTTGTGAGGCAATTCATTTTGATGGGAATGGGAGAAAATATAAAATATGTCGTGCTTTCTACGTGAGGAATGCAGGATTCAAAATAAAGTTTCGTTTGATGATTTGAGTAGGCGATGGGTCGTATGTCATTGACATCGGTGTTATGTATTTTACCTCGATACCTCTGACTCTTAGTTGAACAAACAAAACGTTAATAACAGCAGAATTCTTGACTCTTGAATGCACGAAGATAAACCCATTTACCCATTTTCCTCAAAATATCATTTCAGACATCAATCTACAGGGTCTTCACATGATCTGACCAAGATTATGTCTGGACTTTAAAAGAGACTGTGACCTCTGAGTTTGTTTCGGCCTTTCTTCTCAGAGTAGTCAGATAGGAAACGCCGACCTCATCTAGCTTATTTATTTTTTATAATAGGTCGTGTAAAAGTGATTCGGATAATATCCTATTTACAGAATAAATAATTTCATTTCATTTCCATGACTGTTTTCTTGTCTAACATAGAGAGCCAATGTCACCTCTTCAAACTTTTGAGAAATAAAGTCATTGTGTGTGGATTTCAATATGATGATTTTATCAGATATGCTGCCAGTATCTGATATTGTATATGGTGACAATGGGGCAGGTGAGATACAGACGTAAACATTATGCTTAATGACACCCATTTTTTAGTTTAAGCTGTCTTATCCAAAACGCAAAATTATCCTTATAATCGTTGGCTACAGTCGCAGAACAAAACAGGTAGGACCAAGGACATTTACATAAAAAATGTTGACTTGTGGCAAATTGTGGGCGTTCGCTTCGTTGGCTTTAATTCAGTCTGGGTCCCGTATTAATAATATTTATGTAATACACGTTACAGTAAAATATCTTGAGAGTTATGCCCCGTAGAATCTCATTTAAGAGGTAAAATTTAGTGACGGGCTCTCTCCTTGCGAGTTAGGCTATATTTTGGTTAGATATTTTGCGGTTGAGTGTACTTGATGACACATGTTTATTATTGTGAAAAAGAGATATCAAATATTTTTATGGAAATGCAAAGTGAAATTATGGGATATATCTTTGCCCAGAAATGAAAAACTCTAGAAACTAAAAACGCGTGACACAGCAATCGCATAAGTCTACCGCGCAGCAATAATTATGATAATCATCGAAATTCTCCAAACTTAATCACCGAGGCACAACGAATAAAGACACATACATAAAATTTTACGACACACGTCCATCCTATCAGATGTCTCTGGAACACAATTAACACTAATAGAAATCGAATTTCCAAGTAAAATGTCGTAGTCAGGTATTTGACCGTGTTCGGTATGGGTCACGATTGACCCGCGACTTTCTGAGTCATGTATGAGACATATTATGATGTGACAGTTATATTTGGGGGGGAAAGCTTTTGTTGGTGACTGTACTTTTAAGAGTTTGTTGTATAAAGAAAATGGTTTAGGTAGGTGTAATGCTACTGCTTATACAAATGATAAATGATTTATTTTCTGTAAGTAGGTTTGTACAAACACTTTTACATGTCAATCATATTTTTTAAACTAGATGAGGTCGGCGTTTCCTATCTGACTACTCTGAGAAGAAAGGCCGAAACAAACTCAGAGGTCACAGTCTCTTTTAAAGTCCAGACATAATCTTGGTCAGATCATGTGAAGACCATGCAGATTGGTGTCTGAAATGGTCTTTTGAGTAAAGAACCACACAGATTGAGCGGACCTGTCCAGTCAGTGCACGCATTTGTCAAAAATTGTGTAGCTCAACTCAGAACTTGAGGAGCCTTACGATTCGACGAACAATACCAATGAAAGGACATTTGGGTAGGCCGCATAAATTACTGAAACTGCCAGACCATGATTAAAACTAACTAAGAAGGAAAAAAGAAAAAAGAAATGACCCACATATTCTTCACACTCACAATAATAATAATAAAAAATAAGATACTATACAAAGTAAATATCCATGTCATTGTTTATATAAAATTCATCAATGTCAATGTGTATATAAAAATCCGGACATCATCTTTGATCTTTGAGGACCATGTAGATTGGTGTCTGAAGTGGTATTTTGAGGGAAGAACCACACAGATTGAGTGGACCTGTGCAGTCAGTGCACGCATTCGTCAGTAACCGTGCAGCTCAACTCAGAACTTAAGGAGCTCAACGATTCGACGAGCAATACCAAGGACAGAACATTTGTGTAGACCGCATAAACCACTCAAACTGCCAGACCATGATTAAAACGGAAACAATGACCCACATAGTCCTCACATTCACAATAATTAAAATAATATAAGACTTTAAACAGTAAATGTTCATGTCATGTCATAAATAGATATTTAGAAAGAAAAAAAATAACAAACAAGGTGTAGAATTCAAAAAAATATATCAAACTTCATTCAATAAAAGATATCCAAAAGTTTATTGACTATATAGCTAGCCCAAGATTGGTAAACAATCCCATAGACCGCTCATCACTACAACCATAGACCGCTCATCAGTACAATTTAGTTTTTTAGAAAAATTACTTTTATAATTTCAATGTTATGATTTATTTGATAACTCCTCCCTTTTTCTACAACGTATTGCTAGTGTTTTCATACATTGTCGTCTCCTTTTTATTGTTGTATTGTATTTTAATCTTTTAATGAATTAGTTAACCAAATGCTCAGGTAAGTTACTTCAGGTAGCTTTCAAATACTCGGAAAAACCATCATTAATTATCATTGATGCACTTTTAAAAATCGATCATAAAAGTTATTTTGTGTGTCAAATTATATTTATACATTTATTTAGAACTGAACCTTCATGACGGACAGACACGATTCAGTTTATCAGAAACCACTAGAATATGTTACTGTATAGCCGTAAATATAAATACTGGCAATATTTTAAAGAAAATTATCGTCACTCGAGACATGTATATCCCTGAGATATATCAGAATTATGAAGCTTCACAGTACGTCTCATTTCATCAAAACCCGATATTTATCGCTCGAGAGCGGTGCCAACTAGACGCTTTAGTTACAAAGCTATATGCCGCTATTATATTTAATAGGTTTTGTTATAACCATGTTGATGAGACTTTAGGTGCCATTGCTCGTAGCTAAATAATTTCAGCCGCACAGGTCGATCGATCAGGTTAAGCTAAGCTTGCCGCGGTTGTTCTTTCGATGGGTGACCATCTTTACATACCAAGACTTTTCCATGCCCCGGATAGCACGTTAAACCATTGGCCCGGCTGTCATTTGTGGATCTATAACAGTCGTTACGGGTAGCCAGAAGCCCGAAAGTCTGACAACCCGTCTTATCAAGGGGAGGTCATATAGGCAGTCGCTCCATGTAAAATGCTGGTATTCAGCTACATCCGGTTATACTGGAAGCTGACCCCAACATAGTTGGGACAAGGCAGGCAGATGATAATGATTTTTGCCTGTTTACAAGAGGTCATTGAAAGCAATTGCTAAGAATTTCATGGAGATGTTTGTGTTTGGCCGATTGTCATTCTTTGCCTTTGTGGTCTTTCTTTGGTCTTTAGTTTCGCTACCAAAAGATGTGGTAACAGCGCAGGGCTACTCCCACGCATATTAGTACTACCTTTAGATAAGTGGACATTATGTTTCATAATATTAAAATGTTATATTTTATTTAAAATGTGTTCTCAACAGAATTTCTAGTAGTTACCGATTAGATTAGCCAGAAAGAGTCCTTTAAAACAGTAAATCCCGCGAGATAGAATCAGTTAAGTAGCCAATTAATTATCTTGTCCATCTTCTCGTCTAGATTAAAATACTATTAACTATTAAAACTATATTAAAAAATGGAGCAATAAACTCTGTCTTAATCAGCGCAGTTCGTAAACAAATGAGTAAGATTAATACAAGCATCACTTTCATATCAATATACGTCTATCAACAAAAGGTTACTTCAGACGGCGAGCGACGCGTCTTGATACCTCGCGACGCGGCGCGACAGCTGCGCGACTAAAAATACCCGCCGGACGCACGATTCCGCGTTTTTCACTGTCAGTGCGCGCATCAATTTCTGTCAGCATTTGTTAGCCAATGACAGATGTTTTACGCCTCCAACAATCGCGCAATTTTTGATGTGCATTCACATTAACCCTTCAGAAACTTGAACTAGGGATTATTTTCGTCTGGCATGCGCTTTGTCGTAAGGTTGTTGTCGGATAGAACAGGACGCCTTGTAGTTGTCAGTCGGGTAATGACAAGTGTGTAAGGACGTATTTATGTAAACCCTTTGAGAGACTGTTTTAGAATTTAGATGTGGTCGGTATGCATGCCTAGCTTATTAGTGGGAGTTGTTTAAATATCGTCGTAATGAGTTAGATAAATGAGTGACAGCTCTTGGGCAATGATTGGCTGGTATTAGCTGAGGATTCCAAGAAGTGTGAGGTTATTCTTGAATTAATTCAACAATTGAGGAATAGTGTTTTAGAATCGGCTACACGTCAACACTACAATCGATTTGGCGATAAACATAAATAAGTAGGTGAGTACATTTACTGAAATAAATGCTGTGCCAAAGGGTCTTGTTATCAATGGACCGAACAACAGCACATTAAGAATATCTATAGTTCCAAATGATTCCCACAAATACATCCGTACTTGCGAACTGCACCATCGTTCATTTGCCCCTATACCAATTTAATTGGCCGTCAGCGCAAAATGTCTTTTTCATCCATGCTTCTCTTACAGTCGTCATCTTGGTAGTCAACACCTTTCTAGCCATATCCTCTTTCATAAAGTCCATCCATCGTTTCTTTGGACTTCCTCTAGGTACTCTTACAACCATCTATTTTCACACTCATAACTTTCTTCACGACATTTTTCTCATTTCCTTACTTCCGTACTACACCACGATTAAAAATCAAAGACCATACTTCGATTAATAATTCTAATTAACTACTTTTACTCATTTATTTATTTAAACTTTTCGCACACAAAAAGGTACAAAGGCGGATGTAATGCCGTAGGCATTCTCTACCAGTCAACCAAGGGTGGTGAAGAGATAAGATGGCAGGTGCTTTGGTTGAGAGGAACAATGATAAAAACGATCAAAACTACGTACACAAATACATAAATAGGTTATAAACACATACATACTACGAGTATATAGTTTTGGGGGACTGTCTTTTGTAATTTTGTCGTTCGAAAAGTGCTGATTCTCAGCCTAGTTTGAATAAATAATAATAATAATAAAACTTTATTTCGGATTACAGTATCCATAGTTTTGTTATTATTTTAGTGTTAGTAACAATGATGATGCTTAGGTGTTAGATTAGTATTGTTAGTATCTTAATAATAATAATAATAAATAAACATTTCACTCCCAAGCTGGGTGAGGCTCGCCGATCCTGGGGAATGTCTACTTGACTGCGTGCAGTCTTATCCAGCGCCCCAAGATCGGAGAGTCCCACCTATCAACCAACACTCTCAGGATGGTGTTGGGGCTGGCGCGAACACGGCGTAGCAAGGATAAGCATCTCTTGCGCATGATGGCCGAAAAGCTATCAACAACCGCGTCCGCAAACATGCCGGACGCGCTGCAAAATCGCGGCAGCCCCATCAACACCCGGAACGTGTTGTTATATTGTGTGCGCAGGCCACTGTATGCCCTTTGCGTAAAGTTCACAAACTCTTTTTAGAGGTCTGCCACCCAGCACAACTGGTGGAATTGTGCTGTAACATTTACTGCCTGCTTTAAAAATCATCAGTTCACTCTTTGATGCATTATATCTGTGTCCATGGGTCTCAGCGTATGATTCATACACTTTAACCAGTTTCCGTAATGCCCTGATCGATGGGCTCAACAGAACCATATCGTCTGCATAACTTATATGACTTTTGATTTTGATTTTGACTATAGCATATGAGATTACTCAAGCCGATCTTAAACCTAAGACATTGAGTGAAACTAATTGAGGAGCGTCGGAACAAAAACCGATATGTCTTAATTAAGACATTTTTTTTTTTCTGTTACAAAATGTTTAATTATACACCCTTCAGGAAAGAAATCAATTAAAAACAGTTACATCCATCTTAAAAAAAAATATCAAAATACTGTGGTCAAATCAAACCCGACAAATACATTTTTAAATTCAACATGTTCTTGTTGTTGGATTAAAAACCGATAATTCTTATTAAGTTTTACACAATTCAACAATGGTCGGTTCAAATTCAATTCAGTTCAATACCGACATATCCATTTTGGTTTCGTCAAAAACCGATATATCCAAATGATCGCGTCAAAAACCGATATATCCATATGATCGCGTCAAAAACCGATATATCCATACTTGTCCGCCAAGTATCTCCCTAAATTAAGTATCTACCCTCCGTCAAGTTTCACACATCAATCGATGTCACTTTAACTGCAAATTGACATGCTATAATTTTCCACTTTTGTAACATTAAAAAACTTACAAGCTTTTTTTTAATTTGTGAAAAATATGGTAAATTCGATATATCGGTTTTCGTTCCGACGCTCTTCAATTGGCTCATCTTATCAGTGGTCTCGAACCTATCGATTTTTCGGTATTTCTACCGATATGGGCTCACATAATTTACAACAATCATACTTAAGTATGATTGTTATAAATTAGTCTGTAATAATTAGTAGTAGTAGTAAGTGTAATATTGTATTTTTTTGTCAAATACCTACCGATCTCGCTCTACGACGTTCGAGACCACTGCATCCTATTAATATCCTCTCGCTCCAGCATATCAACCTACATAATAATACTAATCCGCATAGCTCAATAAATCAGTCGTTTCATAGCTCACATAGCTCGGAGCACTGGATCACTCACAAAGTGCCAGTGTCACCGCACCGACAACTGATATATCACGCGATTAGCGACGTTTTCATGCGTACGCGCACCGACCAAGATGGCGGAAGAGGGTTAAAGGGAGATGATAAGTTACCTATGTAATAGCATCCTGATGTGTGAAAATGCGTAATACAGTGAATTAAAACTGCTTTTAGGATAGAACAGCGTTGATATCGTTAATCAGAAACCGTTCTGTTCCGTTTCGTTGATCCGAGCGCTCGACGCATCCTGGACAGTCACACCCAACACCTTAATTGACTGGCCAATTCTTCCTTTGCGGTGGTAGGGCTAACGCCCGCCTTGTTGGTGATCACCCTCGCACCGGAGTCCGGCGTCAAGCAGCCTGCCGTGTTTCGTCGATGCGTGGGAGTTCCAGTGTCTTAGGCATCTTTGTAGCATGCTCATTCCATCATAGACCTCATCCATCGCTTTCCATCAGGCATGATCGAGGTCAAGAGTGGGCTCATTCAACAATTAAAAAAATAAAGAAAACTTCATAAAGCCGCCTCCCCGGTTCGGTTCCTGCTTGCGTCTATAGCAGCCTACAAATTACCTTACGTTAGGGTCCAAAAGAACATCCTTATAACAGTGGCTTTATCAAGGAATACTGCATTCTACATGAATTAGTTGTTAAATGAGACACAAATCAACTGAATTAAGCTGTCCATTTATCTAACCAAGATATTATTTTACTAAAAACATTCTTCTTCAGAATTCTACGGACCTAAAGACCAAGTCTCTATAATCTTGATTACAATGTAACACCACAACTATGACGAGGCGTATCATCGTCGTGCTATTTCTGGTCCAAAGAGACGCAGTTTGTGTTGATAGTTCTATCACTTGCAATTGCAACCTTTGTTTATAATAGCTGAATATAGGAGTAAGGAGGTGACCATCTAATAAGTGGCAGTTATTTCTGATATCCGTCAAGAAAATGCGTTCGTGATACCTGTCAGTTTCATACAAAAGAATATGTTTTCCGAATTTGATCTTTATTAGCTACTTGAATTGTCGCACTGACAGCTGTCAGGAATACATTCTCTCGACGGCCGGACTGGATTACTTAACTAAGTACTACAATCCGGATGGATAACTAGAATGGGAAAAACTTTTCATGAAATGATCACAACTGCCTTCCTGCTAAATAATGAAACAGGATTGTTACCTGTTTTAATTATTTAGCAATCATTATGAATTAAGCGTGACTAATGTAAGTGTGACGCGTCCAGTCATCAGATCATGACAAAAACACCGTCTACAAAGTCTTGGCACAACGACTGGAAAGTGACAAGTGAGCTATTGAGCGAGATATGACAGCTATGACACAGAATAGATAGGTACAGAAGGCTGGCTACAGACAACGGTCAAAAACGGTCGCACGCACACATACGTATACTCGCGTACGTACGGCGATCGCGGTCGAATGCTAGTCGCGAGTGCGCTTGCACTCGCTGTACATACGTGAAGCGTGTCTATGTGTGCGTGCGTTTTCGGTCGTTCTAGGGAGCCAACCTTCTGTATCTATTTTGCGACTGTGACTATATTCACTAGTGATTCAGCCTATTACGTATAAATAGATAAGTAGATGTCTCAGATTCTCGTTTGATTTAGCCTGTGAATAATGGAGCTACATGGTTTTTGAAAAGTGCGTCTTTCTACGCCTAATTACCTATGTCATCTGTTGTGACACTGACATACCTAATTATTTTCTAAGGTAAAGGAAAGCTTTTAAGACATCTGCGGTATGTTCAGTAGTTTGTATAAAATATTATTTAAAGTGTGCAAAGTATATTGGTATACGATTGAAAACTTGCATGTTTTATTTTTCTGCTGGAAAGATATCTAATTATATAAAAAACCGGTCAAGCGCGAGTCGGACTCGCGCACCGAGGTTTCCGTACAAATTTACGGTTTTCAGATTTTTTCCTTTACTTGTGCTACTACTACTACTTACGCTTCTTACCAAATTTCATGATTCTAGGTCAACGGGAAGTACCCTATAGGTTTTGATTCCCTTGCGAGTATCAAAATATGCGGCATAAACGGAACTTAAATGCCCGTATATTTTTATTACGTTGACTTAGAAGTTTGGTTTTTTCACTGCTTCAAAGGATTTCATCCCTAAGTATTCGATATTAATTTCAACTTGATAGTTCTAAGCGTTTCTGAGAAAAGGGACCGTGACAGACGGACAACGAAGTGATCTTATAAGGGTTTCGTTTTTCATTTTAAGATACCTACGGAACCCTAAAAGAGTCAATACTGTCTAGCCATTTCCTAACTATGTCGGGGTCAGCTTTCAGTCTAACCGGATATATCTTAATACTAGTATTTCAAGATAGAAGTATTTTCGAAAAATTTAATTGCTAATGTTGACTCATAGTTAATCCTGAATTCATTCAATTTTTTGTTACACTGCGTTTGATTTGCCGACTTTGATACTTGGGGATTAGCCTCATTAATATCTTTTGGGCTGATTCTCTGGGTTTAAGTAATCATGACCCATGAAATAAAACTAAAAGGGAGGGACCAGAATCGATTGATTTATAATCATCATTTATTTCAAATCGATTTAAACGAGGTTCTTATCAGACTCAATCATTTTGTTTTTTATCGATTTCAAAAGGGGTGTTTCTCAACCGTCCCTGAGAATATATTATTATTATTTTGTATCCTTTAGAAACGGAGGAAGTCGATGTTTCGACTTTTAAACTTTATTACTAGAAAACAATCAGATAAACAACTGTTCATGTATCATCGGAAGGACCAACTGTGAGAACTGGCTTGTAAATTTTGGTCCTTCCGATTTCATTGGCGTAAAGAACGTTCTACCTGTTATGCCCCACAGATTTATGGAAAACACTGCAAGAAAAACACGTTACAATACAAGTGTCGCGGTTTTCCCGTTTTATCCCGATTTTTTATGACACGATGACAAAATTGGTGACACTGAAGATGTGTCTTCAGTGGTAGGTAAGTTCATTCCAATGCCTAAGCTATACAGAAACTTCAAATACTGACAGTCCAAAAGGTAAGTCACACAAGACTCAAAAACCTTGGGGGACCAAAGTCCACTTGTCGAAATGATTTACATGACTGACAAGCCGAAAATGACTTATTATTCTAATGTTTCCTGTGAACATAATACATTTAGATTACTCGTGTCTCTTAATCCTTTATTATAAAAATATACTTAATGAATGAAAACAAAGTCCAATCACGCAAAGTTATTTATCATGAGGATCGAAAATGAATAGGAAATAGTTTTTTTTGGTTTGTAAGACACTGGGATTTCCTTTGCCGTGAGAAACGTTTAATACTACCCCAAAGAAATATCAATGAGTGTCGAAACGAGAAACTAGGAACTAAGGAATTGGGTACAAAAACAGTAGAAAATCAGCCATTAGACTAGATATTCAGCTAAAAAAATGCCCGTAGAAAGCTAATTAAAGATGCCTAATGAAAAATCGTTCATAAAGTCCATCATGATACCAGCTGAATTGAAAATTTTGTGCTCGTCTAGTACAGCCGCACATTAGTGGTGCAATGACATTTAGGCGCTGCCAATGTCAATTTTTTTGCACTGACATGCGGTTGAATCAGTTCAGTCTGACTGAGACGAGGTTTGAGCATGATGTTGTCTCCTTGAGAAATTCTTAGCAAACGTTTACGTCACCCAATGCCAACCAATCTGTCGATATTACCTATTCGGTACTCGTACTAAAATTCCACTGTCTAACGATCAATCTAACAAATCAATGATTCGCTAAAGACCATGGCTAATCCACTTTGAAAAAAATCTTCACAAGTAACAATAAATTCGACTTAGGCTCACGGAAACATAACTTCATAATTCGTTATGAATTTATAGGAAGTAAATTCAAAGCATCAATGCCTTGGTTGTCAGATGCTCATGTTAAAGTTATGGTCTGCAGGAAATGACAATTTTGTTTTCGGCGTCCTTTTTAGAAACAGATACAAATAGATTCCTTAAATATCTTTCTGTAAGGACCAGCTATTTCAAAGCCTTTCTTTCAATGCGGACCCTGGGCATCAACACTGACAAATTAAAAGGAAGGAGGACTGGTTACATAATCAGCCTATAATATTCCCACTGTTGGGACACATGTCTCCTCTCTGTGAGGGGAGTGGGCCGTAATCTGCCACGCGGGCCCAGTGCACGTTTGTAGATGTCTAATGTCACACGAAGTTTTCTGTGGCCGTTTGGAGAGCAGTGGAGATGAAATAATTTACACTGTGTGCCTGTGTGGGTTCGAACCTGCAAACTACATACAAATCGCAAGTCGCGGCCGTTACATCTGGTCCACTACTGCTTCAGTAGAATAGTGGTCTCATAACCATGCAAGCTTTTTGTCAAATCGGACACGTTTCCAAAACCGTTAATTTGTTAGTACCGTTAAAATAGTCCTTCGGTACCTCAAAATGATCTCAACAGCATCAAAATAACTGTGGCGTTAATAATTAAAGCAATTACAACTCCCAAGGCAATAATATCAATCAAATTCATTAGGAAAATTACAATTTTCAAAGCAATTTAAAATGCCATGGCTCTCAACAATAAGCCATCATTCAATTGATTAGTTCTACTAAATGAAGTACGTAGGCAGTTTAAACAATGCCTATAATAATTATTATTATATCTGTGATGATTACAAAAGTATCTGTTCCTTCACGCTGGTAATCCTTTATGGGATGAGCAGACTTCTAAACAAGCGCTGGTATTTTGAAATACAGTGTCGGAGCGTTTAAACCTCTAACGAAGTAAAATGAAGAAAGTCAAAAAATAGTTTTATTCGAAAAGTCCTGTAGGTTTCCGAAAAGTTAAAAAAAAAACTTTTTTATCACACAAACTATAAAATAAAACGTATCAACAAATTACAGATTAATCATAAGCTCAATCACGAATCTTTCATATTTATGTATGATACAAAAATATTAAATTATTTTAGAATAATTGTAAGGTTGTGCACACTGAGCGATTTTCGTGTTGAAGCGACACGCGTCTTCAATTCTGTTGGTAAGATTTTAACAGATAGATGAAATTGGGAAGGTTTGGATTCTATGTCGTTTTTGGAAGCAAAATAGGATACAATTAAAATTCATGAATAAGCGTTGTTCTTCAGCAAGAAGAAGTATCACAATCGAGAGTAAGATTAGCTGCAAGAACATTGCATTACCCTCAATGTATCAATGAAAATATGGACGTCTAATTTCACATACCTAACTACCATTACTATTATTATTTTTGCATACCTAATTTCTAAATACCAAACATTTTATCATACGTGTTATTCTACACCTAATAAAACACAAACCTCACAAACCGCGGCACATCGCGCGTCCCCAGTGCGGTGGCAGTCCCGGCGACGGCCTTACGTGCTCCAGTCCGCATTTAGAAGGCGGTTATAAATTTTAAATATTACGATAGGGCATTAAGATTTGAATAAACATGTCGCGTGGTCGCCGCTCGTGACGTTGCGCGGCACACATTATTGTCGCTTCACGCGTCGTGTGAAGTTGTCACAACTTACGCGATAGATGAAAACCGCGTCATATTTTGTTACTCTCTTTGGCTAGAAACTGTGAGGTATGAATGAATATAATTGTGGGCTAAATATGCTGGTTGTGACGAAAAGGTGACTAATGGGAATGGGTTAAGGAAATGGACATTGGTCGTAATCTCGCATCTTAGGGACTTTTCGTTCGTGCCTCATCATTGGCCTTAAAAGCAGTCCAATGCTGGAAATAGTTACTTACCAAACTTGTCGCTACACATGAAACTACCGGCAAACCATGAGGCTTTCCCACACTAAGTTTGCGAAACCCATGCGGTCTCCATTTAAGGATACCTCAGCCACCGGATCTGACGGCAAAATAACTGGTCCATTGCTACTTCAGTTTACTTTTGAGCTACTGTGGCACGAAATACCTTTAAATCCCCAGATTTCATTGAAGGCAACTAAGAACAACACCGACGCAATCATACTGCAATCACCAGTCCACTAACGACTGACCAAAAGAACCGCCGTCCACCGCTGGACATCTAAGCCCATTGTCTGCCCAAAAATAAAGGCATATACCTACATACAAAAAAATCGGCCCGTAGGTGCATCACGAAATATTTTAATACAGTGGACGGCGACGCGTATATCTTAGTATCGCAGGAAGACAAAAGCGGGGATCTCGTGCTATACCACGTCGGAGATTTATTCCGACGATATCATTGAATGTGGACGCGCGTGTGTGCGAATGCGCCCGTGTGAACTGCGCTCGTGGCGCGCCGGGACAGGGCTGGCAGAACGGTTTTGGCAAAATTATTTAGCGAGTAAATGTTAGAGTGAGTCGATTAAAAAATGGTTTATGTTGTTCTAAGAAGCGACATGTTCGAGTTAGAGATCTTCGCCAATGTAGTTATGCAGTTTAAGTCATAGTAAAATAAATTACAGTTTGATGATTCGACAGCACCCTGTGACAAGGGTAGCATTTTGAAAGTCTACTTTTACGGACTAGACAGATAGTGGACTATCTGTCTAGACCGTAAAAAGCGTTAAGATAAAACAGTTCACTAAATGTAGGCTTTTAATAAAAATACTACTGCGCTCACATTAATCACAGTATTGGAAGCGCACCCGCCAACCCTATAATCATGACGAAAGTAAGCGATAGTGCACACAAGCGAGACTCGCGGCCGCGACCACAAATCGCGAGCGACAGCTAACAGGTAGCAGGTCGCACGCATTGTTTCCTGGAACCAAAACTACGAGACGCTATCGAAACGATTGATATACGATCAGACCTCGGAATGTTTTAGTAAAATGCACCAGCTTTCCGTTTTAACCTCTGAATATCTAATAGGGACCCGATTTAGAATAATTTATGGACAACGACTGAGACAAAAACAGAACACTATGGGGCCGGCACGGGTCAGATTGGCCGTCCGAGTGTCTGCCGATTTCGTAAGAATCCTTCGCGAGACCATTTATCTGTCAGCCGCGGCTGCGCAACTATGACGTATCTGCGTTTTGTAAGTGAACGCAAGTTTATCGGGAACCTGTCCAGAGAATCGACGAGAAATGGGCTCAGTTGAGCACATTAACAACGGCTTACCCATACAAAATCATAATAGCCGGTAAGGAAACTACGATTGAGAGCGATCATTAATTACGGGTGCCTAACAAGCGGCGAACGGGGAAAGGCGACGTCGACAATTTATCCGCGAGATCGACTCGTTACTTAGATCGGTTGGGGCGCGCGACGATAGATGGCGTGCTGCGGCGCGGGCGCATATCAGATGCACGACCGGCGCGAGCGACGCGGTATCGACCGATTTACGGACAGTGTGATCATATTAGAGACTCTCGGGCTATCTAACGAGCGTTTAGAATATGAGTGTGCGTGATAAACACCCACAGTCGTGTAGATAGCCTTCTGCGGTAATGGGAAGACGATTTATGATTTTGTTCGATTAAATTCGATTTGCGATTCTGCTCCCTAAATTGGCAGTTAAGTTTGATGTATAACCTACTAATCTTTATTGTCAATCAGTCCATAACGGTGCAGTCGATAGACGCTATAAATAACAAAGCTACGTCAATGTATTTTATTGCTCAGAAAGCGGCGAGCAAATTCCTGTAGGCAACATTGCATAGATAACTAGTCCTGTAGCTTATAAAAAGTCGCAAACCATAAACTACCCTAGCACTACAAAACAAAATAAAAGCCGTCTCACACGCACCATGTCGCGACTCGACGCGACACGCGCGATCGCGTTGTCCCCTTAATTAGCTAGCTACCCGAGATGGAATTCATTAGACTCGCTAATTAAATAAAAGGACATGATTTTCCGGTTAAGGTACAAAAGTGAACGTAGATGCACTCCAAACATGATTAATTAAGAAAAGCGAATAGGCTGAAATAGTAAGTAATGTCTGTTCTAATTAAGCGTAAATCGCGTGCGGTTCCTTGTCGCTGCTGTATCGGGGCTGGTATCGTAACTGATACCGTTTTTTTTTGTTGTTGGTTACCTATTGTTCGGTATCACTTCGTTTTATAAAACAAACTGCTAAACTTTTTTATGTGTTGGTAAAGCGTATAACTAACCTGAGGAATTTTAAACGAAAATGAAAGTTGCGTGAATCTCTGCCCATAAAAAAGTTGAGAATTTTTTTTTATAGTGTACAAATTATTAATAATTTGCAATCACGATTAGGTTTTCATACCAACATAGCAACGACACCCCTTACGATAAAGATGTATATGTATGAGATGGATGTGTATTATACTCCTTTAGGTTGACTGGTACCAATAAACCGAGGTCATTAATCCACCTGATGAGCATTATTATTTTAATCCAATAATTTAACAGCCACTTCCAAACCAGGTTCTTGAAATAAATCCGGCACCTTAATACAAACCTACTCATTAAAATTTGATGATCTATAAAACTAAACAAATTATAACGATTTTGCTCTATAAACTATGCCAGCAGTAAACATTCACTATGATATTATTTCTATCAAAACGTATTTAAATTCACAAGTCAGCTATAAATTGTATGATAAGTGTAGTTTCCTTAGAATGACGACTGAGCGTACCTGTCGCTTTGTTATGAACTACTGCTGCAGTGATACATCGAGTGCCAAATGTCTGCCGGAATGTCTAGAATTATTATGTATTTGGTAGTTGTTAAATATAGTGTAAAATCTTAGTTTTAAATGTAGGTGACCTAGGTGGTGCATTTTAATCATTTACGCATCATTTCTGAATACGGTACCTCACATAAGAATATTTGCCGGTTTCTGATTGGAACACGAATTAGGAAATTCAATAGAATAAATAAGATGTAAGCTATTGTTGCAGGACACCTGGCAAGGCGCAGTGATGCCAGATGGAGTAAGGCAGTGGCCGAGTGGCGTCCAAGGACTGGGAGACCAAGTGTCGGTAGTCCAGCGGCGGGGTTAGCGGACGAAATTGTTACTATCGCGTGTAGAACCGGCACCCTAATTGCGTAACATACTATCAATATCAATCTGAATTGCTAATCCATTGCTTCATATGTTCACAAAATTTGTCTGCTCAACAACGTAAATAGCGCAATGGATGTTGTTGAACTGTCAAAATGAAACCCATTGCTACTGATAGTGTACATGTTACGCAACTACCCCGTTTGATAAGGCTAGGACAGGAGCATGTGAACTGGCACATGAAAGGGCTATGCCCAGCAGTGGGTCTGTGGATGATGGTGAAGCTATTGTTGATGTGACTAAGCCTGCATCCTCCGGCTGTACAGTATTGGGATGAGGCTTCCCTCCATCACTTTCAGTTGCATTAGCCAGATCACAAAATCAAAATATATAAAAAACAAATAGTATCTACCTACATGCTTATTATTCCCAAGCCACTGCTGACAGCAGAATTGATAGGATTTCGTTTTCTAGAATTCCAGGTAAAAAAACTATTAAAACTAGTATAAATATTGTACCAATTTTTCTTTTCATTCATATCAGAAGATATCGCTGGTGCATCTATCACCAACAAAGACGTCCACTCGAGTTCGTTCCCGAGCGATGATTGATGGCAGACCTGATAGATAGCTTGCATGATGCACGGCGTCTCGAGAAAATTGCACCCATTCGACACTTACCTGCAAAGGATACACAATATTTATTGCGATATCCCGTACATGGCGATAATGGGGTACGGGAATTATGATGCGGAAAAATGGGTTATGTAATTTCGTTTTGAAACAAGCTTTTAGTTCCTTTATTAGCAACTGTTTATAATTTGAAATCAATATTTACTGTTACTAATTACGTTTCAAATATAATGTCTTGTACAGACGCCAGCACATCAAGTTACTACAATCTGTCAGATTTCTTTAATAGGTTTTCAACTTTATCGCTAAAGCATAAGGTTCAAAGTTGATTGGGAAAATCTGACAGTTTCGGGTAGCTTGATGTGCTGGCGTCTGTACAAACTTAAAGCAGAACTGATAAATATTTAATCATCAGTGGTAATTCCCTTTCGAAGAGAGGAGGCCTTTTCCCCAGCATTGAATAGAATAGAATACTCTTTATTATGTACACCATATAAATTAAAGAGCAAGGCATTAGTAATATATAGGCTGATTATGCTGGTGGTAGTATTTCCAAAGGGCAAACTTATCATTTTAAAGTATTGCCTCTGCCCCAGGAATCACGTGCAATCAATCACTGATCATAAAAAATAAATCAAACCCGACACACGAACCTTACCAACCACATTCGAAAACCCGCACGAATAACGCATAAATCCGTATAATAAATTTCAAAATGCTATGATAATTACATGCCTGTTCGCTTTCCCTTATGAATAAGTAAGCCATGTCACGGCGCGTGACACGTGTCGCGCGTCACGCGTCACGATCGACGCGTCACGCGGTGTGACGTCGCGTCGTGTCGCGCGGCTGACGTGACGCGCGATCGTGTGTGACGGGGCTTAGAAAATATCTCGTATTAACATAATTCTATTGATATTTACGCTGGATTATGTTTTTAGGAATTAACAAGTGTATGTTTTTGCGGTTTTGGGGTAGGTGTAAGTTTATGCAGTCAACGAACTTAATGGCTACTTGACAACTCCTATGATTGTTCAGTGTCATACCCATTGGAGATCCATGTTTAGCTGTTAAAATTTTATCTACATTTGTTAATAAAAAATAATTATTGGCAGATCTATAGGATACTGTTCCTTTTTGAATAAAATGCTTATTTGCTTAATTAGGTAGGTACTGGTTTAATTATTTCTAAAAGACTTGAAAATGATGATGTTCTTAGTCTCACTCTTAACATTGGCGGAGTTCTCTGCCTTACTGTTTAAGATCTAGCGTGAAAATTGTTGTCATGATTCTGATTTAGGAATGGGAGAAATGTTCTAGATGTCAGCTACTAATCATGCCGCATTTGCTTAGAGGAGCACAGGGTTAATAGAACACCTCACGGAAAAGGTGCAAAGTAATATTTTTTGCAATATTCTGCTATATCTGTAGAAGCAAGCTGACTATCATAATATTAAAGTCAAAGTTTACTTTAGTTAATTATGTCGCTGATTATTTTAAATCTAATAATTCTAAAAGTTGCATCCAGAGACCTCTAAGCTTGCAGTCATTCATAAATTTTTCAAAATATGATTGACTGCATGGACACTAGACAGATCCATATTAACCAATTCTCAATCACCACAAGAATTTGTAGGAGTCTCTCATGCAACTCGGCAGACGAGAAAGTTCTTGATAAATTTTTCAAAACAGAACAATAACCGTATCTCAGATCGGTAAAAAGCGACAATATTATATTTTCAATTAATGCAAACTGCATTTGAGGAACTCCCCCCTCCCCCTCAGCCGTGGAAGCCTCCCTAACTCGCGCCAACTCTCATAAAGACGTAGCTTAAAATTTTATTCTGCGTAGGGCTGCCTCTCTTGCTGCATCAGCGATTAATTGAGGAATTAATAATAGATAATAATAATAGATAATACACCACCTTTCTACTTTGGATATCTGGACATTTTCTCAGAAGTTTGAGAGGTTTCCATTTCTAATTCAATATCTAACTACGGAAGTGCCAATTATTTTGGTGTATCTGTTTCATATACTTAATCAGCAAAAGTGAAAAAATCACACCATATTCTGTTGATATTATACGACTTCCAAAATATTATTTATGCCTATTAATTCATATGTTTACTCATTTACTTATCCATGACGTAGGTCTACTACTCTATTACTATAAATCTTGCAAGAGAGAATGTGTGATTTAAAAATTAATTAATTAAAGTTTAGCAGAGAATTAAACTCATTATTCTCTTGGCCCTATCCCAATTCAAGCACCATGTCCTGTCCTTCCACACTACTTAATTATATCGATAGTCCCCCTTGCTAGTCATGTCATCTTATCACAGTATATCCATCGCTTATGTTGCCTTTCTCTAATAGCAAATAAAAGAACTTTTAAACAAAAACAAAACGCTGCACTTTATGTTTTGGATACAAATTATACTTATTTGAAAACGTGGTAGCCCTAAGTATGTGCCCTACGTGGGAGCAGAGTTTATGCTCCTGTGCAAGTCTGTATGTCTGTAGTTTCATTTGGTTATCGTATTTGTGCTATCTGATTAATTCAGTAGTTTTTTAAACTTTTTGCAGCATGGTGTTTTTATGTAAATAAGTACAACTTTGTAATGAGATTGGGTCGGATGAACGGAGATGGAACTTTGCGAATGACGGACAAAAGTATGAATGAAAAACCGATGCCAACTAATAAATAGTTAATAGCAAATTGGTTCAATATTTTGTATTCCATTCTCCGCGAAACACTTATTTTAAGTTATCGATCCAATGATCGAAATTGGAAAGACTTGTGCACTGCTCCATTTAAAATAAAAGGGGCAGGTAGGTTACAGTGGCACTTAAAAAAATGTTCACGGACAGGGTAGGGGATAATACCACTACATTTAACTTAAAATAAACCATATACCTATTGACTTCATCCATCGCTTTCAGGCGGGGTCGAGGTCAAGAGTGGCCCCATTCAGCAATAAAAAATTAAAAAAACGAGTTTTTATTCAAATTTTTGTAATTTTCACTTTTTCTAACCTCTTTTTTTTTCTTAATAATTCCAGACCTGTATACCAGGACCCTTGAAGTTCGTACTTGATGCCACTACACTAGTACGGTGTTAAAAGTATTAACACTAACGGTGCCTACTTCAATTATTATTACTGAAGGCGCTAAAAGGGAAAAAGCATTGTGCTTATTGTTCGAGGAAAGTTAATAAATATTTAATGATTCTCGATAGACCTGTCATTAACACTTGAGTTTTTAGCAGAAATAACGATATTTCATTCGTTTCATTCCTTTTTAATTTATTTTTATATTGCATTATAGATTGTATGATGTAATAAAAGGTCACCTGAAATCATGAAATAATGTCAACGCAGATCTGAAGTATACCTCAGAATATATGAAGATGAACATTCACTAGATAAATTCTTAATTTCACTTGATCTTAACCCCTACGATCTAACAACACCCAGAGCACAAGAGGGTTAGCCAAACCCCTGAAAGCTAAAGCTCAGACCACACGTCAGATCAATTAGTTCACTGAAACGTCACTAACACAACAAACCAAGCACTTAACACCCCTAATTCAACCGACTAGATAACAAAGTCACTAACCCTTTAACTGAACCACAAAAGAAAACAAACTCATACACAAAACATACCCGGTCCAAGTTGCCCGCACACACCCCTGGTTTATCTTTATTATTAGTCTGCCGAGCGAAATTATGACGACTGCAAAACGTCGTTGTTCTCTCTCTTTCTGTCTTTCTCTATATTGCTATGTTCCATCTCGTTCTGGCACGAGCATGCAAGTCTTGCAGTGATTCCTTGTGACGACCGCCCAGGGACGGACGGACTGATGTTTATAAGACCTTAGAGAAGCGAGTTTGGTATTTAGTTTAGTCTTATCTCTGGTTTTATATGTCCTGAAGGGGTTGCCGGAATTCAGATTAAAAAAGAATCGGGTTTTCGTTTGAGTTTTAACTTTTTTTTTCAAGTTTTAGTGACGGGCTTTAGAGATTTTATTGATAAATGTATTTCTGTTTCTAATTATCTACCTGCGTGATTGTGAACGGAAGTTGGTAATATTTTCGTGGGCGATTTGACACCTGTCATTTGATATTATTCCAATCTAAACGTGTAATATTGCCATACTTAATAACAGCCAAAAATGGTAATAAGTTAATAATATGCGTGATTTATAGAGCCTTACGAATGTGTCCAGTTTTCAAACTCTTAAGTAAGGTATATGTCAATCCACTATGAGGTAAGTCAGTTGATTTTATTGTTGCTTTTAGCGAATAACACAATCTTTCAATTAAAAGCAACAACTTTTTAATAACAAACGATCACATGGTAGTCAGTTCTAAGAGCAACCATATTGAATAACACGAAAATGTATATCACAGTTTTATCAATTGATATAGAAATCACGTTATCAAAACTATACAATAACTTCCATTTTGACAGGCCTGTTGGCCTAGTGGTCAGTGGCCCTGACTGCTATGCTCAAGGTCGTGGGTTCGATTCCCACCTAGGACAAATGTTTGTGTGATGAGCACGATCATTTGTTCTTTGTCTGGGTGTAATTTATCTATAATATGTATGTATTTAGAAATATATATGTATGTTTATCAGTTGTCTAGTACTCATAGCACAAGCTCTGCTTAGTTTGGGACTAGATGGCGTTGTGTGAAAATTGTCGGATATTATATTATATTATATTATATTACTCTACAAACGATACGTATTTATAAATAACATCAATTCTGACAAACAAACTAACAATCTAAGACCCTCGCCACACTTGACAAATCGCAGGCAGTTTGCCCACACACTCGCGATTATTCGCTGCGATCGCTCGCTTTATCAGACGCAGATTAAAATCCGTCCGACTGTCGTACGTGAGTAATAAGCCAATTTGCCATAGATATGAGTAATTGACATGTCGACCTCATATAAAATGCATTCGAGATTTCTTTAATAAAGTTCTGACGATTTTAATTTTCTATTGATCATAGTTTTTATGGTGTGATTTGTCATTGCAAATTGAGTGTCTGTCGGGGAACATTACATTTTCTTCTTCACTTGCGTCTATAGTGAATAGTATAAAACGAAATCGCTTATCGTATCTGTCTGTGTGACTGCTTAGATCTTCTAAATTACACAATGAATATTGATATAATATTTTCAGAAAAATTTAGAGAATTTTATTGCGGAAGGTTTATATTATGTCTACAAAAAATTATATTTAAATTAGATGTAGCAAGGAAGTTTAGACATGTCGCCACTGCAACCATGCGAAGCAAGGGGGGGTCACTAGTAAAATATAATTAAAAAAAAACTCATGCCAGCCGTAGGTAAGATAAAGCCACGGATACACTAGGGGACAAATGGATCCCTAGTGTATCCGGGGCTTTATATTAGCGAGTCATCAAGGTTTTAGCGGTGTCTCAATGCCCAGGGTTTGACCCTTTATGGGGCTCTGTCCATATATTGGAAACCATACATTTTGAATCTTCGCGGCTAAAGTAAACGTTAGACAAATGCAGCAGTCAAGCTCTTGGAAAAAAGAGCAAAATATTGTGTCAAATGCAAAGTACCAAAAAAATTTAAATAAATATTAGTTTTAATATCCCCGTATTTTATTTTTAACACACAAGCCAGGATCTTCTGCCCTATCAAGGGTTAAGTACCCGTGGGGCCTATTTTAAAGTAGTGTAACTAGTTATGTCTCTACTAACAGAGTTCTGGGAATTAATTAATTTGTTGACAGTGTAATTATATCCGTGGCCAAGATTAAATCCTGTCTCATTGTGACGATGACGTGGCCAGTTAACCGTGCACTAGGTACGAGACCCACGGGGGTGAGCCTGAAATATTCAGCTCATCAATATGGTCCAGATTTTCTTAGAAATAAGGAGAGGAATAGTTTGAACTATGTAATCTAAATCTAAAGCAATGTATAAAAAGGAATTGTTTATATGTATGTAAGAGGTAATCTTTAGAAATACTGAACCGATTACAAAAAATCTTGAGCTACACTATTGCCGAGTGCCACAGAATTTGTTTTACGATGTATTTGACTTCCACTCGGAGTAAGTCGCATCTTGCATAAATGAGCAAAAAAATAAGTCCAAGAACTTGACTCAGAAACTGTAAGAGCAAAAAAATCATTTGATGTGAGATTAACCTTAGAAACCGTTGCAGGAGGCGTTCAATAGCTAGTTACTAGTGCAACCCAATGCAAGGTGAGGGATTTCCAATCATCGGGACATGACAACAAAATGTAGTTAATTGACAAATGTCAAACATAACTCGTGTGACGTATCTGAAATGGCACTCTAACATTTCTCTGACATTTCTTTTCGACGACCGGAAACTGTCACCTTTTTTAAAAAGCTAATCACATTGAAGACAGAAACAGTTATCACGTTAGTTATTAGTTAAACCAAATAATATCAGTTATTAAGGCAACATTACATTGTGTATAATGGCGCGTACACACAGCGCGTTTGACCGGCGACCGGCGCGGACACCAGTGATTTGTGGTTACTTGCAAAAGCGGCGACCTCTGGCGGTGACGTGCCAATTGTCTCCGTCTTGGATGGCGGCGTAAGGTGGGAGCGGTTAGCGGAGAGGACAGAGGTCAATTACAACAGTATTATAGGTAGGTAGTATTTTCAGTTGTAGGTTACCGAAATCCGTCTATTCGTAGGATTATATGGGAGTGTTTCAACTAAAACTTCTGAGCTTTGTTCAGCGTTAGCTTCTTTGTTAGGTTATAGAAATAATTTTTTAACCGACTTCAAAAAAGGAGTAGGTTATCAATTCGGTTTAATTTTTTTTAATGTTTTTTTACCTTGGAACTCCGTTAGTTATAAGCCGATTAGCAATTTTTTTTTATTTGATACCCTAAGAAGAAGGTTCTCAATCCGACTGTATTTTTTTTTGTATTTATGTTAGGATATATCTCTGGCAATTGTAAATCGATTTTAAAAATACTTATTTTAATGGATAGAGTGTCCTCAGGGGTGGTCCCATATACATCATTAACTTTGCTTGTGTAGTTTTTGATTTAGCTTCAGTAACACGTATTTTTGGCACTTATACCTATTGATGATGTTATAATAACTTCCAGTTAACTTCGGAAGTCGGTGGCAAACAAGGAAAATGCGAACCCACCGACACCGACTTCCGAAATTAAAGTTATTTTTCACTTGGTAGTGTCTTTTTTGGAAGTCGGTTTTTTTTATTGAGCTACCTGCAGAATCAAATAATGCGAAAGTAACTCTGTCTGCCTGTCTATTACATTTTCACGCCTAAACCACTGAACCGATCGCTATGGAATTTGTCAGATAGACAGCCTGGGACCCGGAGAAGGACATTACCTACCTACTTGACATGTATGATGTTCCTACTGCTGGGACAAAAGCCTGCTCTTTCTGTGAGAGGGGCTGGGCCATAATCTACCACGCGGGCCCAGTGCGGGTTGGTTATGCGCTGACAGCTAAGAATGTTTGTGAAATACGTTAATCTCTTATAACTTACACCACACTCTTTTCTGTCAGCCACAGCGGCTTGTGTAAACGCTCCTTGATACCATGAGGCCTTACTGCTCCGTGAACCAACAGACGTATAAATCAATTTATATCATCATTTATTACATATATTATTATATTATAGTGAGAATGTGACTATTACACAGCAGACCATTAGAGACGTTTTATAATTTATGAGATGGAGCGACCATTAAAAATATTTGGTAAGGACAAATAACAGAAAGTGTCAAGCAAGTGTGTATTGTTTGGTGACACTTTCTTTAGAATATGCATATGGTAGTTGCGAGACACTGTATTGTAGTTACAATTACAAACTACGTCAACCATTAAACACTTAAATCGGTTTAGGCTTGCAGGACCAAAAATGAGTCATACAGAACAACTGTACAGGGTGGTAGGGGACATCGACGCGCAAACTGTAATCAGAACATGATTCTAAAAAAACTGTTTTTTTTTTCTTTTAATAACTGACGAAATAATTCAATGTCTTTCAGAATTATGTACAGACGCCCGCACATCAATCTACCCGAAACTGTCAGATTTTCCCAATCAACTTTGAACCTAATCCCTGAGCGATAAAGTTGAAAATCTATTAAAAAAATTTGACAGATTGTAGTAGGTTGATGTGCTGGCGTATGTACTTACTGAATCCTTGCTAACGGGTTGCGCACCGGTGACCCTGCCAGCCTGTACATGTAAGATATTGAAACACTACTACCTAACTTGATCTGCATGGCATAAAAGCATAATCACACAGCATATAACGTTTCCACTGCTGGGACATAGAGATCGTCTCTATGAGAAGAAGTGGGCCCTAATCCACTACGCGGGCCCAGATTATCTTTTTCTGCTCGACTACATTTCTTTTCGGCCTAGCGACTATAATTATTGTACAGACGCCAGCACATCAAGCTACCCGAAACTGTCAGATTTTCCCAATCAACTTTGAACCTTATGCTTTAGCGATAAAGTTGAAAATCTATTAAAGAAATCTGACAGATTGTAGTAGGTTGATGTGCTGGCATCTGTCCCAAAGATTATTAAACCAATTAAAATATTATCTCACACACGATCACTTGGCTTTACCTAAGAGTCAGGATCAACAACCTCATCGAAAGTGAGAATGTTTGATCCTGAAACTAAACTTTAGTTCGGACCTGAAACAATGAGCTCGTAAAACAAGTGAAAGCTCACTGCGTTGCTTGTAGTAGATTTAAACCTTTGTTAGTCACACGGCTGTCTCCACTGATCGGCTAGAAACAGGAAGCTTTTAAAGTTTTCTATTTTAGACAAAATAAATATCACTTATGAAGTTACAAAAACATTAGTACTACATAAAGATGGAAGATTTAATGTATTTTTTTTAGAAGTATCGTGATTTTTCCGTTTTTTTGCCAAATAAAGATCCTTTAAAAGCTTATGCTTACCTACGTTTTAACAAAATAGTAGTTGCAATTCCTTATCATTAACTATATTACGCTTTAAAATTAACGTCAATCATAATAACCCCGTTATAAAGTGTCAGAATAAAGCTTTCTATCATCTTTAAATTGAATGAACAAATAATATTCATATCCACTACAACAAGTTACAATTTATTAAAAGTGAAGCACTCAAAAATATCTCGCGTCACAACAGTCGTATTTTCAGATACATCCATTTAATACAGTATAGATTGTTCGTCGACAAGTTAATGCGCCTGTCAAGTGCCTCAGCGGGACGGCAATGTATAGGTACCATCCAATTAGGGCATGAGAATTCTCATTAGGACTGACGGCGAGTAGGATTATTACAGAGATATCTTGTCCTTTGAAGTGTGACGAATTGACATTCAAATCTCCAACCGCCAATACCCGAATTGGCGGTTGGAGATTTGAATGTCAATTCGTTATGGTATCGACATATCATTGTGGTTCTAAGCCACTACTGATGTTTTATTTTCAAAGATCCTCAGAGGTAAACACTGAACGAATTTGATTTTGAGAAAAGTGAGTTGAGTTGAAAAGATAAAAAGTATTCCGAAATGAGAATGCAGTTACTACGGGATGCAAAATAGGACTCATCGTTCTCCTGCTCTTATCCCAATTTATTTGGAGTCAGCGCAACATGTCTTTTTCTTATATACTTCTCTATTAGTCGCCATCTCGGTAGTCACCCCCATTCTAACCATATATATTAAAAAAAACGTAAGTATTTCAATATGTAATTAAAGAGGTAATTCAAAAGCATTCATTTACCCACCTGGCACCGATGAGATTTATTCATTTTTACGGTCAAGAACGATACATACCTACTATGCCACCTTATCAACTATCATAGTGATAATATCAAGAAATGCAGTTCATAATCACCAAGATTATAAAAGCCAGTTTAAAATACAACCTCCATAATTATAAGACTTAATCATAAAATCAAATTACCAAGAGCCTTGCGCAACACGGATTTGAACCTACGACCTTATCGACAGCCAGCTATCAACTAAATGAAAATAATTTTCACAATAAATACGGGTAGTTAGGTCAAACGATGATGTCACACAATTTATCATTATTCGTGGCACAACTAAATATTATTGAAGCTATGCCAATTGACGGGCAATGCATGCCGGTAGATACGCGATAGTGACGCAATAGAGGAGATACAGAAGGTCGAAGGACCCGTACCGAAGGACCAATTAACTTAACTAAAGGTATTATCAGTTACTAGCTTTTACCCACGGCTTCGCCCGCGTTGGTGTCGTAAAATATCCGACAAGAACGTACTACCGGGTTTAATAATCCAAGTTATAAACTATCTGTGTGCCAAATTTCATCCAAATCCGTTCAGCCGTTTTTGCGCCAATCCGGAATTCAGTTCCAATCAGTCTTCTAGAATAACAATTTTTTTTTTTTTTTGATCATAATCTGCTTAGCGTTTTACCAACTATGTTGGGGTCGGCTTCCAGTCTAACCAGATGCAGCTGAATACCAGTATTTTACGTGGAGCTATTACGTTATTTTATGTTTATTACGTTTTATTTATTACGTTATTTTTTGATGATAATAATAATTATCGTGAAAATAATATTCTTGTTAATGATCTTTAGTTTGAAAGACTACTTGCTAGCACTATCATTATGCTACTGAGCTTTTGAGTCTCAATCGCTGAATATAAGTCTAATTTCCTACAAATTAAATTACCTAAGACTATCGAGTTGTTTCACGTAGCTCAAATTTCAATCAATACAACATTACAAACTTCGGATCCCCATCATCAACTCTCTCATAAACTTTCATCCTCCATTTCCGCTACTTATTCGTATTGGTCCTTCGGTCCGCGCATCAATGACGTACGCGTTATGACGTAATTCAGCTTGTCGCGCTTATCAGTGACGGGCAGTGTCGGTGACGATGTCGCTTGCAATGCGTAGAGATATGATACGATATGTTTGTACGACGGGCTATTATAAGTTACAGGGGATGCAATTAACAATGGACGTAGGTTGGTTTGAGTGGAGCGCATTTTAGCGTTTTTGAAGCATTGAGATTTCTTCATGTTTCAGACAGATTATTTCTATTGGCTGCCGTAACACGACTGTGTTAGACGGCAGTCTCTCTGTGTAAAATATCAAAATCTGCTGCATTTGGTAACTTACAGGAGAAGTCGAATCCAACGTAGACAATGACCCTTCAACTTTTTACTACAATTTAGAAGCCATTTGGTGTAGTAAAATTATTAAATCTAGGGTAATGGAGCTATCAACGGTATTTAAGCGAATTATAATCCTCTAAATCACCAAAAAATCCGCCATATTAATATTAGTGGCGCCTTCGCAACGCCCACTAACACTCTAAAACCCACATCATTTTAACCGTTTACAAACCAATGAATTAGGTATGTTTATATCTACAGACCTCTGACCTCAATTAAAAAAATAAATAGTTTCTCTATTTTTATCAAGCAATCCTGATTTCCTAAGTCCCCTCTGACTTGGCTTAACAAAACTATTGTTAAACGCAATAACACTCATTATTACACAAAATATTGATTCAAGCACCAAACTTTAATATCAACAGAAATATAAAACGTCATATATAGAACATAATTTGTCATAAAACCCATATTTCCACCGCATAAATATATTACATGCGGTATTTTGTCAACAGTCACAAAAAAAAACTGATCATTAAAACATAAAGTTTACGATAATGTCGGTATAACTCATAATACTTTCATTACTGACTTGTCATAATAGGCGATGAATTCTCGAGTATATTACATTATAAAATTTGAATCAGAACTTGTTTGGTCAAGAGAGAATCATAACGACAATCGGTGTAATGGACTCCCTATAAATATGTATATGGTTGGATGGGTGGGGTCTTAGATTCAGCGGTGAAGCCGTATTAAATAAATACATAATAATAATGTCTTGTAGTTTATCATCGTATTAATGTTGATTTTGCTTGCAGGCCTGCTAATGAACCTAGAAAGGAGGCATCTTCCTCGTAATGAAGACTTCACTTATCATCATTTAAACTTTTAGTGCAAAAGCTTAAGGTTTTAAAATATTCTACGTTTGAATAAGCTTTCGATTGTATCGAAAAGGCCACTGAAAGAAATTAACCGTATTTTAAAGCTATGTACTACGCTAAGGAGCGTTATGAAATCGCCCCGCTCATAATCCCGCCAACACTGTAGCCCAACACAAAAGTGAAGAGGCGTTATACTCTATAGAGTGACTATAAAGATCTTGTAAAATAGCTTCCGAGATGCGTAGGCGCAGGTCGCGTCACGAAATTAAGAAATACCAATACACACACGTTTTGTGACATCGACCGCAAGATAGAAATGTGTCGAAGGACCAACACGTAATAACCATTATAAAGAAAAAAACCTTAGCTACAAAGTAATAAAAAAATAAAACTAGGACCGTGTTTTGCTTGACTTGACTTGGCTTCGAAAGCATAATCACAGTTGCGTGAAAGCAATGACGTGCTACAAAATTCGTAGCAATAAGTTTTGTGTGCTACGAGATTTGTAGCAAACGACGACTATCTAACGCACAGTTATGTAGCACAATAAATACTTATCACGATGGCATAATAACTGATTCAGTCTATGTGCATTATTGTGAATGCTTTTAAAAGTTTTGAGATACTTTTGTTATACGCTTTTAGTAACCGTAGAATAGTTTGACATACAAATTTATCGCGAGTGGACCTACTGCACTTTCTTATCACATACAACAAGTTTTGTTACCTTTATATAAATAATGGCACTTCTATTATAATTTAGACATAAAAATTTAAACAATAAAAGTTGGACTTCACTAAAGCAGTCACGGATCTAACAATGTATATAGAATCGTAAAAGTGATGTTTTATATTGTTTTTATTTGAGCAACTTCGTGTACATGTCGATTTTATATTTATTTTATTGCGTATGTTTGTTTGTTTAGTTTCATGGGGTTTTCATCATTATTTATTAATAATGAGAAAATAGAATTCTGGAGCAAATTATGACATTTTCTAAAAACAAACGAATAAGAATACCGGAGCACCATTCCAGTGCGATTCTGTAACCATCTCACCGTGACAACTTAGGTGAAGTGAGCGTGGAGTGAGCTGTCAGTGTCATCCCACCTGATACTAGGGATTGACCAAGAATGCATTTATAATCATAATTGAGACTTTAATAATATGTTTTATGCTAATTCTATTGATCATTTTATATAATTTCAAAGCTAGTAGGTATTTTAGCGGAGGACAGGGTGTTGTGGCGCAGTCTGGGAGAGGCCTATGTCCAGCAGTGGACTGCGATAGGCTGAGTTGATTGATTGAGTAGGTATTTTAACTGTCAAAACATTACTATTTTGTGGGGTTTTAATCTACGAAAAAAAAAAACTAGTCCTTTTACAAGGACTAGTCTAGGAAAAAAAGATAAATAAACCAAAATTGATATTCCCACTAAGTTTCTGTTTTGCTATTTTATTTTAAACCCCCACAAAATAGTAATGTTTTGACAACTTAAATAGTAGTTTTGAAATTATATAAAATGACCAATACAATTAGCATAAACATATTATTAAAATATCGATTATGATTGTAAATGTATGCTTGGTCAATCTCTAGCATCAGTGGGATGACACTGACAGCTCACTCTACGCAAGTTTTCACGGTGAGATTTTTACAGAATCGACATGCTGTATTTTAAAATTTTCAACATCTAGTTCAATCGAAACTCTAGGCTCGAAACTAGATCATAAAACATTTTCAGTGCGAGAGAGGATCTTAGACAATGTTGTTTAACACTTCACATAAAATCCTTTAAAGACCCCAGTGCCTAAAGAGCTTGTAAAACACTTCTATTTACCATTCGCCAACACTACTCCCATCACACAAACGGCATACGCACGTAACTTACCTGTAAACAAAAGAAAATCAAAACATAAGCAAAAATCAACAGACTCAGCCTAAAAACTCACCCACTTACAAAACAAAGCATCACAGACAGACAGAACCCTTCACCCTTTGTACATACACCCTTAATCTTCTCCCTAATGCGAGCAAAAAAATCTCAATTCAATCGCATTCGCCTTCAAAGGTAGAGACGTGTTAAAACCTTACCGGCCTTTAATTAAAGCCTGTTGGGGTGGGAGGGGGCCGGAAACGACGGAGCGGCCATTTCACTCCGGCTGTCCACTTCCGGAGTAACGTATGGACGAAGGTACTTCATTTCGGACTGACGGTGGGGAAAAAGAAAATCGAAGGCGTCTCGGGACAGAGGAGTGGAGACGGTGTTGCGTTTAAATATTTTTATTTTTTATTTTGTAGAGGTATCTATACATCCTCTAAGGGTAGCGTCGTATCTTGTGTCCTCTTAAAAGTTAGTCCCACCCTAATTATTCAGCTGTATTATGTTCCTTGCGTTGTTTTGTTGCATGTACTCGCACTGGGAACGTGTGGTGGATTACAGTCCACTCCCTCTCACCGAGAGGAGGCCTGTCTCCCAGCAGTGGGAACAGTATAGGCTGATTATTTGTATGTAATGTAACAACCATAAAGCATTTGGTGTACCATTATAGAACTTTCTTTTATAAACGTCCCTTAAAGTTGATAGACGATTAAACGTCAAAAAATGTGTAGTTGGGCGGGCGTTGATCAAAACCAAAAAACTTCAGATAACTTCACTATTACGACAAGCTAAGTAAGTAGGTACTTTTGGTGGAGAATCTGCAACAATGCATAATCCGTTCTGCAGGTTCTGAAGGTAATCGAGAGGTAATCTTCATGGATATTTTAGTATTCCAGACTACAGCTCAAATTTTGTAGAAATGTATAAAAAATCTTAAAATATCTCCTACTTTTGGCGAGTCCGTTCCTTCTCCGATCATGGTAATCCGATCTCACAATCGCGGACGTTTAATTGACTAGCATAACTTACTAGTTAATTTGAAATACGCGAACAAAAATGTCGCATGTCTGATTTATAATCGGGAGAGACTCTTTCCTTTTTAAATGTATTAATCTAGTTCTCTAGTAGTGGTGTGTGGATAAGGCGAGGTATGGATGGGGCGACTGATTTTCTAGGATTGAGTAAATTTTTCTTAAAAGATAATATTATGTTTGGTTTAAAATATTTAAGACTGTGTACTTTATAGTGATGTTGTTTTAATACCTATGAATTTAGATTGTTTGACTGCCCCGTTGGTCTGGTGGTCACAAGCTCGACTGCTGAACGTGGAGTCCTGGGATCGATTGCCGGGTAGGGCAGTGTTATTGACTTTTTCCATAAGTAATTTCAGCCCGGAGTTTGGCGGTGTGATACCCCCGTGCCTCGGAAACCACGTTAGGCCTTTGGTCCTGCGCCTGGTCTCTCTACGGTCATGTCGGATTGCCGTCCCATCGCACTATGAGATTAAGAGAAGAGGGAGTGCACCTGTCTACCCACACTGTTGTGCACTATAATATCTCACGCACCGAAGGCTAGTCTCCGTTGTGATTAGTAGCCGTGGACGAAATACGGTCTGAAGGACTCTTAAAATGTCACCATCAAAATGTGGAAGGTTCTTTAAATGTCACCCCTGTGAACCTAAAGATAGATAGAGGTGCCTTGGTGCCCTGTGATGTGTACAGTTTCCCGAATACCGTATTTAATCCCTTGGGGGTGCAAAGCAAATAATATCAAGGTTCCGATATCGGGTTATAACTTTTCAAGATTTTTCAATAATTTCCTGTTTTCGAACTTGGTAAAACTTATGTAAATCTTCTTAGTCCGCATCGTAAACTATATGCACGATAAGAGTTACGTAAGAATTTGTAATTACCAATATAGAGATAAGCTATTAAGCTCGGTTACAGTTTTAGCACAAAAATCACTTCACCATCAGACTAATCGCAAAAACGTACGACAAATCGCACCCCCCCGCTGCAGTCCGGCAAGACGTGTAGGTGGTCTTTGCCATTTTTATTTCCTTTTATCTCTTGAATTGTTAATGTGCTGCAGAGAAGGACACTCGCGTTTTATTGGTGTCTCTTAATGAATTGATTTTAGCTCGGAATCAGGATGACTAAGTATAAGGGGAGATTTAATTTATATCTGCTCGACTCAGTATAAAGTTACGGGTGAAAATCGATTTATATTAGGTGTCTGTAGATGTAGTTTTAAGTGTTGTTTTTTTATCCCTAGCCGCCTGTAGTGTCAATGTCGGTACTGTTCATTTTTACTAAACCCAGGCGCATCTGCATACCACCTTATTATTCGCCACAGAAATTATTATGTCCGACGTTGGCTGCGATTCAAGTCTTGTCTACTTTCAAAACATTGATCTACGGAATACGGGGATATGTACGGTAAGGTGAAGCTAGAATTATTGATTCCGTGCAGGAACGAAATCCACGGCCCTTAACGGATAAATATAATCACTCAGCTATTTTCCCTACCTCGACGGTCTAGCGGTCACAAGCGCTACAGCTGAGCGTGAGGTCCTGGGCTGGATTCCCATCTCGGGCAAAGTGTTGTTGGGTTTTTCTATCTAGAATTTCTCAGTAGCAGCACGGATTCTAGATTTGTGCCCTGTTCTTCTTCTTAGCGTGTCGATGGCAATCTAAATGGAATCGGCCCAGAATTTCTACTTGTTTGGCGCAATCACCAGCGTCCATCAGTTCCTGTAACGTGCAGCTGACAGGACATGCATGACACTATTAAATGTCCCATCTATTGTGCCCTGTTGATGGCAATAGTACCTAAAACAAGTGTGATGTTTTGTTATGTGACTTTCCCAATAAATTCTATCCCATAAGCTTATTAGAACTAGGCGCTACAAAAAAAATCCTCTTTCAAAGGACAATTTTTTATGTCATATAATTAAAAGTTACTACATAATAAGTTAACAACATAAACATTACACGGCATGAGTGAGCGGCGTCATTACTCTGTCAAGCACGCTCAATAAAACTAAGTTCCAGCCAAGTGCGTAAGTTAGTTAGCACTTCCTCTAAGAACAATAGCCATTAAACATTATAGGCTGTGTACACACTATACGCAGCCTTGAATGAGACATTATACAAACTGTAACTTAATTAACGCACAACCTCATAAGGGTTCATTGTACTCATCATTATGAACAACTTTAACTATGGGACCAAATCTGAAATCGCGAACAAAAACAGCTGTTCCCTACATTTATATTCGCAAACTCGTCAAAATGTAGGGAACAACTGATTTTTTTCGCGATTTCAGGATTGGTCCCATAATAAAAGTTGTTCATAATGATAAGTGCAATGACCCCTAAGAGGCTGTGCTTTATTTAAGTTACAGCTTGTAGAGCGGTGACCTGTGAGACCGGTGATTTGTGTAGTGTTTTATGTAGTAAACTTTGATCTAAATCATTAATATTTGTATTGGTAAATTTTGGTCTACACTACGAATGTTTAGAAACTATAATCTCTGAATATTTGCTTGCTAAAGTGTAGTCATTATTAAAGGATTCCACTATTATTAAAGAAAGCATAGCATAGCTTTGATATTTTCACCTTAAGATTGGAAAAAGAAACTCATGACTAGGTTTCTTCATTACGTACTTTTTCTAGGCAGTTATCACTGAATGTACAGGTGCACCCACATTACCCCAGAAAGGCTAAGATGTCAACAAGACAAAATTCCAAAAATGACATTTCACTCTTAAGCTATTTGGAACTTAGCATTGATCTCGCCTAACAAACCACAAGTAACAAAGCCTAACAATAAGTACTAGTTAGTACTAACACTAACCGGTTGAACGACCTCTGAGCTAAACACCAGTTACTCTAAATGTTATCGTAAGCACCCATTGTGTTCTGATAAGAACTGTTAACTTATTCATAACTGGTATTAACTTGGTTTACAACCTGCGATATTTGACGGATTTGTAGTAGGTACCTGAAGATTAGTGCAGTTGTATGGGTGCAGGTTTTTAAGACCCAAAACTGTTTTAAGGACTCATCTGATTCCATGTTTTTCTCACATTCGTTTACGGCAGGCGACATAGATTTATATCTATGGTTGGCGATGAAAAAAATCTTTTTGGTCGGAGTTCCAGTTCCTTTTACTATCCTTTTTTGTACCTGTTGCGATGTTCTAAACTTATGCTTAATTTATTTTCGAATCACTAGGTTTTAGAACTAAAAAAATATCTGGAAATCCTCATCTCAACCCGAAATCATCCATTGCTAGGTGAAAGCCTCCTATTCTTTGTAAAGTCATAAAACTTTATCTATGAGGTAGGTTCCATAATCAAAGAAAACAGGCATCATTTATGGTGGTGTAACCTACGCTAGCTCATCCTGAAAATACACGAATAATCCCTTCAACAAAATTTCAAAGAGTTAGCTCACTTGAACACAGAATATATGATAAAAAATCCATCTTAATAAACCTCATTTCTGCATCGAGCGTCTATCGTATAATTTCTTAACGTCGGCACTGTGTCGAGGTAATTGGATTCGATACACCCACTCTACACTTTGTAACAGATACATCTATAGAAGAGGGGGGCGTTTTCCAACTACATTAAGCAGACACCGTGTCATTTTAAATCTAGCTAGTCTAAGTAAATTGTTGCTTGATTCTTGGTTTTGTTAATGTGTTTATTGGTGCTGTCGTCATTAGTAAATAATCCCATTTTGTTTTCCTGGCGTTGGAAAGCAGGCAGAATCGCAATGATAGATAGATAGATGTCTCTGATTCATTGTTCTGTGCATGTTTTGTTTACCTATAAGTAATTGATGCAATGTTGTTTTACTTTTAAAAATGTATTATATGGTATATTCTATTATGGTATATTCTATTGGTGTATTCTATTAGTAAAATCAATAGTTGGTGATACTAATAAAAAAAATAACGAATAAAAATATAAGGCTTGGACATTCTTAAAAGATCGCTTTTAAGAATTAAAGCCTATTATCACGATTGATGCTGGTCAAGTTCAAGAGTAGCGTAACGCGTAAGAGTAGCGTGGTGTGGGACGCCCCCTAGCCGACGACCTCGAGAAGGTGCCTGGGACAGACTGGACGCGGAAGGCGGAGGACAGGGTTTGTGGCGCAGCCTGGGAGAGACCTATGTCTGGGCTAAGATGATTTATTGAAGTTCACGAGAATGTGGTGAAACATAAGCAGATATTTAGACAATTCGAAACATTTGGAAAGCTTTTGTTTAATTTAGAATTTATGTATTCATTTATCTTACACCACTTTACTGTATACCAGAAAATACATAACAAAAAAAATACAATTGTTACTACAAAACATACAATGGGTGGCCTTATCGCTTTCTGCGATCTCTTCCAGGCAACCTTGGAATAGACAGTGATTGCGTGTATATAAAAAAATGGGGTTGTCATTGGTGCAAAATAATAGGAATATTATAATACTTAGATACACTATCATGTATTTTAGTTTATTATGTGCTATGGGAGCAGACGAGTCCTGGAGTGGACACCGCGTATTGGCAAGCGTAGCGTGGGACGCCCCCCAGCTAGATGGACCGACCACCTTAAGAAAGTGGCGGGGACAGACTGGGTGCGGACGGCGGGCTTATAAAATATTTGACTTATTTGAACCTAGAGACACCAAATCATGGTAATAGGAAAATGAATGTTGACCACGAAGCAGTTTATCTTGTAGTTGGTACCCAGTAGCAGCATGATTTTTATCAATAAATAATGACCACTGACCACCCAGCCACGAAACTGCCACTTCTAACACATGCTCCCACGCATCTCGTGGGTAGGAGACTGCGTTAACAGAACTTAATTACTGGTCTTAGTGGTCATCAGTCGCTCGTCGTGTGCATAAAACTTAGTTGTTTATGGACGAAAGAAATTATTATACATACATGTAGGTTTGTTTTAATGGCATTCCAATGATGCTCCACTGTGGTTTCTTAATGTTAAATGGTTGGCAAGGTTTATTAAAGTAATTTGAATTTTTGTGATGTTTAGAAATATATACCGATTATGGGAGTTTTCAATACGAATTTTCAAGGGTGAAATAAATCGCTCTTCTAACAGCCTGTGCAATGTTACTAAAAAAGGGGTTATAACGTAGTATAACATGTATTAATATAAACATAAACCTATATACATTAAAATTTGTCTACATTGAGATATCGATCAAAACCATCACGCAAGATCACAAAAGAAGTGCTTACTAACACTATCCAAAATGATAAACTACAGACCTATTGTAGTATTAATAAAGCTACCAACACCACAGAGATGACATTACGCGCCACCTAGCACCTGTTTAAGACAACCTGCGTGCGCACACGCATAAGTGTCAAGACTATGATAAGTGACAGTACACTAAACATGTCTATTTGTGTCGTAAAGAATACAATCGTGAAATTATGAGATATCATTAAAGTTATTGTGTTAATTTAAAATACTTCATAAGGTGCTAATAAAGATAATACGACAAATTGAAACACGAAAAGCAGCGGGAATGTAATTTTTTGCCACCGAGTGCGTTTCTAATTATTGTATTGTTTTTAATTATGGCACTTAAGACACCTGTCTGGATGGAGGATTGTTCCTTTTCAATGGATTCCTCTATTGAAAAGGAATAATCCTTCACAACTTGTTCTGTCATCTTCAAATAGATAGTACGTAGAAAGGCGGTGACTACCGAGATGGCAATAATATGGAACAGTACAGAAGAAAAACCTGGAGGATTTTTCTTCTGTACTCTTCCATATTCTTGCCTAGTTCTGCCACCTTCAAATAGATAGTACATAGAAAGGCGGTGACTACCGAGATGACAAGAATATGGAAGAGTACGGAAGAAAAACCCTCCCACCGAGAGGAGGCCTGTGTCCCACCAGTGGGAGCAGTACAGGCTAATTATGCTACGGAAGAAAAAGCCAAATGTTGCGCCGACCCCAAACAAATGTTGTGCCGACCCCAAACAAATGTTGCGCCGACCCCAAACAAATGTTGCGCCGACCCCAAACAAATTGGAATAAGGGCAAGAGAACGATGATGATGATACTAATAAGTATTAAAACAATAATAGTCCCTTTGAAGGGCGGTTTGGAACCGTAATCTATACCTACACCGTATGCAGTATTGGTATAGAAAATAGATTACGGTTTTGCAGTAAATGAGCCTCCTAGGCAGGCAGCTCCGCTTCCAACCATACTGATTGGCTGAAATCATTTCTCTATATCAGTACCTAGCTGTTCTTGTATAGCTCATACCGACACACGACGACTACGGAGATAGATCATTCTTGTCTTTCAACTATTACAAATTGCCACAGCAACACGAGTACCTATCTTTCGTAAGTTGTTCTACATATATGGGCTTGAGCAGGATGACACCACCAGTCTTGCCGTCTTGCGTCACAGAATGCCCAGTTTATATTTTCCGGGGAGGTATGGACCTGCTTTTATATGTGCTAAATTTTACAGGCCTTTATAACTAACGTTTGTATAAACTGCCAAATATACTTGGCATCTTGTAGTGTGAATCTCTAAACATCACTTCAATTTAAACGCTGTTAAAGTGTGAGTTTATATTGATTTACTTATTAATAACCAGTGGGTTCGATTTATATTTTGGGCACTTCAATGAAGTTTTCTGTCTGTCAGTTTTCAGTTATCAACAGATTCTTAGAACTTTGGGATCCAATATTTCAGCATTAAGTAATGTGAAATTGTAGCAAGCATTTCCAAGCAAACCTTCCGACTCTATGCCCACATAAATATCAAGTCTATTTTCTCCCACAGTGTCAGTGCACACAGCGATGGTCCTAGACACTGTGACAACGACACATGACGCACGTAGTAGGAGGCTGGTCCTTTGTCACAGCCTCACATTTTATTAACGCCATCAAGTCGCTTGTGCGACGCCTGAGTTATCTGACATGAGAGCTGTGGGGCCATGCGCCACTGTTGGCGAGACGTATGATCAAGCTATAGCGGTCTCAAAATAGTTTGCAACAGCAGTATGACGTAGCCACATGACATGGAGGAGATCTTTTGTCACAGCCTCACATTTTATTAAGGCCATATAGACGATTGTGCGACGCCCAAGTTATCTGACATGAAAAACATACAACGAGGTGTCACTGCAAGTGGGACGTATGATCAAGCTATGGTAGTGTCAGGTTGGTTTACTACAGTCTTTTGTATAACATAGACACATAAAATGCAGGAGGCTGGTCATTTGTCACTGCTTCACATTTCTGATATAGAACTGAGTTATCTGACGTGTCGCTGCAACGGGTTTGGTGCGTCTGTTAGAAATATGGAACATTGCCAATGAAGAGAAGCAGCTTTGCAAAGTGAAAATTAATCAGTATTAAGTTCGCAAGGCAAAATTGATCATTATTTAGTTTTGATCTTTACAGTGAAAATGACTTTCCTTTTTGGAAGACAATATGGTTTTTCTGCTGACTTAAGAGTTTCTTTCATTATACAGGGCAGCCAAACTACATTAGCTAGCGATACGTTACTAACATAAGATCACCAAGACCTTACATTTCAGAGTCCTAGATTTGATATATCTGTCTCTACGAAACTTAACACCATTTACTCGCTTATCAGTTCCCGCTTTCCGCTCTCAAAGACACCAGACCACTGACATCTTGTACCTAAACCGTGGGTGTAACGCATTCGTTTTCTTTACACGCTTTCAAAGGGTTTTGATTTTATAACACTGGAAGGGCCTAATATTGTAGTTAGGCCCATTCTGAGGCCTGACGTGGTTTATTGCTGAAAATACAAACGGATTGATATGGGAGGCTTCAATACAATGAACGTTGATTTTTGATTTTAATAGTATTCGAGCGAGCAGCGTAGCACGCTCTATAGACGCGTTTCCTTAAACGATACTTTGATGGTATTTATTGGTGTTATTGGTGCATGAATAAAGGCTCTTATTTGAATTTACATATCTTCCAATGGTATGGCGGAGCACTTCCAATCTAAATAGATAATTCTATTGCTTTCTATGGGTGTTTTTACATGATTTGCTTCTTTGTCTTGTCTACTACATTGCCATTTAGCAAAATCTATATTAGTTTATTAGTATCATCATCCCCTTAGAGGATTTATGATGAATATGTACTGGGGAAATGTAAAAGTCTTTTTAGTAAAAATAAAAGAGGAAAAGCACGATTTACAAAAAAGCATTCTGTGTAAAGTGTAGTACTGTCCGCAATAGCAACTGGCTTTAGGCTTCAGATCAACGCACTGTTAACCATGTTAACAATTTATTCATCCAACAAAACAGCAATTAACCAGCCGTTAGGCAAAGCACCAACAAATTGAAATACATCACGTCTCCTTAACTTGAAGTTATTGCAGAAAAACTGGCGCGAAAGCTGCGCGGACGCGTGGGCGGGGCGACGCATAAACATGTCGCCGTCCCGCTCTGACGCACAATGTAGACGATCAACGAGAATTTATTATCTCTCGTCGCATTATGCGTTAGCGCAGGTTGCGGTATTTGATGGGTTAACTGGGGATGGTTGATGTTTTTTTTTGGTATCGGTAGTTATGAATGTTTTGTTGAGAAGGCTCTATATGGTCTCTTATTGGAAAAGGGCGGTGATTCAATGGAATATTGGAATTCTAAGTAACTGTAACTTAAATGAGCTTAATGTGATGAACACTGCCGAATTGGTTAACTTCAAAAAACTTCTAAACTTTCTTCTACATTTGCTATTTAACTGTCTAGCTACTTACTACTCTAAGCCTCAACGACCATCTCAAAATACGCTGTATATGTATCCTAGTAATGCGAGCAAAACCCTGAACAAAACCAACATAACAAAAAATCAGCACGCACAAAATCACACCTAGTTAGAAAACATTGCCTTACCACGGAAGTCAGAAACACAATGAGAACAGAGTACGCATTATTGCGCAGAAACGAACACAACTCACTAACTCAGTCATACATCTCAGCCTGAATGGGAGTATTAATGCACCTTATTTGTGGAGGCAGCCGCGCTTAACTAGGGGTTATCAAGATCTAGAAATTGTTGGGGGAACTACACTGCCTGTTATTTTGTAGAAGGTAAAATACCGATGACGTGTGCTGCCTGAGTCAGTGTAGCGATTCAAAGGACGTTGACAGCGAATGCCCATGAATTCAATTTCACGCTGTAGGTATATTTGTTTATCTCAACATCATATTAAAGGCGCTAGTTAATAAAATGTACAGTATTCAATAGAAAAACGTGAGTGAGGTGGAAAGGGTTGTGTGTATTTAGCAACATTCCTATCTACAAGTGGAGACAACAATACGACAGAAAATGAAAACACTGTCAATGCTGGCATAGGAGTATTTTGGAGCTAACAAATTAATCCTAACAGCGAAATAACAAAAGCGATTTTTTCAAATAAACTAAATAGTAGTGATGGGCTGACTATGGGTTTTAAGTTCCGATTTTGACCACGCGCCCAAATATCTTTGTCTTATAAAAGGTGTAATTAAAAAAAAACAGCTGTTCCCTACATTATGTTCGCATATGTCGTCAAAATGTAGAGAACAGCTGACTTTTTTTTCGCGATTTCTGGTTTGGTCCCATAGTAAAAGTTGTTCATAATGATGAGTACCCCTTATGAGGTTTTGCGTTATTTGCGTTGTTTGCGTTATTTGCGTTGTTTGCGTTATTTGCGTTGTTTGCGTTTAAGCTATGTATGTTGAGACGTTCATGGATTGGCTTTACTTTGAAAGTGTCGTATAGGCTCATGAAAAGCAAAACGTTATGAATTAAATTGAAATGCTGTTTTTTTAAAGCTTAACAAGTCGGTCCTCATTTCACTATTTGCTATTAAATATTTGATTTGTCACTGCCCGAAAAACTGAAGAATCCTGTGTTTTAAGGTCTCTTACTATGAGTTTGCCTCTGACTTTTTACTGTCGTAATGAGGCATTTAGGTGTTAAAACTAAATAGCTTCTTCTAGGGCTATTTTTCCAATATTATATTAAAATAAATGTGATTCTAGATTGTAGACTGATAGTTTTCTTTATTTCTTTTTCTGTGCCATAATAGAAAACTAAAATCCTGTTGTATACTCTAGAATACCTAACTCCTATTTTTAACATAAATCTGTTAATTATGAAGATATTTAACATAATCTGATGGAAATACAATATTATAGTGCTAATGGCATTAATTGCATTAAATTAAGATAAAATAGCAACTTATAGGCGTATTAATTGTTAAAGTATTTTAATTAGTGGAAGTTGACCTTTAATTAATTGGTTAACTTGTTCTTTCACCTCGTGGATCAATCACAAAACAACATTCGCATAAATATTATTTTAATGATCAAAATAATCTTAATTTTTGTGTCGCCACTTAGTTTTACACTTTTTTTGATAATTATGGTGTCACGCTTGTATCAATTTCGATAACATTAAAAAGCTTCTATTAACTATTTGGTAGGAGGCGGTTACGCAAAACTTATCCATAAGCTAGTAGAAACTGCAATTTATTCAAATTATCTGTAAAACATTATCAAAAAAACACCATTATTTTTCAAAGCATTATCAAAAATACTCCAAGTGGAAATTGATTTTCATTACATATTCACGTTTTTTAATAAAAGAAAAGAGATGCAAAGTTAAGATAATTATCAACACGAAATAAAACAACTGCTAACAACTAAGCAAGATTTCCATCTTTTTCAGAGTAAAAATATATATGTATACTCGTAGGTATCTCCACAAACACACACAATTTCAAATAAAAACCAATCAGCGAACCATCTCGTTGTAACGAAGCGTCGATCGAAGACAATGGCGCCCTTTATGCTAAGATTCGGCTCTGAATGGACCGGCGGACGGACGGGCGGACGGACGGACGATCAGCTTTAGATTACTTTGTAGCCGCTGATTAAACTGGAATCAAGCGTTTTGATGGAGTCGAACCTTTTTTGAATTAAGTTCAGTGAAAAGTGTGAGAGTATCTTTAGGATAATATATGAGTGTTTATTTTAGGAATTTTGTAGGAAGATTCTAATATCACATAAAATCACACATGTTTCCTCGAAGGGATAGGCAGATGTGTAACTATAGTAGCTACACCCACATAGATTCTAAAATTATTTTATTATACAGGATAAGTTTCTAACCAGTGCGCAAACTGTAACCATGAATTCAGCACATGATTCTGACACCCCCGCGTTGAAAATTTTAGTCGGCTGTTCAAAAAAAATAAAAATTAGCTCTGCCATACATTTTGACCGCGTACGTATTGCACTTTTCTATGAAACAGCTGTTGTTTTTTTTTCGCAAGGCTGTCTAGAATTATGCTCTGGGTTACAGTTTGCGCACTGGTTAATTTTTTTTCCTGTATATCATAGTGAAGTTCTCAATAATCTTACTAATAAGGAAATGGTTCAATAATTTAAGAGAGTAAATACTTTCACATTCTGTACGTGTAGGTACTACATTATGGATTGCAATAAAGATTAATTGAATTGAATTGAGAGCGATTGTGAAAATTTGTCTGTCTGTTTGCAATGAACAAACTACGAATTTAGCATTCTTTTGAATGTTTACCTTTCCCAGAAGTCTTCTCATTAATTGTTGGCCCAAAACCCTGGTCTTGAAAAGTCGAGATTTGATTGCTGACTGACGCTCTTGTGTCAACAAAGAAAATCTAATAAGAAGATACCAGCCGACTGGCTTATGTCATATCCTATAATCACATCTCAAATTAGAAACTACCTAGGAAGATCAAACAAAAAACAAAACGCCAAACGCACTGCGTCGGTAATTGAAATCGGTAAAGTATAGTGGTGTGCGCAGGTAAATCACGCGGGTAATCGGTAAACCGGTAAGTCGGGCGGTAATTAACGATAAGACGCACCTCGCCGTGTCCGAGTAATGGACAACATTGGCTTGTACCGGTAATAAGGGAGGCAGGGTGCTTCGCGGTAAGGCGGAGTACATACTGGAGCAGTTGGAGGTACAAAACTGTGCGGCTGTTTATATCTGACTACACCAGAAGGCCAATTCCCGTAATTAAAAACGTTCAAGATCAACTCGCAATCTCATATATGCGACCATCAATGTCAAAAATATTGGGAAATAAGAGTTATTTTTGACAGATTTAGACTGAGATCAGACTGTGAACGTTCTTAAAATGACGAGAATTGCTTGCGAGGTTAGATTTTTTTTTTATTGCTGAATGGGCCCGAACTTGACATCGATCACGCCTGATGGAAAGCGATGGATGAGGTCTATGATGAAAAGAGCGTGCCCAGAAGATGCCTAAGGCACTGGAACTCCCACGCATCGACGAAACACGGCAGGCTGCTTAACGCTGGACGCCGGTGGGAGGGTGGTCGCAAACCAGGCGGGCGTTAGCCGCAAGGGAAGGATTGGGCAGTCAAATAAGGTGTTGGGTGTGATAGTACAGGATGCACCGAGCTCACGGTTCAGTTGAGTAACTGGCGGAACAAACTGCGCTACACGAGGAGGGTTTTTCGTGCATCCCAAAAATGGGGTTAGATACAAAATGGTGAGGTAGAATAAGGTTTTGGAATCCAAAGCTAGTATTTATTAACATCAGCACTGTGATGTGGTTATTGCTTACTTCAGAAATGACATATCCTATCAAAGTTAAATAGGTACAAATTTCCTAGAAAATTATAAGGTGTTAGATAAACACGTAAAATAAATAGTAACATCATAGAAATCTTATATCTATGAGTAACATCCGCTTGTGGATTGTTGCCTATTTCACAGAAAATATGACATTTGACATGACATAATTATAACAAAGATTAGATAGAGTTCTAACTTTATCTACTTCTAATTTATTAGAGTAAAACAATTAAAACATGCTGCTTAAATTAATATCCAGATTTATGGTAATTTATAGCCGAATTAGGGAGCTACCACTTCCCAAATTCGGTTATAACTCAAATAAATGAGATGATCATTAAATGGCAATTAAATATCATGTTTGGTCATTAAAGGTGTGTAGGTGTTATTTGACACGACTCTTCTTCTTTTAAAAAATAAAGTATCTAAAATCTTTAAATTAATTATTTATGACACTATTTTAAAAAATATAAGGATGTTTTATTCGCTGATTTAGTCGTTAATTTTTATTATACTATGGCCTTCTGTAAAAGGAGTAAGTAGATTCACAAGACAAAAAATAGTTTATAGAATTCATAAAAAAAACAATTTTCAAAACAATTTATATTTTTAGAAATAAGTTAAAAGTAAAAAAAATTGTCCTCCCATCCGAACGAAAAAGCTCACAAAACCTACAATGTACACGCCGCACAACAATATAATAGCAACTTTTATCGATGCGCGTACGCACCGAGCTCCTAAGATCGTTTACCCGCTATAAATTATATCGCGAAATTGTCGATAATCATCTTCCAGCGTCGACCGATTTCATTATTCTGTCCTGTACTTATTAGCGATATCGTCTCGTACCGTGTGTTCGGGGCTTTATGTTTTAGATCGAGTATTGCTATTTATAATAATATGTGGAAAGTAAGTATTATTTATTGGTCGTGTAGATTAAGAAAAGGGCCACCCTGTGGACGATGTGAGGTTTTGGACTACGATTAAAAGCGTCGTCACGACTACGCGAAACGTCAGGAAAGTATTTTACTGCAAAGTATTCAGGATTTCAATGGATACTAACTTTAGTTAGGGATTATTTTAACAAAGTCAGATATCTTTTATCCGTGAAATAAAATTGATGTTCCACAGTTCTAAGAAAAATTGTCAAAAATTAAAAAAAAAACAATCTCAGTATAAGACTTATTCTAGGTATAAAGGTTTGGCGAAATTCGCCCTTAGAAGTTTATTTGGCGTTTGGGTTTGGTTAGTAGTTGTCGAGTGGCAACACGAGTAGCACCATTCTTACTGCTAACTAAAACGTATGTTTAAAGAATGATGGCATCTGCCAAGCCTTCGAAGGATGAAGTTTAACATTAGGTCAGTAAAACAAAGATGACGATTTTATTTATTTTACGACCAGCTGCAGCAACAATGTAGGATCAAATACGTAAATCTCATTCATACCTAATCATTCATATGAACATTCACGCTGACGGGACCCATCATACCTCACACTGAGTCTTATACAATTCGTGAAATGCCAAACTCTACGACTGTAGCACCGTGTATTCCCATGATTTTAGAAGCCACTTCACTGTATGGCGTGTGACACAATCTTTCAGTAATTTGCCTTTAGAACTAGAAAACGCTTAGCACATTTTTAGGGTTCCGTACCTCAAAAGGAAAAAAACAGAACCCTTATAGGATCACTTGTCACACGTTGTCCGTCCGTCCGGCCGTCTGTCTGTCTGTCAAAACCCTTTTTCTCAGGAACGCGTGGAGTTATCAAGTTGAAATTAATATCAAATGCGTAGGTCTACAGTCATACGTTGGCCGGTTTTTCTTTTAACTAACACTGTTTTTAAACAATCTAATCGTCTATGCTTCCGCACACGTTAAGGTATTCTTTTTAGGGGTGAGAAATACTCTAACGTCGTTTTTCAGTTGGGATATATTTTATCTTTTCTTTTTGATATATTTTTTCTTTTCTTTTTTTGACGGGTCCGTGGCTAAATAATAACAGCTACAAAGGTCGATCGATCAGGTTAAGCTACGCTTGCCTTTACGTACCGAGACTGCTCCGTGCCTCGGAAAGCACCTTGAGCCGTTGGTCCCGGCTGTCATTCGTGGATCTTTGACAGTCGTTACGGGTAGTCAGGAGCCCGTAAGTCTGACAACCAGTCTTCCCAAGGGGTATCGTACTACCCAGTAACTCGGTTGTGGAGGACAGATAGGCAGTCGCTCCATGTAAAATACTGGTATTCAACTGCATCCGGTTAGACTGGAAGCCGAACCCAACATAGTTGGGAAAAGTGTAGGCAGATTATGAGTGTTATTTTTGTAAAAACGTTATAGATTGGCTCACTTTCACAATATTATCTTAGAATATAATTAATTTGGACATTCTATGACACTCCATATAATTAATCTGCCTTTACAGGCAAACATCGCCCACATGGACCAGCAAAAACTGTCAACCCTCAAACGTTGGCGGCGCAACAAGTCGCGCCACAGGTGCCTGAGACACGCCGCGCCTCTGTCTTATTAACCCGCAGTAATCACACGAGACAAGGCTGCCGAGATAGATTGATTGGCCCGTTTTAGCTGGAACACTTTGATGGGTTAAAGTCGGCAGTCGGCAGAAGAAGATTTAGGTTCTGAAGTGTGTTTGTATAAGATGTTTGTTATCTAGAAATCTAAATGCATTCTTCTTCTTCTTCTACGTGACGATTCGACTTAGTCCGACCATTGTGTTATTTGCATGGGCACACTATCTGTAGCAATGGCTTTAATGTTGACAATTATACTTTATAAAATAACAACTTTCGTTTAATTTTATGAATAACACTTATAAATCACCCATATTAACTTTCGTAGATACACACAATTTATTCAATGAAAAGGTAAAACCGCTACCACTAAGTAGGAAAAAGCTAGCTTCCACGACACCTTGCCTCAGAAGCAAGCCTGTTGACTCAAGGTGATAAAAGCCTTGTCTTTCTCTTCTGAATTACAAACCCTAATTACAGGACATCTTAATAATAAACCAATCAGCGCACACCTGTCAATAATAAGTTAATAACACAAGGAAATTTCAATAAGCGCTAATTCGGTCGGGCATTGCAATCATGCGCAGTTCGGCCGATTTACGGCGCCTAATGGGGAGCGGCACAGGCGCGGGCCAAGCCGCGGCTGTCATTACAGATCATTACGCGAAAACGAGAATTTTACTCAACGAAATTAGTAGTATGATATCAAACTGACACTTGATTATCAATTAATTTATGTTTTCATGATAAATATGAAGAAGAAATAACATTTATTTTTAGGGTATTCGGGTTTTATACGACAGCTAATTTAACATAAGTAGGTACCTACGTGAGGAAATTGTGTCTTTAATTTGGATACTAATAGTATTATGCTAGTCAGGACAACAATCCACATCAGAGAAGTGGTCATTTTAAGAAATATTATGATTTTGGGACGTTAATTATGGGTTTGTTTGAAGTTTAAGCCGACATAAAATAACTAGCGCCCAAGATTTTATTGGGATGCAGGCATGCAGCCAAAAGCTAGCTGGGTCTAGTAATAAGTACTTCTTTATTAAAGGCTTAACAGGACCATCGAAATAATTCATAAATGACTTAGCATAATCAGCCTATAATATTCCCACTGTGGGGGCACAGGCCTCCTCTCACTGGGAGGGAGTAAGGTGTAATCCTACCAACCCACACTTGGTCCGCGTGTTGGTCTTCGAATTTTTGGTTCTAGGACAGTTCCCTCACGGTGTTTTCTTTCACCGTTAGAAATAAAAATGACTTTTAAAACCTCAGAAAATATACGCTTTAACTCACTCAATTAACAACACCTATCTTCACCAACAACAACAGCGGAAAGGCATAGCAAACGTAAAAACAAAATGTCAGTACTTTCAACGAATTAAACCGTCAATTTATCACAGTAACAGGTGAGGTCGGGGCGTGTCGTGTTATAGATCAAAATGGCGAATATCGAAATGTCGTTGCGCGTACGCAGTCGTAGTGAGTTATTCGTTCGTGATAGTTCACGAGGCGATGCCGATACGATATTTATGTGATATCAGGATGAAGGCGACTTATCTGTCTTCCTATTGTTTATTGGAGATTAGTTTGGTGTAAAAACGTATTCCTGGGACGCATTTTGTGAATTAGCTGCGGTGAATGTAGCTTTCATTGGTCTGATGTTTGAAATGTTTTGAGATCGTCGGTTGCGGAAAAGCAGCAATACAGGTTGACTTACGAAACAAAATCGAATGTTACATCCTTTTCCAACAAGAATCCAGTAGGTACCCATATTCCTAACAGACTTCCTTACCAATCTGATACATAAATGTCTACAAATGATCTAATTTGAAAACAAGCTTATAAGTTTTTATCACCAACACAGATCGACGTCAAATATTTTCAGAGGTAATGCGTATATTCACCTCAAAAAGCCCTAACAAACCTGTCTGCCTGTTACCAAGTGAGGTAATAATACTACAATAGTAATACATTCTCAGGTATAGTGACGCTGTCGGAGACACCTGTACAGGGTCGGCAGCACTGGTCACGACTTGCCTGTACCCATAGTACCAACCTAATGTACTGAGTTAGTGGGACTTTGTCTTTGTCGAGCTGTGATTGATGCTGACGTACGGCAAACGTATGGTGCTTAATAGTGATAATGATAGTGATAGCCATTTTTAAATACTACATTGGATGAGAATGGACCTGTTTTGAATGTAGCGGGTTTTGTAGAAACCGATAAAAATAAAATCACTATTGAAAGCCATGACCAGTGGTTTTCTTGGCATAACTCTGATGAAATAAAGGGAGACTAGACGAATAGGGCTGAATAATAAATGCTGTAGAACCGCCATGACAGTTTGAACCCAATAGAAATATATGAATATGTGAAGAAGTTATACAACGTGTAACGTTAAATGCGCAAAACCTGAAAATAGTTTGTTCAGAATAACGAGCAGGATTATTTGAATCACTTTTTAATATAGGTCACATTTTTCAAAAAATCTTCATTAAAAACGTTGCGGTGTCTATTTATTAATAGGTCAAGCAAGCCAATGTCAGCGCGGCGCAGCAGCCCGGTGACGACTCCTCCCTCGATAAAGCGTCGTCGCAGAGTCAAGAAACGATCAGAATGGCCAGTAAAACTAAAACAGCACATAAAACATTCACAATTTTTATAATTACACAATTTCATAATTCAGAAATGGCAGTGGCAACCTTCTTCAAGGTTTATAAGGAGGAGAATCAGACGAAGCTCTCAGTGCACCACTTGATCATCCAATCCAAAACCTCCAGATCAACCGACCAAGAGAACCTCACGACGGACTACCTCTACCTACCTGTTTAAAAACAAAAATCTCCTTTCAAACATTCTTAATACTAAACCACATAATACATTGTGAGGGACACAGTGACATTAAGTATCGTTAGTTGTCGAGGTCGTGGCGCCAGTCACGAGCACCTTGTACGGGTGTACTCGTTGTACCTGATGTACTGACAACGACGTGTCGACAAGATGGATGCTGACAGGAGATGTAATTGAGATATTTTGACTTTATTTTAGAAACAAGGTGTTTAAATCTAAGAGGTGTTTCTGTCAGACGATGACAGGTGTGTCGTAGTTGGGCAAACTTAAGGCCCATGAGAGATAATATATCTGCTAGTAGTAGCTTATTTTAATTTTTGGCTAAGTAATAACAGCCGCACGGGTCGATCGATCATGTTAAGCTACGCTTGCCGCGGTTGGTCCGTGGATGGGTGACCATCTTCACATACCAAGATCCTTCCGTGCCTCGGAAAGCACGTTAAGCCGTTGGTCCCGGCTGTCTTTCGTGGATCTTTGACAGTGGTTACGGGTCGTTAGGAGTCTTACCAAGGGGTATCGTATTACCCAATAACTGGGCTGTGGATGTCAAATAGGCAGTCTTTCCCTGTAAAATAATGGTATTCAGCTGCATCTGGTTAGACTGGAAGCCGACCTCAACATAGTTGGGAAAAGGCTAGGGAGATGATGCTAAGTAGCTTATTTTAATTTTTCGATTTCATAAATGAATATAATCCTTTAGTATGAGGAGAATAAAATTTAAAGTCACAGGAATTGCTGCTCTAAATAAGGTCCTATTAACGAGAAATGAACTTCAAAAAGAAGATAGAGTGAAACTGATAGAAACCGTAGTTTATTCTTTTAATCCTACTAAAAAAATTGACTCAGGGGCTTAGGTATTAATTTATATTATACGTTAAGTACTTTAATTAATATATTTGCAATATTAGGGAAGTAAAAGGGGGTTGCCATAATATCATAAATCTTTCAACAAATACCGTGAGAAGTAAGTAATAAAACTAAAACAGTAAACCACTCGAGAATTTATAAGATCAATGACTATTTTTATGATCAATTCAGAAATGTGACTCCTAGGTGTGTACCAGTTTAAAAAACTTAAATACCAAAGCAATGCGTCACCACATGGAAAAGGAAATGTCGTTGAAAAACCCACACTATCATAAAATGCGTAATGTTAAGGTAGGCAGCCCTAACTGTCACACTGGACAAAAACAAATAAGGTAAATCATAAACGAAGTACTAAAAGTTTGACTAATAAGACAGTTACCTTGTTACCTTGTTACGTTTAATAGATCTCTTGTGAATTCGATAAGGAATCAAAGGTGACGGATCAAAAGAAACGTTAAGATACAATCTCATTTGATTGAATGACATCATAAATGTAAAAGCTAGAATCATTACTTCCATGTAATTAAAAACCACTTAACATAATCCAAATCCAAATACACACAATTGTAATATTTCCATGAATGCATCAATCGACAATTCTATAGCTTACGTTAATCCAAAAAATAAAATTTCAATTCCATTAATACACCTAAAGCATCCACTCGATCAATACAGACTTAAAATACCCAACTATCGTTTTATCTTTAAATGCCACTAAATATTTAAGTCACTTTGTTGGTACCTTTAACTTAACTTCTCCACCAATTGAGCAATTGAGTTTATGAGCCGTCGAAGCCCATGTCATGGGAGACCATGACAAAACCATAAGAGCCGCGTTAGACTACACGGTTCTAGCGGTAAACACTATTGAAGGGCCCCGACGTCTTGGCAAGATATTATTGATAGAATTTATCAGCGATCGAGCTCGGTGGAAGGCGCGAGATATAAGCGACAGCGGCTGGGAGTGAAGCGATCGCATATGATTCGCATTCTAAAGAAGATGTTTAACGAAACCAAAAGTTTTAAAGAAGCCAACAAAAGCATAATCGTTGACTCTATGATTATGAAACGACTAAAATGCAGGAGGATGCTAGGAGTCAGTGCTTAACAAAAGAAAGAAAATCGTATAGGTATTTGTAAACAGAACTAAAAAAATCAGTCAACTACTGTAAACTCAATAATAACTATAGTTCAAATGTGTTTGGGTTATTTGTAGCATAATTTAGCACGTCTTAACATTAATAAGAAAAAATATTTTGACATTTTTACCCACATATTGAGGTTGTGTTACTTGTAAAAATAAATGCAATTGAATAAATGAAAACAAACAAGAAATAAAAAAAAAAACTAAGTAATATGTAGTAAAACCACAAATCAAATCAAATCAAAAGTCGTTTATTCAAACTAGGCTGACGATCAGCATTTTTCGAATGTCAAAATGACAAAAGACAGTCCCCCAAAACGCCCGCCCTTCACCACTTCTTAGTGCTTTCGCTGGGGAGAAGAAGTGGCGCAACAAACTCCCCAGCAGCACAGCTGTCTGTTCCGTTAGAAAATACTTGATTGAATACAATACAAGGTATGCAAAGTAATTAACATTAGAAGACACAGAACATGAAACTATTAGCCATATGTCAGCTAACCACGCCAATATACCAACAAAAACTACTAATAAAAACTATACGTACTCAAGCCAATAAATAATAAATCAAAATAAAAAATGTAAACAAAAACATCGAAATTAAAGCCTTCAGTTATAAAGGGCGTGGCCGCTTACATATTTATGCAGTGCTGTGTTCTGTTCACATAGCTGTCACTTGAAGTCACAAATGATAAACAAGGACCATCGAAGTAAACTAAATAAACAGGTTATTACTAATGACAACAATAAAACCATGGTCATCACGACGACCAGTTACCACAAGCAGTACCGTTCACGAGCATAAAGTAAACATCAGCCATTACCCCCCTAGCCATATTTGAGGGAAGGAGGCAACTCGACCCCCGACGCTAGCGCAATCAGTGACATCTAAGGGAGCATGACGAACTTGCTGCTGGTTGCTCAGGTAAGAATAATATGATCAATCGTCGAGGTCGCTAGCTAACCACAGATTGCAATCAACTCATTAGAAAACAATGAAATGAGTAGGTTATGTCAATAATAAATTAAAATATAATTAAGCTGATTTGACTTATACAATCAAATAAAAAAACAATTATATGAACTCATCTAACCTGTCAGTAAGCTAATTCTGAAGAAAGAACATAAACATTGTCTTGAGTTACTCAGGGCGACCAACTATTCTTATAGTTTAAGTAGTCGTTGATGGATTAAATGTTGGATTTTACTTGAGCTTTAAACACATTAAAAGGCAAATCTAGCAAAGAAGAGGGTAGCTTGTTATACAAAAATATACCAAGCCCAACAAATGAGTTATGAACACGGGTTATGAACCTTACGAAGCCAGTGAAAGAGAGCACGTAGTGTATCCTTATTTCTGGTGTTAACATTGTGAATATCACTGTTTTTAGTATACAAGTGTATATTTTGCCTAATACATATTATATAAAATGTTGGCAAAGATGAATTGTGATGCAACCGTGAGAATACCAATATCTTTAAAAAATCTATTAGAGAACCTCCAGAGGTTCTCTAATAGATTTTTAGCTAGATACCAGTATCTAGCTGTTAAATTGCTCGAACAGCTCGTTTTTGTCATCCTCATAATCAGCATCTACTGTTATTCCCAGAAAAACTGCCGAGCTCACAGTTTCAAGCACCTCTTTATCTAAGACGATGTTGGGTCCCAGATTTCTAACATTCGGTAAGGTGAACTTTACACGTTTTGTTTTCTTGACATTGAGAACTAGGTTATTTGACGTAAACTAATCCGTAGCTATTAAGACTGCACTGTTTATGTCGTCAAAATCTTGTGTATTCCTGTCTACTTTAAAAGTAAGAGATGTATCACCTGCAAACAGTACGTCACAGATTTCCTTTAAATCGAATGGTAAATCATTGATATATACTAAGAACAAGAATGGACCCAGTATTGAGCCTTTCGGGACACCTAACTGAAATAGTAGCCCGGAAGATTTCACACCATTAACATCTACAAATTGAAACCTATTATTTCAACAAGAAATCCTAGCCCGCTTCCCGCTTCTCCCTTGCGCTATTGACACAAAGTTGAGCTGAACATCGGGCGTCAAGACGCGTTACAGTCACGTTGTAAGCGAGTATACCTGGGACTTCAAGCGCCTTGTAGCCGAAGTCCCTAAGTCTGTTGCTGCTCATTTGGTATAGTCGCGTCCAAAGTGTTAATCCTTGAGGTTTCTTTGGTTTTAGATTAAGTCTCGAAGGTGTTGCAAGGTTGGATATTGTGACGTTGAAACGGAAAGGTTTTGGCAATATTTATATACTAGCTTCTGTCTGCGGCTTCGTCCGCGTTGATGTCGGTAGTGATCCCACGAGAATGTGCTACCGGGATAAAGTCCTTACCCAAATCATGACCTAATACATGTTGACATCAAAATCCATTCAGCCGTTAAAGAGTGAAAAGTTAACAGACAGACAGACAGATAATAAATGCAAATCATCTTTTCTATTTTAGTTAAACAGGTTTTTATGAATGTCTGTCTTAAAAATAGATAGTATTTTTTTTTTAAATTTGTCACCATTAATTTGAAATACTCTAGCGCCGCGTAATACCTACATACATTAGCTAAATTATTTTAAAACTTAAAATTTTTTGAGCGGGTGGGCCGATTTTAATTAAATAAATAGTAAAATAAATATTACCTCTAGATACGGACTCTGATTATATTTCCAATTCCATAAATCTCTTAAAATTAATATTTTACCCTATTTTTATCCCCAGGGATAATTTTACAAAAATGCTGAATCACATTTTTTTTACCATATTATGTATAAATTTGTACCTTTATTGTGTCCCAATACCTCCCCTTTTTCCTTCTTAACCTCCCTGTCTTGTACGATCTCTGGCCATATTGCAAACATTACCTATATCCTCCCTCAGGCGTCCAGTTAGTGACGATCTTTGCCCATCTATTAGGCAGCATGCGTGCTATGTTCCCGGCCCTCTCCCACGTTAGCCTGCCTTTTGTTCTTAATATAATTATCTGCTCTTTTAACGATAATCGGTGACGACAATACATACAACAATAAATACACAATATACGGCTTATTTCTATTTTAATCTAAGTATTTTCATTTCTGAATTGTTATTTTTTTTTTGTTGTTTTTATCTGTTTTAGTACGGACGCTTTTAACGTGCACGTCTTTCTACATCGTTCTCACATGTATAATTTCAACTTGAATGATGTAACCAACATTTTGTAACAATTTTTATGATTTAAAAGAGTTTCCGTGCAGTTTCTTGCCCGTTCTTCTCCACAGGTACCTACTACGCTTTGGAATGGGCAACTAGCTTCATCTTTCTGACTGACCGACCCCTAAACAATTCAAAAGTAATAATAATAATAATTTATTTTCTCAATAAATGACCTCAAAATTTGTACACAACAATAAATGGCTAATAGACATACAATAATTAAAAACCCTGACTTCTAAACTAGGTTTATGTACCTGTATCTTAGAAGCCAGTGAACCTTCGAAGTTGGAGTGCATTATAAGCCACTTACGTTATACCTAGATAGGGCACTAAGTCCGTACAATAAACCATCATATCAAATTCAATGAGAATACAATAAAAAGTGCCTGTAATTGGTTTACTTGAAATAAATGCTTTGAGTTTGAGTTTGAATACAGATTGGCCATGTAATGGCAAATGACAAAACGAGACTAATTAATAACCTTGTTTTCCGAAACAAATTAAACAAATTCATACATGTATTATTATTAAAATTATGTATCAACGCGATAGGAAATAATAATTCACTAATAAATCGTGTGTATGTATGACGCCATGAGAACGGGACAGTTAGCGCCACCTGTCGGCCGCTGCGTGAGTTACGACGCGACAGCCACCGACTGCTAGGACACCTAGATTAAGTAAGTACTTTATCTACATGCGCGTACCTATGTAGAACTGTTTATTATGAACCCTATTCAGATTCAGATAACTTTATTTGCTCAAAGATGTGACGACACACTATAATGCATGCAAGGTGTTATAAGTAAGTACAATTGTCATCATCATCTGCGTAGCCTTTTCCCAACTATGTTGGGGTCGGCTTCCAGTCTAACCGGATGCAGCTGAATACCAGTATTCTACTTGGAGCGACTGCCTATCTGTCCTCCACAACCGAGTTACTGGGTAATACGATACCCCTTGGTAAGACTGGTTGTCAGACTTTCGGGCTTCTGACTACCCGTAACGACTGTCGAAGATCCACGAATGACAGCCGGGACCAACGGCTTAACGTGCTTTCCATGGCACGGAGGGGTCTCGGTTTGTAAAGATGGTCACCCATCTATAGACCAACCTCGGCAAGCGTAACTTAACTTGATCGATAGATCTGTGCGACTGTTATTATGTAGCCACGGGCCCCTCATGTTTACCATATTGTCATGGTGTGCAAATATTAATACAAGTTTAGAACTAAAAACAAATAATAACAACTTTGAAAATGCTAACTAAACATAAGTAAATAAATAGAATCAAATTGATTGATTAGATAATTAATTCATATACAACGTGTAACGTTAAATGCGCAAAACCTGAAAATAGTTTGATCAGAATAACGAGCAGAATTAATTGAACCACTTTTTTAATATAGGTCACATTTTTCAAAAAATCTTCATTAAAAACGTTGCCGTGTCTATTTATTAATAGGTCAAGCAAGCCAATGTCAGCGCGGCGCAGCGGCCCGGTGACGACTCCTTTCTCGGTAAAGCGTCGTCGCAGATGCAAGAAACGATCAGAATGGCCAGTAAAACTAAAACAGCACATAAAACCTTTACAATTCTTTTAATGACTTATGTTCTCCCTGAAATAGGTCAATTGAATTAAAAATCAGTTGGGGTGTCTGAGGTTTTGCGCATTTAACGTTACACGTTGTAGAAATATAGATAGGACATACAACGCGGCAATGCTGCCAGCCTTTTGGGCACGTTTCCTATTGACGATGCGTAAGATTTTTTTGATGCCCATTTCCCCTCCTTTTTATATACTTGTACATATTATTATTATTATTTTAAAGCTGTTAGTTGTTTGAATTATGTAAATATAAATATATGTGTATGTATTATTATTCATTCTTGTATGTTATAGTCATGTCTTAGCTATTTGTCCCGTATGTGGCACCTGCCTTATTTTGTCTCTGCATAACCTTGAAGTTGACTGGTAGAAAATGCTTCAGGCATTAAGTCCGCCTTTATACAGTATTTTTTTACTTGTGCATAAAGTTTTAATAAATAAATAGATATATATTGATGTACAGTTTAAAAAAAATATATCAACAATAAAAACATAATATAAAATAAAAACAAATAATACCTGAGCTTTATTTAGATACTAGCCTCTGCCCACGACTTCGTTCGCGAGGAAGTAATAAAATACACAATGCCTTAGTTTTCGTGTAGCGTTTTTTCTGACTTTTTTCTGTTTGTTCGGCTGCTTATTGTGCTAGCGCGTTTTTAAGTAGCCTATAGTCTTCCTCAAGAATAGGCTATCCAAATGCACAAAAATAATTTTCCAAGTCCGACGGGCAGTTCCAGAGATAATCGCGTTCAAACAAACAAACAAACTCTTTCGCTTTATTATTAGTATAAATACCTACTACCATTAAACTTTTCCCAAAAATTTTAAGAAAGCATTTCTGGAATTTAAAATGCAGTTTTCTCGACTGCATCGAGGGCATAGTGCACTTCATTCAAAAACTAACAGTTCAAACATAAGGTTCTTTGATGAACTAAAGGTCGCGCCAATTAGAAGTCGAGAGAAAAATTATCATTTTTGATGAGACACTTTGTCTATTCGATTGACCTTAGGAGGTATATGTACAATCAGGACGATTTCACTTCTAAACCCAATCACTTTTCATGAGATAAGGCAGAAAGTTAGTTTGGGATACTTGAATAGCACGCAGCATGCTTTCTCATTAACCTGTTAACCGGGGAATTCCGTGTACGCTACTGTTAAAGTTTGACGTACTACTAGCTTATGCCCGCGACTTTTCCGCGCGAAATGTCTTGTTCCCCCCCCCCCCTCCCCCCGTCCGTCGCTCCATCGCATCGCATCGCTTGCCCGCACTACGTACTTCGTTTTTACTTAGCGTTCTTTCTGAGTTTTCTTTTTTACTCGGCTCCTAAGTGTTTAAATATTGGTATTCAGCTGCATCCGATTAGACTGGAAGCTGACCCCAACATAGTTGGGAAAAGGCTAGGCAGATGATGACTCGGCTCCTAAGTGTTCTAGCGTGATGTTAAATAGCCTTCCTCAAAAAGAGGGTCATGCAATGCAAAAACAATTTTTCAAATCCGACCGTTAGTGCCAGAGACTAGCGCGTTCAAACAAACTATTCAGTTTTATTATTAGTAGTAGAAAATAGATAAACGCAAGCAAACCCACGACAACAGCTAGATTATTTAATATAATCAATCCCTCTCACTAAAGCATGGGAAGTTATAGCCTAACCCGCTCTTATCGACTCGCACGCTATAAATAGTGACGTATGTAAACACTAAAAATAAAGCGGTCAATAATTTAGTTCCACATCAGCGGCCGCCGATCAATCTGGCAGGAATGGCAGCCCACTGGCATCAATCTGGCAGAAATGGCAGGGGAATGGCAGGGGATTGGCATCCATCTCTTTAGTAACTAATCTACGAGTGTGATGACTGGACCGGGCAGTGAATGACTGTTATGTGAGGGGTTCAAATAACGGGATTTAGCTTCAGCAGTCTAATTCCGAAACACAATCGCAATGGCTGTCAATAAGCATTGGAACAATCTTCCCAGTGCTGAAAGTTCTTCATGAATAACGATATGTACATAAAAACGAAAGGAATAAGAAATAGGAATAAGCTCAAGCAAGCTGGACTCCCAGAGGAATCTGAACTGATAACTCTATGGGATACCAGCAAATTGCATTTTCATGCAGATCGAGTTATTTTTCCTTCTAGAGAAGATACTAAGCTATGCGTAAGAAAGTCGTAAAGGTATTGGGTATGAACGAGGCTCTAAAATGGAAACAGTCTCCTGTGTAGCAGTAGTCTGTCTATGAACAGTAGGTGTATCTCGATGACTTTATTATCCTCGTCTGTGCCTTACTGCCATTTTCATACAGTACCTGTGCCCACATAGGGCAATATTATTTTAGCACCAATTGTAACACCTAGTCGACATAGCATTCGATCATGGCGACATCTATTACAAATAAAAGGAGCATCACCTACTCAAGCTATCAACATCTCTCCATCACCGATACCGTATATAGATAAGCCTCATTCTATATTTATTCCACTGTCCGTCTGTACATCGCCATCTCCGAAACGGTAACTCACGTCGCCAATAACAATTTATATCGATACCGAACGGTTATTGAATAGACCATCGATAAAGATTCTCGAAAATCGAGAATCCAGTTAAGTGAATATGCCTGCTACGATCTATTTTCGTTTTACATAATCGTTTATGCACCTTATTATTACAGGTGCAAGTTCGAATTTTATTTGGCAGTTTTGCTGGTGATGGTAAGAGCAAATCTTTAATATCTAGGTGTTTCTAAGTATAATTTAAATAATTTATTGGAATATATGTGTTGTGCTAATAAACATGTCGACTCACCGAGTGTCGCCGTCTTTTTAAAATGTATCTGTATATCGGATGATAATCGCCTTGTTGAAGAATTAATCAGACACGTTTAGTTTGGCGCTTTCGTCGGCCGATTTTTACATAATATTAAAAACGAGTTTGCACGCTTTTTAATCGATTGTGAAGAGGCTCAACGGTTGCGGAACTATTTGTTTTTTTTTTTTAACTGCTAGTAATTGGAGAGTGTCTCCATTTCGACGTGTGTTCGTGTTAATTTGACTATAAATTTGACCTTGAACGGAATTTCGTATACTTATTGTTAATATAAAGTCAGTAATCTTGTCATAATAAATGTGCATTAAATAATTGAAATATAAATTGGTGTCATCTGATTAAAAGGTGCCTGTTGTTGTAACCCTTACTAAACTTTTTCACATAAGAGAAAAAAAAATATTACGAATAACGACATAAGCCCTTATTTATATTCGTAAGTAATTTTAGCCTTTTAAAATAATGCGGAAAGGCATTAAAACAAGACGCTACATAGATACGAAATGTTTTCTATGACAGTCAACCAAATATCCTATTTCATCTTAGTCAAAGCACATTATTTACAGTATATTATACCTAAAGTATTGAATATTCATTAAATAAGTCCTTATTCAATTAGCGAGGAATTAGAAGCACTTCTTCGTCTCCTAAACCCACACCGTTTATAAATTTAGATACAAAATTTTGATCCACTTTAAATATTGATAGACCAATCGATTTCGAAATCGATTAGCATTTTAAAACACACAAAATCGAATGATCGCTTTATGGTTGTAACGTTCGACTTCTCGTAGACGGCCTATTTGAATGACAGTTTAAAATTTGAATCGAGATAATCGGCGATTTGGATCCCGTTTTATATTAAATAATCGACTGCTTGGTTTCGTTTTTTTTTTCTGTAATAGTATATTCTGTTAGCGATTAGCACCATATTAATATTATTTTTATTAGATGTTACTGTTACGATTATTTCGCTCCTAAATGTTAGAGATCGTGTTAAAAATGCCGTTAGTGATGTAATAGGCCGTTCGGAGCCGATTATCGACATTTTTGGATTTGAATATAGGTCGTAAATTAATAACACAATGTGATTATGTCTTCCGTGTAATTTTAGTAATTACTGTTTACTGTAAAGCTATTTCGTATATCAGTCAAAATAATTAAGAATAAAGTGCTATTTATCAATTTTAAAGACCTAGTTTTGAAACCATATCACAATTTTTACGTTTAGGTAGCAATTTTTATCTTTCGAAATCTAAACGAAGATAGACAAAACAAGTCTCTTAAGTAAGATGAATTAATTCATCGAAATTTAAATAAGTTAAAATTATTCATAATCTAGATGAAACAAATACCTAGATTTTTATTTTTAACATAACCTGTAAATCTATAAAACTAATAAAATCTAAAATTGTTGAACTACTAAATTGAACCCACTGACTTATGAGCTCGATTTCTATATCTTATGGTTCGTTATACCCACTTACGTCAGTTTTTCTCAATCTGTGCTTCCATCACAGGTTTCCATAGCATAAATTAACAGCCGCACAGGTCGATCGATCAGGTTAAGCTACGCTTGCCGCGGTTGGTCTGTGGATGGGTGACCATTTTTACATACCGAGACCCCTCCGTGCCTCGGAAAGCACGTTAAGCCGTTGGTCCCGGCTGTCATTCGTAGATCTTTGACAGTTGTTACGGGTAGTCAGAAGCCCGAAAGTCTGACAACCAGTCTTACCAAGAGGTATCGTATTACCCAGTAACTGGGTTGTGGAGGTCAGATAGGCAGTCGGTCCATGTAAAATACTGGTATTCAGCTGCATCCGGTTAGACTGGAAGCCGACCCGAATATAGTTGGGAAAAGGCTAGGCAGATGATGATTCCCACTACTGGGACACAGGACTCCTGTCTTCGGGAGGGAGTGGGTTAAAATCTACTAAGCGAATCCAGTGCGGGTTGGTAGATGTCACGCATTCGAATTTATGGTTCTAGGATACGCCGGCTCCTCAAGTTGTTTTCCTTCACCTTTTTAAGAGCCATAATGGTGATGAAATTATTTACACTAAGTAAAGCACCTGTCTTTCGAACCCACGACCTACAACTTGTAAGTCGGGGCCGAAACTACTAAACTACCACTGCTCTGGGCTCAGGTTTCCATACTTTGACGACAACAAATATCTCCGTGTCACCAACTTAACCGTTATAGCTTAGTTACATAAAGGAATCGAGCATAATTAAAGTGATGAATTCCAAGCATAACATAATACATTTGGAACGATACCACGCGACCGGATTCCGTGTATGCAAATATTATCTAAGTGAATTATACAAACCATCACGCTACCATTAGGTGGACTCGGCTGTCGCTGCTAATAAATTTATGAAGTACAAAACTATAGGAATTCTATCTGATGGAGTTAATTAGGTTATGTTTTGAGTGGCTTTTCATTTAATATAATGCTGGTTTTATATACTAAGTAACGCCAAAAAGAGCGATGCAACGAGCGTTTCCTAGTGTGCTGAGTGCGTCGCAATTTTGCAACCCAAAGGGCCTTCTGGGCTGATTTCATTCAACAGTTAACAGCGAACTCTATTTCTGATCATGCACATTTATCTGCACTCTAATTACGTAACACACTTTCTATTACTTACAATCCAAAGGATCATGAATTAAATACTTACTTGCCGGTCGATTCTGTAAAAATCTCACCGTGAAATCATAAGTGAAGTGAGCACTTAATAGTGTTAATCCCTAGCGAATGACAGCTCACTCCACGCTCACTTCACCCAAGCTTTCACGGTGAGATGGTTACAGAATCGCACGGCTGATCCATTGCTTCATGAGTTCGAAAAATTAGTTGCTTGAAAACGTAGATACCCTAATGAATGCTGTTGAATTGTCAAAATGAAAGTTGTTACGCAGTCAACCCGCTGGTTGAACCCTTCCAACACTTTGCTTGTAGGAACTCCCCCAAGAAGAAACACACAACAGATTCAACAAGACACTATTAAGGTGAATGATTAAGATTAACCGTTCTTTTATTATTCTACCTGTGAAAATAAAAGATGATCTCTAACGGATTACCCAAAACTAGAACCAAAATACTACTTAAACTTGCATAAACATTTAAAACTTCCAAATTCCAAATTTTGGACTTAATTAAGTCCAAAATGGCCGCTTGATGTCTTATCGACACCGAATTTCCGATGCGAACATGTCATAAGTAGGTACATTAGAGTTAAAAACTGTCCCAAAATCATTAGAAAAACAGATCGGACATGGCCTGACGACACATCTAGTTGACATTAATTAATTGAAACGTGTTCTTTTTTACGACAGATATAAATCTCACATTTAATGTATCCCAAATTGATTTTACACAACAAACATTAATATTTCTATGGTATTACATATTTATCTTGTTTCAAGCTGATGTTAGCGTGAAGCGTGTTTAACTCTATTTTATTTTGATTAGATTGATTGAAATAATTTTATAATAAAGCTGTTGTCTGGTATCTCCGTTTTGTAGTAGCTTTTTAGTATTTGTGACTCATAGGCGATGTATGAGCCATTAGAGCGAAAATATGTTACCTTGTTTAATTTGGCATGAGAAATGATTTAAAGGTATTTTCTGACTTATCAACTGTTATTGGTTAAGATGCAGTTGTCCATTTTATTTCTACATTAATATTATAATATCAAACCGTCATGTTCATCCTTTAAAACCGTGTAAAATGAACAAATTTCCAACTGATTAAGAAGTCCAGATTTTAATGTGATAGAGGAAAACATCGTGAGGAATCCGGCATGTCCTAGAACCAAAAATTCGAAGACATGTGACATCTACCAACCCGCTGGGCCTACGTGGTGGATTACAGCTCCCTCCCTCTCACCGAGAGGAGGACTGATTCCCAGGAGTGGGCACAATATAGGCTGAAAATGTAATAAGTCTTGGCCAAAATCTACCGATTGCTTCTATCCAATTTCATGATACCGATTGGAAACGACACGGTATTAGGAATAATGCACCAAACAGATAGTCTCAGTTTCCTCAGACGCCAAGTCCATATCTTCAACATACTCTTGAACACAAACAATATTACTGACAACTTAACAAGTGTACTGGTCGCCGTCTGTCACCACTCCAGCACATAATTACACGTAGCAAGATACATAACACAAATGCAATGTATTATTGCGCCACTTTGACCTCTGGGGTCGCGTACCATTGACCTCAAGTGCCTAAATGTACTCGATAGACGCATTGCCATCACGTTGAAATGATAAAAACCATTCTAATTTGGTACAACATGGTTTTTAATTTACATTTCAGTAAGTGGTAGGGATTTCATGTTAATTTTATATTCTGGTTTAGTATTGCTACTGGTCTATTCTGTAAAAATCTCATCGTGAAAACTCAGGTAGTGAGCTGGAAGTGAGCTGTCAATTGTGTCAATCCCTAGCATCGGGTGGAATGACAACTCACTCGAAAGTCACTTCACCTAAGTTTTCACATGGAGATTTTTATTGAATAGATCAGTTAATGATTGTAATTGTTAAAAAATTCACTACTTATAATGTTACCTCTAGCGAATACGATCGCATTTCTCGGATTCCTCTTTCTTTACCACAAGTTTGCTTTCATAATCAATCATAATTTTGAATTATGCTTTGCAAAGTGAGTTTACTTTTCAAAATGTAAGAAGCACAGAAAGAGAAACACTACCTACACTTGTTTACGTTGCTATACCAACACAACCAATTATGACTCACTCACCTGAGGAAAATAACAGCTAAAACAATGCTCTTCGGCACACACTAGATAAAATTCACCTCCACACAAGATATCCCCGTTCACATAAGCTTGCAGAAACTCCATACGCCATAGACTAACATTTCAAAATACCTCTTCCCATAGCTATCTAATTTCTAGGGAAGATTAGCTATTTATTTGACAGCTACCTGTAATATACTTAGGCGCCGCACAAAGATATCTGGCGACACTTAAATATAGACAGGGATGTTGTATTTACGTGTTGACGTAAATACATGCCTCAATAAATTCTGATGATGAAAATTATTCAATGTGTGTGGAATTAATTTTGTTGACATCTGTCTTCAGTTTTAAGTGTCCTGTCTTGCCAAGGTGAGGAGAGTAATTTAGTGTGAGTTTATTTGGCCTATGATCATGATTAACTACCAAAATTAAATAATTAATTTCCGGTGCACTATTAGCCACCCAAAAAGTACAGGACACATTCTAGAATACGAAACCATTCAGAGTTAAAACAATTTGACAGGCCTGTTGGTCTAGTGGTCAGTGGCCCTGACTGCTACGCGCAAGGTCGTGGGTTCGATTCCCACCTAGGACAAATGTTTGTGTGATGAGCACGATCATTTGTTCTTTGTCTGGGTGTAATTTATCTATAATATGTATGTATTTAGAAATACATATATATGTATGTTTATCAGTTGTCTAGTACTCATAGCACAAGCTCTGCTTAGTTTGGGACTAGATGGCGTTGTGTGAAAGTTGTGGAATACATTAAAAAAAATAAAAAAATTAAGTCGTACATGATTATGTAGACGTTTGTGGCATTACAATTCACAGCAGCATTTATTAAGCCCAAACCACAGCTGTCCTTACTTATGGCTTAAGACCATGTAGATACCTTTTCACTTAAGGGGGAAGATATCGTCGACCGTAGGTTCAATTGCTGTAAGGGACAAAATACCCAAAATGAGTTGAGTATACAGTTTTGTTCAGAATTTTTCGCTCTATCGAATGGTGAATATAAAAAAATTCTAGCTTAAAAAAAATGTCCCTTACTCTAATGATTTTTGGATCCAAATTTAGAATCAGCCCCATAATAACAATGTATCTGAAAAACTATGCAATATAGGAACTTGAAATGGTGTAATTATCGTCGCCAATCCACTTCAAATAAGGTAAGGGTCTTCCCAATCAACGAATTACCATTACATGGTTTATTTTTTAAGAAACAATAATAAGTTTTGACATAGTTGTCCCTTACCCCAATTTGCATTGTCATACTTTAAGCAGTGTCAACGTTACACCTATTTGAATCGAATTATTGCACTATTACCATCCTTTTCTATCTCACAACGTCTTTCTGTGTGCAAAAGAGAGGATAGTACCAATGCGAAAGCAGCGCGCGGGCATAAAAAAGTGGTATCAGTGCGAGTTCATCTGTCGTTAAAAACAACAAAAATAATGACTTTTTGGGAAAACGAAGTGCTCTGGCCCCTTGAAACTTTGTAGTAGGGAAGTAGGTTTCAAGGAGCCAGTGTACTTAATTTAGCTAAAAAACCATTATTTTTATAAATAAATGATAGAAGGGTTAATTTCCGGACGATAAATATTTTCGAAATTCATTCGGCACTTTTTAGTTGATTTATCAGAAATTTTTTACAAAGTTTCAAGGGACCAGAGCACTTAGATTTGCCAAAAAGCCGTTATTTTTTATAAATAAACAATAGAAGGGGTGGTTTCCGCATGAAAAAAAATTTCGAAAATTGTTCGGCTCTATGTAGTTGATTTTCCAGAATTTTTTCACATGGTTTCAAGGGGCCAGAGCACTTAATTTTGCTAAAAACCATTATTTTTGTTGTTTTTTATAAAATAAGCAATAGAAGTGGTAGTTTCCGGATGATAAATGTTTTCGAAAATCATTCGGCACTCTTTAGTTGATTTATCAGAAATTTTTTACAAAGTTTCAAGGGGCCAGAGAACTTAATTTTGCTAAAAAACCATTATTTTTGTTGTTTTTTATAAATAAACAATAGAAGGGGTAGTTGCCGGATGATAAATATTTTCGAAAATCATTCGGCACTCTTTAGTTGATTTTCCAGAAATTTTTCAAAAAGTTTCAAGGGGCCAGACAACTTAAATTTGCCAAAAAGCCATTATTTTTGTTGTTTTTTATAAATGTAATCTGATTAAATTGTTCCCTTTTTATTATCTAGATAATCACTCTATACTTTTTTTTCTAATGCAATAATAACAATATGTTACAATGATATGTCTTATTAATCGTAATTAAGGTTTATTATTCAATATATCTTTCATTATTTCGATTTTTTGCATATAAGAAAGTAGTAGAGCAGCCTTTTCTACTTTTGGAATTCAAACGTTTGGAACTTCAGCTACATGTTTGGTCGGGATTGTGCGCGGTTTTTGCAGCTACTCTTTTATTTGAATAAGAATTCAAAGTAAGTATAGGTAAAATTGTTACTATTTTTTTAATAATTTGATTTTAATAAGATGTTTATTAAAATCAAATTATTTAAAAAAATGGTAACATAAATAAAACAATTATTAATAAAACTATTTTTATACAATAAAATAAAAATTGTTTTATTCAAACTAATACAAATTTGCTATTACAATGTACAAACATTGCATGTAAGCGACATACAAAAAAGCACACACACGGTTCTAATACATTTTCATGTCTTTTAAATGATTTCTTATAACGATTTCCAAATTTAAGATATCCGTACGTCAAAAGTGTGTACTTCATTTTCTGTCAAAAATCTCTTTACGTTGTATTTTTTTCATAAATTTGTTCAACATGTCCTTTACACTATTTTTTCATTAATAGATTGGATCCAACGTAGAGGTCAATTTAATGTAAGGGACGGGACTACAAGATACTTGGGCAGTAAGGGACATTACTAACAAAATACGTTGTTGTAAGGGACATCTATTTTCTTAAATAGCTAACTCATTTAAATAAATGTTACACATGTAGATAGAGCACTAAAATACAAGTTTATGTGTGAAATCAGACCCGAAAAAGGTTAATAACAAAAAAAGTTATGGGCGATTTAGTCCGAAAAAAAACTTTGTCGGCCTCTCCTGAAAAATCGTATTTTGTCCCTTACAGCAATTGAACCTACGGTCGACGAATATATTGAATGACCAATGCGAGCGACTATTTCATGAAATATCAATCAGTAGGGTTATAGTATGGAACTTACGAGGGTCGTATTAATGATTTTAATTATTAATATTCTGTAAATACATAGTTGTTACAATCGCTAATAATATTTTGTTACACTGACCAAATTGCAAAAACGTAAGAGATTTTTAATTTCTTATTCCACCTGATCTCCCTTAAGCACAAAATGCTTGTATAGATTACACCAAACCTAAGCACATACGTAGTAGATAGTATTTTTATTTTTTACACTTCTGCCAACTCCCGTAAGATTAAAGACCATGATAATACAGTATTGAAGTGTAAAAAACTGATGGGCTGACGTCGGTCACCGCCGGGCTGAGCGTAATCAGCCGTGAGCGTAATCCACTACTCGTGTTACAGGCGAGGGGTCTGTTCACACCGGAGTCAAGGAGGCGATGTATCGTGTATTTTAAAATGTGCTTTTCTGGGATTAAAATCACCCTTTTTTTTGCGAGTTGAAATCCTCATGGATGTCCTCCGCCCTGGGCGGGTGGAGAGGTCTGTCAGACTTTTACTGACTAAAACCGCACGATGTTTTTGAGCTACCTTTTCCCAGGGCGGTGGAAGACTTGCATAGTTCGCCACTCTACTAGAGCCAAGACTAAAATCACCGTATAGCGATCTCAACAACAATAACAATCAACAGTCTCAACAGTGATCTCAACAGTGATTTTGGTACACACAGCTCCATTATTTGGTTACCCCCCAAAAGACATGTTCGTTCAAATCCGTGATAGACCCAAGTTGGTTTTTGTATTTTGCAATAACATTTTATTATAATTAATGTATTGTTTTAGTGAAATTTAGTAAATTTTTTTTAAAGTCTGTTTTAATATTCTTTTTTCTTTCAATAAAACGTTAATACTTTTATTATTGCGTATAAAGACAAGCATTAATAGGGTTAACATTTGCGGAGAGTTATTCAACGTTTAATTAAATAGATTGGAGGTTTTAAGACCGCTTGTCGGAAGATTGGAAGATCAAATCCTAGGCATGAAATGTGCTTTCTGTCATGCATTATATTTTTTTTTAATATAAAGTATTTTCTATTTTGTTTTAGTAATATTTATAAAGAATTTAAAAATCAAGAAAAATAAAATACTTTAATAATAATTTAATAATATGTATTATTGCTATTATTTAACAAAACTTTGATCTTATTTTACTACAAAGATTTATATTTTACAATTTGATTTGATAATTTACAGTTATCATACTATACATTAGTACAAAATACAAAATTAATAGACACCCTCAAATTATAACATTATCGATTAGAGAAAAACCTGAAGATAAAGTGACTCAGACGAGTAGATAACAATTTCATCACAATTCATATGGGCTCGCTGGCTAGTTCGTCAAACTGCCGGTATGAATTATGACGACGTTCGGTGATGCGGTGGTTCGAATGTAAGTCGAAACATTAAACTCTTTTTGAAGTATTCTTTAGATTATTCGTAAAGAATTCAATGTTGTAGTAGTGTAACATATTGTAACTTGAGGGGTTAGCACATACTGAGGCTGTGTGTACCTACTACCTGTGTATAAAGACTGAAAATAAGTCAAGAGCTTTGTCAGAAATGCCTAATTTTAGACTCTAAAAACACTTTGAAGCAAAACTTAACACAGAAATTACACCTTTGTTGAACAGTATTTGCATTGATGCATGATTATCAGTTTTACTTGGTTCACGTATTCTCTATTGACCTTTTATTTTTACAGTTTTATTTCAAAAGTAACTTTAACTTAAACGTGTGTTCCGATAAACACTAAAAAAAAACTACAACAAATCGTATGTAATCACCAGTGCGACCGCGTCCTACCCTCTTGCGCTCGCGCATTCTCCAGTTTCATTCATAAAGTGGCGTACAGCAGGATGTCGGAGTTGGCAGCTCGCGTTACGAGGTCGCCGCCGCTACTTACGATATATGCTTATAGTGTGGTACAGTCTCAAATTATTGACTAAATTCAAGTTTACATATAGTTGTGGGAGGGTACTAGTGTGAGGATAGAGGAAAGCAAAAATTGCGAGGTATTCCACTCAGCGAAAAGATTGACTTGAATAATCGTTTGTTAAGTTACACTTAGGTCTGCTTACACCACAAATCACTTAATGCATTTAGCGCTACAACATAATCCTTTAAAACATCGTTCTGTTTCTTTGAATCGTTTGAAGATGACAGAGGCAGAACGATGTTTTAAATACGTTGCAACGCCTGACGAAGAAGGGGCTCGTGACTAAGTAATAACAGCCGCACGGGTCGATCGATCAGGTTAAGCTACACTTGCCGCGGTTGTTCCGTGGATGGGATGTTTACATACCGAGACCCCTCCGTGCATCGGAAAGCACGTTACTCCGTTGGTCCCGGCTGTCATTTTAAGATCGTTGAGAGTCGTTACGGGTCGTCAGAAGCCCAAAAGCTTGACAACCAGTATTACCAAAGGGTAACTTATCCAGTAACTGGGTTGTGGAGGTCAGATGGTACTGGTATTCAGCTGCATCCGGTTAGACTAGACGCCGACCCCATCATAGTTAGGAAAAGGCTAGGCAGATTGAATTGAACGCCTAACGCACTAAGTGATTTGTGGTGCAAGCGGCCATAAGTACAACCTCACGCATTCCACTCAACATTCAAAAGGAAATAGTCGAAAACGTTCTCGAGTTGTTGAGAATAAGACTTCAGATAGATTTACGAGGAATGTAAATGTTCAGTCTTTATTTTTTGCCATTTAGGAAAAGAACGGTTTTATTTATTTCATTCGGTAATGTTCACTAAAATATTTATCGGAGATTATTAGCACCTATTTTGCCGTAACTATTTCATTGTATTGCACTGTGATTTAATATACAACATTATTTTTAGTATATGGGAAACCCGAAATACGTGTCTAGTATTTTTATGTAAAGAATCTATGTCCAAAATTTCAAAACTGTATCATGAAATATCACGAAGTTATAAGCTTGTTATGTTACCCGATTGTCCGTACAAAAAGTTGGTTACCACTTAACACGCGCCGCCGGCCGACAGGCTGTGACGTGTGTTGTGCGCATTATGATTGCGGATACGTAGTTAGTGTCGCTCGGTGTCAAACTTGTTACCATTTTTAAATATTTTTGGGACAAAATATAACATGGTGTAAAAATTATTGGAATCGATTCAGTTATAATTATTATTCTGAACAAACTATATTCAGTAGTGCTATTCTGTAAAAATCTCACCATGAGAACTTAGGTGAAGTGAGCGGGAAGTGAGCTTTGTCATTCCGCAGTGGTAGGTATTGACACTACTAAGTGCTCACTTCACTTATGATTTCACGGTGAGATTTTTACAGAATCAACCAGCTGGTTTGCAATATACTAAAAATAATGTTGTATATGTATAAAGTAAGGGCCAGTGGGTCGTCTTAAGGGCGGAGTAAAAACAAGTTGGTTTACAAGCAATAATAATAAGACGTAGTCGACGGAGCCCCGCTTCTCGGGGCCTCTACATATTTCTGCCTACAGGGTTTAAAGGAACCTAACACGAAGGAGATGACGGGGGCTCGTTCGCTCGCTTTGCTAGCTCACTTGGGGCCCCGTCATCCCGTTCAAACCTAACCTGTCCAAGTCGGGGTGCCCCAAGTCCCGGGCTCGTTTCGCTCGCTCTTGGGCCGGCACTTAGAAAATTTTCTCAAATAAATTAAGTACTTAAGTAAATTAAGCAATGCATTTTGTCAAACGTTACCTATTTATGCTTTGCGTTGTTTTATCAATTATCATGATTATAAAAAGATTAGATTTCAAATAATGTTTTGATGTAATGAAATGTTGTCTTCCAATAAATTATTGGTCAAATGAGTTATTTACTGGAAGAATAGTTTGTAAAGTGACAACTTTATCTAGTAGGTATAAATATACCTAACGTTATTTTAAAAGTGATAATTTGTGATTCGTTCTTTCTCAAATGACAGGACACCGTTATAATAACATTTAGTGCAATACAAGGCTCCAATATTTGTGTACGCGACCACCAGAGGTCGTAAACATGTTGCTATAAACACAAATGGCTCGCCGGCGGCTGGCTAGGTACACAGCAACATTAGTAACACATCAACCACTACTAAAATCCCTAATTACCAAAATATTTAACAATGTGCAACAAATTGCAGCACAATTCATAACCCCGCACAGCATCGTGTGGGGCCACGCAGCCGGCGATTACACAGTTAACGATCTAACGCTAACCCGACAACTGTTTACGCGCGTTTATTGACAACTAAACTCACTTTACGGCCTGAGGGCAGGCCCTAAATCTATTCACTTAATGATTTATACGTAATCGTCACTTTTTATGGCCCTATCCAATAATTGGACGAAGTTTACTGAAACCTGTTCAAACAACGGATGTGTTTTGACACGATTATATTTTTATTGCGAGTTTTAGTATTTTACGGAAATCGTTCATCAGAAGTTTATTGCGAATGCTATGGGTTTTTTATCGTTCATAAATATTTGACTGTGGAAATAAGTTATTAAGACAGTAAAAAAACTATGATTTGGTTAACAGAAATGTCATAATCGTTGCGACAATCGATAGTTTTGTTGTTGGTATCTAGGAAATGACTCATATACCTTTTCGACTGGGTCCCACGCCTTTGCTACTCTATTCTCAAGTCTACAGAAAGCGTCCAGAAAGCGTCCCAGAAAGCGTCTGCACATCAGCGCCCTTAATGAATAGCGACCAAATCGCCTTGTAAAAGTTTACGACTGATAAAATCAGTTATAAAACTCTATGAAGCCGTAAATTCAGCGGGCATCGGGCCGATCGTTTAAAAGACGGGAGCTATTCCGAAGTCTATAAATCAGGCGATCGGGTGTATTCGGGCCTATTCGGGGCCGATCGTAAAGATTAACCGCGCTCACTGTTTGTAAACACTACTTTTATGCGGATTCGACAGAATTTTTTTTCGATTTTTATGATGGCGGTTTATGAATGTACATATATGCTTGTGGCGTGATTGATTCCGCTTTTGTTCATATTTATTTGCGTAAATCAATGTTGCTTTTCGGGATATAGTTTTATGGGGAGCAGTCAATTCTGTGCAGGATGATGGCTTATTAGATTGTTTTCATGCCATCAAGGTCCACAACAGAATTGACTACCAAAACGGAGCAAAAGCAAGGAGAAAATGAAGCAGAAGTTCAAAAACGATTTCTAACTACAGTAGCGACAATGAAAGATACTCCCCTAATAAGCATAACAAAAACCAACCACTAACAATCCTAGCCGCACATCTTCACACAATACGTCAATAGTCCCACGAACAGACGAGCCCATCATCCAACTCTTCCGTCAAAACCAATAAAGGGTTCCCAATAAAAACTTAAAGACTGGAAGTCAAGTTAAAGTCATAAAAACAAGGAAAGTGCTGTGCCAAGGTTTATTGTGCCTCGACATTTTGTGGCCTAACAATTGTTTTCTCACATACATAAAAAGGGGTCATAAAACTTCTGTCGGTCAAATGATTACAGAAAGCGTAAAAAATGCGTAAAGGCCCGAAGTACCGAACAACTGTTCGAATTGTTCGAGGGTATAAGTTATTCATTAGCTTTACGGTAAATCAATAATTGGAAACCTACCTGAGGTTTCGTATACCTGGGAATGTTGCTTTTTTTTATAAAGAGTTTTTGGTCGGTGAAAAAGTATGTAGTCTTGACAATAATGGGACAGTATTTTACAAGGACCTTTTTATGTGAAAGGTATTTAGTTATAGATCGTATCTTTATACATTATTTTCTTTATCTACACCCGTGCTATGAATCCTCTATAAAGTTTTGAAACAGTTAGCTTATTGCCAACATTAAAACAACCAGTGTCATAGTAACCATAATGCCATCCAAGCGAGTGTTATAATGTTGTACTAAATTTCATTATGCAACTCCTTTGCTTTTTCGATCTCTTCCTTACTCATCAAACAGCCACATTCTCACTATTCAATTCGTGGTATCTTTATGAATTTCCAAAAAAAGAACATTGTCATGCACGCGTGTTTTACTACCACATCGCCGTGATTTATTAAAAAAAAACCGGCCAAGCGCGAGTCGGATTCGCGCACGAAGGGTTCCGTACCATTATCTATAAAAACGGCAAACAAATCATGTCTGTTGTATGGGAGCCCCCTTAAATATTTATTTTATTCTGTTTTTAGTATTTGTTGTTATAGCGGTAACAGAAATACATCAACTGTGAAAATTTCAACTGTCTAACTATCACGGTTCATGAGATACAGCCTGGTGACAGACAGACGGACGGACGGACGGACAGCGGAGCGGGAGTAATAGGGTTCCCTTTTACGCTTTGGGTAGGTACGGAACCCTAAAAAAACAACTTATAGGTTATTCGAATTGACGTTGTATCCCGCCACTTTCGTTCGATATTAGTATTGCAAAAATTGACTACATAGTTTGTTTGTATTAGATACTTAGCAATTAAATTTTCCATGAATTTACATAGAGTTCTTAGGAACACTGTAACCCTGTGGTTTCAGAACCTTTTATAGATGATTCATATCATATGTGTATATAAAGTCTTGTGTGTAACTGTACATAATTAGGTATTAAGACACTCATGTGATAAACTTACATTAGTGTTTTAATAACCCTTATGATACAACAGTTGCATAAATAACTATTACTTAAAGGAGTAGGTATGATCAGGTGGACTTGTTTGTGTTTAGTTACATGAATTATACCGTGAATGCCCAATGGCATTCTTACGCAAGCTTGAAACTACAGTGATCAAAAAATTCAGCACTTCACCAAATCGATTCAAAGGCGCCTGAAGACAGCTTTAGTTTCTATTATTTTAAGCAGTAGTTTTTTTCTGTGATCTCCTTAAGGAGATCACAGAAAAAAATCATGGTCACGAATTTAAGACGCTCACTTGCAAGGCCAAAACCAGAAGGGACAACGAGACTTCCCTACACAGCTATCAGTAGCACCATTATTACCACTAACTGGTCAAAAAATTGCCAAAAATAGGCCAAGAGGAAGCCTGTAAATCAAGCCTGGAACGAGCCATAAATTTGGCAAAACTATGGACAGTTTTTTAAATTATTTTCTTGTATAGTTAATTTTATGTGATTGCGTCAAAGTAATTCTGGGCAGCTTTTGCAGTTTTGTGGTCACTTGTTAGTTGTTGGCTTCAATGAGGGGACAAAAACAGGTAAGTTATGGCAATTAGATGTTAGTATAATTTGTTTCTAATTATGAAGGTTTACTTCAAGTTTTAGCCCCCACGTTTGAGGGAGTTATCAATCTGAAGTTATTCTTTTCTCAATCGACGCTTTCAAATAATGTTATACTTATTTAAAATACTATTTTCGATGCCGTTGCAGTTTTTATAAATGTTGAAATTTCACACAGCATAGCATAGCATAATCAGCTTATACTGTTCCCACCGCTGGGACACTGGCCCCTCTCTATGATAGGAATTTTTCACTTAATTTCGATTAAGAAATTTCACCTAATCCGAAGTTTTCGAGGCTATCAGCGCCGTCGTAAATAACATACAGATTGGCAGGACGTCACCCCGCAACCAGTTACCATGGGTACATGATTCTGAACGCCCCTGCGTTGAAAATTTTCGGCGGTTATTAAAAAAAGTTGCTGTTCCATACATTTAGACCGCGGCAGTTTTCTATGAAAAATCAGTTTTTTTTTTTATATAACCTACCACACCTTTTTACGGTAGGGTGTCTGTATAAGAATATGACTAATTCTCTTTGACCCAAAAAGAAAACCTTTGTCAAGTAAACTTCAACATGTATCTATTCTAAATATTTCTTAATAATAATTCCAGTCTAATAAACAGTGATTTGATTTAAAGACCAATGCGAAACATTGTAAGTATCCAAGTCCTAGATGAAACTTGGTAACTATAATAATTGATCAATCAGCGCAATCCTGATAAGTTTGTCTACTAAATCCAGCTATTAATCTTTCAGTCAAAGTGATCTGACATTGTTATCTAGCGCACCTGTAATCATTGCTATTATGAGTTCCTATTGTATCAAAATTTTTGATTATTTTAATAGCGATTTCGTTTTTGTTAGTTTTGCTAGCAGAAGATATATCTGTGCAGAAAAGGCCTAAGGAATTTGCCCTGCAGTTGGGCAATACTAGCTAGTTACAGAATATTAGATAGTTTTGCGAGAGCAGCGGTGGCCCAGTGGTAACGGTTTCGACTTACGAGTTGTAGGTTCGAACCCAGACAGGCGCTTTACTTCGTGTACATAAGTTCATCACCATTGCCATCAAAACGGTGAAGGAAAACATCGTGAGGAAACCGGCATGTCCTAGAAGCAAAAATTCGAAGACCTGTGACATCTACCAACCCGCACTGCGTGGTAGATCCCCACCCCCTCTCGGAGAGGAGGCGTGTGTCCCAGCAGTGGGAACATTAAAGTATGCTATTATCGCTATGATACCTACCTATAGTAAGGCATCACGGGGGTAAAAAGCTGCATATTCGAATCTTAATCTCAAGCTTTTTGATTCAGCTTAGGAGTGCGTTTCTACTACACAGTGCATTGTAGTTAAATTACTGAAGTTACACAAGAGACTCGCACAAGATGCTTTATGAAACTATTTTAAATATCACCTTCGAAATAGCACCAGTCAGCCCAAGGTTTTAGAACCTGGTAAGTAGCAATGGAAGATAGTTATTTAGTAAAAATCTCGCCAAAACTACTATTGCTCTCAAGAAATACTATACCAATACTTTAAAGTTCCGACAAGTTGACAAATTTTTTCAACCTCAATTAGTCAAAAAAAAACCGTAAGTAGAGTTACGTTGTGTTTTTATAAATATGTATTAATATCGACTAATATACATGATTGTGGCGCCGGCGCATATGGAGGGAGCTTTAGTGCAAGGACGAATGAATTGCACGCTGGGCCAGAGCATCAGCGGGGAGAAGTTGTGAGCTTGAGAACTGTTGAAGGAAAAGGTTATTTCAAATTGTATAAAAGGATTATTAAAGAATAGAATTAAAGACGAAGTATGTAAGTATCGTAGCACACCTGCTACGATAACGACGACAAAACGCCACCGCGTTTTGTAGTTTCTGCCTACCCCTAAGAGAATAAGGAAAGGTTGAGTTTATATATTATGAATGTATGGGTTTGCATCATTAAAAAAAAATTAACTTGTCTTTTATCTACTGCCAGGTTCTTTACAAGGACGTAAAGCAACATGATTTATTCAAACTGATTAATAAATTTAAGCTTCAATCTAAAGAATCTCTACACTTGTCTTGTTAATAAATATTATGACATTAGCGACCAGAAGAACAGAAGAACGTCTTCACTTAGAGTTAAGACGTTGACGTCATCTTAATCTCGTCTTCACTAATGACAGTTCTATGGTAGTGGTGACGGAGCCGCGGCTGTCGCGGCCCCGCACCGCCCAACCCGCTCAGCGTTTTATACCCATTACAACTGACAAAAACCCGTATAATAGCGAAAATAAATATTATTTATCGCTTCACGGTGGCTTAGTTTCATACAAAAAGACCTATGAATTATTACTTAGTACATTTGCGTTTTGTATGCCACTTTTTTTTTCTATGGTCATAACTTAATATTTATTGCGAGTTTTAGTTGGATATTCAGAATCGTCACGTCACGGTCCCGGTTTCAATTGTTCGCTGCGACAAATTATTCTGGTAGAAAATGCATGGCAAACGAATATCGACTTTAAAACAATGGGATAGAGTCATTCAGTGTAGAATCGACGTATGTATAATTTTGTGACATAGTGTAAAAAAGTTGCGCTGTTGAGAACAGTAAGTCAACGTATCTATCTGCAATTGAATATGATTAAATAGGCGTGGATTAACTGATTATGTAATCGTCTGTGGCGTGCACAGTGTGAGAAACGTGAGGTCTGTAGCCATAATTGAGACCTCAAAACGTGTGGATGATGTGGCCTTGATTTGCATCAAATTGATCGAGGTAATTGCTACGCAGTTTTAATATGTATATCCCAACAATGAGTAATCGAGCTGTTTATGCTCTTATCTCAGCTATTATAATTTAAATTTATTGCATTCCTGTGTTATCTTGGGCAATAAGGTTTATTATTTGATATAGATATTTAATTGAATGTAGCAAACATTCATCAGTTGCTGGGCCAACGTTAGAAGACAATTGACAAGGCTGACATGTCTCTTGTGCCCCTAATTTTCCCATAACTATAAAACTGAGAACCAGAACAGCTTAGCGACCAGCACTAAGTATGGAAGTAGCACATCCATAAACAAGCCCTTCTAAAAAGAGCTTTACTAAAACGACTTAGGTACATTTAGACTCGAACGAATCATCGTTCTGTTTCTGCCAATCATTTAAAGATGACAGAGACAGAATAATGTATTAATATGCTTGGCATTTGTGAAGCAAGCGGGCCTTAAAGTTTAATCAGTAAATACAGTTTTATTGTTTAAATCGAGTCATAATAATAGTTAACGTCTCACCGTTTTCGTTCGTGTTGAGCCAACGATAGGACGGGCGCGGCTGCTGCTTGGAGCGCATCTCTACTGGTCGCTCCACTTTCCCTCCTGGTCACTCTCTGTCATCTGGAAACGGATAAAAAGGTTATTCATTACTTTATTTCTGTTTAGGGGATTTTATATCAGGTTAAACGGCCTCGGACTACTTTTAAAATAAATTTGAATACCACTTGGGGATATGCACATTGGACCGTGTAAAATATACAGGACAAAGTTTAAAGAAAACAACCCTAATAAAATTAAATAAGCTCGCTTTTTAATTTTATCAAATTACTCAGGCTAACGCAGTGGTCTCACGTCGAGGATTTTTGGTCAAAAATGTTTAGTACCCTATTTAATTGACTTTTAAAAGATTATCTCGATCGCCGCCGATCGCTTCTTAAAACCGATGAGTAACATCAAAAAATCCAATGGCTCAAGTCACTAAACACATTTGAAAATATTCACGATAAATTAAAAAAAGAACCGTCATTAATATGAGGCAAGACACGACAAGATATCGAGAGCAAAACTGTGTTTGCGGCTGTCAAAATTTAAATTAAACCTTAATCCTTCATTATTAGGGTTGTAAGTTGGCTTATCGGAGCGCATAAAATCGTCGACAGTTTTATACAGAAAAATCTCGGAACTCGAACGATATGTCACACAATTTATGAGAGCCGAGCGATGCCGGCTGACGTGTTCCGAGTGATTCGAATAAGCCCCTCGTAATAAATTCGATATCAAACAGACAATGTCGTAATGCGATACAGTGATGTGCGATGCAGTGATAGGGACCCTGGATTTATGACGGACACTGTCTCTCGATTACCATTGTTGGGCGTTTTTGATTAATTTTGTTTTGTTTAACAAAATACGTACACGGGCACGATATAATAAGTTGTGATATGTCCCAAATATCGTGTAGGTGTGAGCACTGTGGGCTCACTCGGTGATTTGTGATGGGCGACTTTCAAAAAAATGTTTTTTTTTTTTTTGTGTACTCAAACTTTCATGTCCAAAAATGTTAAAAATATGGATTCGTGTGCTGTGAAATAACATAAAACGGTTCGTGTTAATGTGATTCAAGAGGCCGGAAACGTGAATGCATACTAATAAAATTCTTCCCTCTAATGTGTATGAGTATATTTATGTTTATACCGAGACATTCAATAAATTGCACACACACAAGTCCTTGCCAGGTCTTGTCGACTGTATTTATGATAATCATACCAATATTATAAAGAGGAAAGTTTTGTTTGTTTGTGAAGGATATGTAGAAAACGAATTATCTTATTGATATGTCGCATTGCTTTTTCCAACGTCATCTACATCACTTTGAGCAAAGTCTGGTCTACTTTAGTTCCCGTTTACAAACCTCAGAGCTGTTAGAATAATATAATTTCAGAGTATTTTGGTAATTAACCATTCCTTGACCCTGTACAGCTCTAATAAACCGAAAGCGACTTTGGAAATGACTGAATAATATTTTTTTAATACCAATAAACTCGAGACACTTTCACATCTAAGTAGCTTAATTACCCAACTACCTTCAACGCACAAATCCCACTTAATTCCTTCATAACAAACATCAAACTACCCGCCATGCGACATTACCATCGACCATATCATAAACCAATTGTAGACCCGTCAATATGTGGAGTATATTTTTTTATCTTTCAAGGTATTAACGCGCCTTGTCTTAACGATTATGGGGCCGGTGGCTGTGAGGCGGCGGTGGACAGCCAGCGGACATATTCCGCTAAAGCCCTGTAAATCAGTCAGAGTAATGACGGAAACATACGGGGTTTGATAAGGAACAGGCGAGAGGCGGTTTCGAAGAGTTTTGAGTACCTACCGAAAGTAATAAAAAGTTTATCATCATGATATTTTCGGGGTTATGGCTTTTTTGTTGATTAGGATGTTGATCACTTACAGGCAAATTAAATTAAGCAACCATATGAACTTACACATTTTACGAATAATAATAAAACTTTATCTTTCATACCAACACCTATTTTTGTAGATAATGGCAACTAGTTTACAAGACAAATACGAATAAATAAGTCCCACAAAAGTTTTAGTACCTACCTATATACTCACCAACAACTCCGACTAACAAACATTCGTCCTCACACTTCACTGTCATGCAGCGTACATTGTACCCAGCAACACGTCCCGCGCACGGCCGTAAAACCTCCCCGTATGTTTCCCACATTTATAGTGTCAATAAAGAATCGTCGCCCGATAACACACTTCAAGGGCAGTGCCATAAACTCCATACTATAGTGTTATTGGTGACTCGATTTATACACTTTTTTTTTCTCCATACAAGTCTCAGACAATTTATTAAGTGGTTCCACTGTGATCACCTTTTTTCTGTTTCTTTGATTAAACTTATTTGATTTGAGTAGGTATTAATTGGTCGTAAGCACTTAAGTGGATATTTAAGAACTAATTCATAGAACTAGCGTCTCATACTTTTTAATTTTCCTTTGTTTGAATATTAATTTGTCTTGTTAATATTATGTCTTTTGTCCTTGCAAAGTCGAATACGAACTTATTTGTTAAAAAGAGATAAATTCGGGCATCAAGCTCTAGGCTACATTTTATTACTGTAATAAAACAGTTGGAGCCATTACTTGGCGTTTATTTTGCCAGCAACCTAGCGCCATCTAGTTTTCAAGGCGAAACTATATGAAGGACGTCGAACAAACTTTGAAGATTTAATGAACATTAATTGTGATTTACGTGAAGACATGCTGAGAAGCTATCTTCTAAGACTTAGATAAATAATAAAACGGTAATAGTATAAAATTAATTATGCGTCAACACGACTTTTTATGTGGCAAGAAAGAGCGCCATATCACATGCTCACCTATTACTTTTTTATAGGTATTTAATGGTGTGCGCATGTACGGAATAACATTTCTGAAGGATACACATTGATAAAATTATAGCTAAAAATTAAAATACTACTCTATAAAAAGCACACGTTTAATTAAAACTTATTTTAGATTAACTTACAAGGTCCGAAATAGAAACAACATTTCTACAAATGTTGCTAGTTAATTAACGAAAAAGCAAACAATTTTTGGGCGAAAGCATTGGCGATCGGCCATCAGCACACAGTGGGCAGGTGCCGTTTAGGAAAGCCATATCGGCTGTCAAAAACTTGTAAAATATCGCCGTTCCTCGTCGGAGAGCCGCGGGCGTCGCGCGTCCCTCACAAAGATATCTGTAAGATTTATTCAGCCGTCTACAATAGGGAACGTTTTAATTCTTTTCATATGCGACAGATTTATGTACGGACAGATGCGGTGGGACCACTGTGCCGACTCGAGATAACGTGTTGCCACCCTTTACGTTCAAAGTGAACGAATGTTTGTGCGATAGTTCTGTTGGGTTGGTACGGTGAGTCGCTCTTCGTTGGTGCTGTAGTTACGTTTTGTGAGAGGTTTTCGTGTGAATTTGAGGCGATATGTGATGAAATGTTAGAAAAACAGAATAGGCTGCTAATACTGAACTAGTGCTTTGGTTGCATAATCACATGTTACATGTAACATAACTAAGGTTATTTTAATTACTCGTACACTTTGAAACATCTAGAAAACGTAATACCTAGTTCTACAAAAGGTAAACTGCATGACATTTCTGTTTTAAGATGCAAAACCAAAACGAACAATCAGAAAGCGTCTTGTCTTGATGTTATACGTCTCAAACACGACTTTGCAATGTCAATATTTTAATACAAAAATAAAGGCATTCTTGGATCACAACACAATGAAAGTTTTGAGTAAAAGTGCTCGGCATATTTGTTATGTTATTCTCTTCTGCGTAGTTCTAAATTATTGTTACACACTGTCCCAAGTGACAATAGTATAATTTATGACGGTTTTTGTCTAAAATTGTGCAAATTATACAAGTTGCGTAAATAAAAGCTATTCAATTTTTTGTCCGTATTTCGCAAATTTTTGCAGTACTGTGTTTTATTTTGTGAATGAGTCGAATAGAGATTTAACTTCCTTGTTTCTTCTTATTTTTTTGTTTTAAATTAACTAATCTGTATTTACCTATTTATTTCTAGTAATAAACCTAAACTACGTTAATGCTCATTTGATAAACGATCAAAAATTCAAATGTCAAGCGCCCGATCAATTTCAAAATGGCGCTTTAGTGAAATTCTAATACCGATGCTAATAACTGATCATTGGTATTTTATCGCAGGCTCTATCAGGCTGTCATTAAATATATGGGTGGTAAAATTAGAACCGTGGGCGACGTCTCTGGTCAAAACATATCTCACGTTGTTAAAAATACATAAATACCGAGTGTACCCAGGAGCGGGGCTTAGTCGTAAACGTGTTGTTATAGTTCATTAGAAATACATCTGATTGGATGGGAACACTTGCTCTTGCGTCGATTAATGGTAATTAAATAATTGTGAGCAGCGTTTACGTGTTGAAGTCATTTGTCAACAGGTTCAATAGGTAAAACCACATGTTTGGATATATGGCTGCAACGAGATATATTTTTAGATATATTATATGACAAACTTGTTCATGAATGAGACACAAGAGATAATTTAAATGTTTATTGGATTTACAAAATATTTATCAAAATATTTTCGTTCACACAGTCAGTGACATAAGACGAAATCTATAGATGCCAAATAGCCAAGCATAAGCATAATCAGCCAGTAGTGTTCCCACTGCTGGGACACAGGTCTCCTTTCTTCGAGAGGGAGGGGGCTGTAATCTACCACGCGAGCCCAATGCGGGTTTGTAGATATCACATGTCTTCGAATTTTTGGTTCAAGGACATGCCGGTTTCCTCACGATGTTTGCCTTCACCGTTTTGAGTGCTTGTGATGAAATTATTTAAACAAAGAAAAGCACCTGCCTGGGTTCGAACCCACGACCTACCAACTCGTAAATCGGGGCCATTGCCACTGAGTCACCATTGCTCCCAGGTACCAAAGCTCTACTAAAAAATTCCTTCACTTACACCCACATGAATGAACTACAGAACCAAAAAGTATTTCCGAATCGGTGTACATGAGCTCGAAACTTACAGCCAGTATCTAAGACTTGCGTGACTGACATGTTTATAAGGTCATAACTCTGCTGGAGGAGCCGACTGGAGACTTAGACTAACCTATCACGATCAAATAACATGCAGCTAGAATGTGATGTGTGCTGCTCGTTTGTAATGATGTTCTAGTTTATAGGGATCGGGCTGTTGGTGTAGGTAAGAATGTATTAATAGTGAGGAACGCTGTCAAGCATCTTAGTACAAGACTTTGGTTAGTTATGACAGATGCAATGTGAGAAAGTTCTTAATGAAGTTTAAGAGACCGATTAGACCTTAAACGTTTGGTTATCAACAACATAACAATTAGGTAACGATTACATTGAAAATCAATTACTTTTTCCGAGTATTTATGCAATTGGAACGGCCTCAAAAGCTAACATAATTAAAATATTAACAGAAAAACAAGACAAAAAGAAGTCAACAAAGACGTGACCAAACATTATAGCTATGAATATCTCAGTAACAAGCGACTAAATACTTATAGGAACAAACACGGTCCATCATACGTTTAATTATTGTATACTATTTTGACTTGATTTACGAGTCTCGGGACCGACCCCCCGAGTCTCAAGTCTGACGTTTTTGTTAATTAAACGTTTACTACGTTCGGCCATTTTATGGAGTCAAGAAAAATACATAAATTCGTTACTCGGGATTACTTAGAACGTTACGTTAACATTTTTCTTCGTTTTTCTGTGTATATTTTTGTAAAGAGGAAAGTTTTTAGTGAAACACTTTTTTGTTTTTAGAAGGGTTATCTAAGTGAAAAATTAATTTGTTTTTATTGTTGGTTTTGTCTAGGAAATCTTTCGTTTGAACCACTGGGCATCTCACAAAATTCGCTTAACACCAAATCATTTTCTATTAGGTACTGTCCATTACATTGTTAATTAACACCACTTTTATTTGTTTCTTATTTATATAATTATACTTTACTAGCGACCCGCCCCGGCTTCGCACGGGTGCAATGGAGAAACACTAATCATTTTAGAGCCATTATTTCGGGTTAGTCCCGCTATGGTATGGTCCCGGTATGGCACCCTCTTAAAATACCTATCAAAAAGTCCCGCTATGGTACCCATCTTTTAGATCTACGTTAGACAATAGAAGGTACAACTGAAAAGAAAAGTGTATCTATAAATAAATACTTTTAGGAGTGTATCAATAAAACGTCTGTTTGCGATATTAAATCAGTCTTTTATTAATTCAAAATATTTATAAAAAAATATCAAACAGTAAAACGAAATATTAATTGCAATGTAATTTTTAAAATAATCAACAATATTAATTACCAATAATCAACAAAAAAAAAAATATAAAAAATCCACATCTCAGAAAAGTATTACTGTAAATATTATAAACTACAAATAAAAACAACATCCAGACATAAATATTAGTTACAAATAATCAACATTGAGAAAAGGCAGTAATTGTAAATTTATATAAACTACAAAAATAATCAACAACCAACTAGACAAATATATTAATTACAAATAATCAACATGGAGAAAAAGGCGCAAATTGTAAACATAAACTACAAAAAATAATCAACATCGAGAAAAAGTATTAAACATTTTAATAGGCTAAAAGCAAAATTAAAATAAACTATTTTTTTAAATGTTCTGATCGAAATATTGACTTTGATATGTTAATCAGAAAATCACCAATGGAGATAGCTTTATTTTCGTAACTTTTTGTTAGCTTTTGAATCTGGCGGTCGATTTCTATACTTGTTCTTTTTCTTGAATTTATAGGTGATCTTTTTAGTCGAAAGCTATAACAAAAATCATCAGTTATTTAAGTTAAGCTATATTTTTTTCAGTAACCGTCTGTAATAGAAGGCGACAACCAATAATATCTACCAAAATAAATAAAATCAAATCCATTTTCAAATTCTTCTATGTACTCGTATTATGTAAAAAAATATATATCTGCTTTTAAAAATATTATATCTGCTTAAAAATATTGTCTAAAAAATACAACTTACTTGGCTTGTTTTATATCAAAGTGACATGTGTCGTTGCCAATTGTTTGCAGAAACAATAATAAACTGGGATTTTTTCCAATAATTTTGTTGAATCTGCCATTCCATGATTCCGCCAAGTTAGTTGTTCTATGGCGTTCATTATGGCAACACCAAATGAGGTCTGGATATTCAAGCCACTGAGTGACAAAATAGTCATTGAATTTGGTCATAGCTTCATCGTCGAAACTGAAAAAAATACTTATTAAACGTTCGTACTTGTAAAGCAATGAAATTAACAGGTCCTTACTGATATTGTTGTTCTTTACTTTTTTGCCATATAATTAGAGTTAAGTACTCAAACATCATTTTGGAAAGTAACCAAGATATTATACCTATTTTCCATTATATGCAGCCAGCCGTCTTCAATATCTTGTTTTGGCAAAAACGCCAAGCCTATGCATTGCTTAACATGGTTCGAGGACTCTTCGTGTTCCATGAGATTTAAAGATTTCGCTTTTTTGATAACGTTCTTTTGAAAATGTACGTTACATCCATTTATTTTGATATCAGGAAAAATCTTCGCTGCTGCATTTATTACTCCTATTTCATAATCGAAGGTAAATTTCGATGGACGCCATTCAGGCAAAGTTTGTTTAATCAATTCGAAAACTTTTTCATAAGTTTTCCCTTCTTTGTTTTTTAACAGAATATAAAATAATGGTGCTACATTCGTGGATAACTCAGTGCTTCCCATGTCTCCATGAATGACATAAACTTGTTCGAATGGGTTTGGGCAGCCGTCGAAAGTGCCATCACCAAAGTAATGCGTTACACATTTTATATATTCCTTTACTTCTGTCGAGGAAAATATAATTATTCGATTACAGTCTTCATTACAATAATCAGCCAATACATACTTATTAAATTCTTCTGGTATTATAATTTCTTCCACATTCTTAAATTGTGTTTTTGGTACGTTCAACGACTTATTTCGGTGTCTGTATAATACTGTTTTTAATTTTTTATAGTCAGGAACATTTCCTGTAAGGTGTAACCCTTTGTCTTTTAAGTTACCCATGTGTTTTTCGAAAATTTTCTGTACTGATCCGTAATTTGAATTTACTTCTTTTTTGCACTCACTTATAGCCATTTGAACTTCATTGTCTTCAAAATGTGGCACGCACTGATCACTGTGTTTATAATCTTTAATTATTGTATTATTGGTATTCTCAATAGTTATATATCCACTACATTTAATACTATTTCTCCTATTTACACAATGCCAAGTACTTGAATTTTTATTTTCTCTGCGTTTAATATATTTATGTCCGGCACGTAATAAAGTTTTTCCACCGCGTCGACTGTCAATAATTATTAAATTTACACCACGTGAACTACTTGACCCAGACATTGCAATAGATAAACTAACAAGCTATCCTAATTACTCATATCGCAAAAGTACAGCTGCAAATAGCAAACTAAACCCGGAATAATACTGTCTCTCTCTATTTTCATAAAAACAAAAGGGAAGAGCTAGATACGAATTCGAGGAAGGGCTCGTCTCTATTGTTTTACGAAAAAACCGGTTGGTCAGGTAACTACCTGAAGTGAAACGACAATTACCGAGCGTGATTTGTTTAAAAAATAGTATTAATAAATATTATCTTGCTTAACTATAATAGTTAAGAAAAGATATTTTTTATTAATACTATTTTTTTCTTAACGCATTGTATAACTTTTCTTTACAACAGTACCAAAAACTGAAGGGTACCATAGCGGGACTTTTTGATAGGTATTTTAAGAGGGTGCCATACCGGGACCATACCATAGCGGGACTAACCGATTATTTCTCGTAAAAAGTATAGGATAAAAAATGGTTATTGTGGGTTATCCCTAAGAGATAGACATATACCATCGCGGATTTTTTGTAGACCTTTTTAAGGTGTACAATACTGTAGTACATTATTTTGATCTATCTCGACGGGTTCAGCCAGCGTTTACAATGTAAGCGCAAAAAAATGTGTTTATTTACGACATCACATTAGAAACCTCTAAAATGATCAGTGTTTCTCTACTATATCATGATGTATTATACATATAAACCTTCCTCTTGAATCACTCTATCTATTAAAAAAAACAGCATCAAAATCCGTTGCGTATTTTTAAAGATCTAAGCATACCTATATAGGGACAGACAGACAGGGAAGCGACTTTGTTTTATACTATGTAGTGATGATTGTACCACCACAAAATTACATCAAGCCCTGCAAAATCTACAATGGGTGGCCATAGCGCTTTTCTATACACATTGACACATCCAAGGCCAAATTGACATTACGTCGACCCAAACATTTTCTAAAATTACGTCTCCTCTAAACCCAGCCCCATACCACACAGCTACAAACCATGTACCCATCAACGTATTCCAGTTATTTCAGTGGCATTTTTTGCCAAGCTCTGGCAACAAATCACTCAAGATCACATTCATAATTTAAGTCGCCGCGTCACGCCTGATGGATTTATGACGTTTCTTTCATAATGTCTAGAGCGTCCCGCGTCCCGCGTCCCGCGTCCGCGGACGTAACACGACACTTGCTGGAGCCGTCTTTTGACGTATGAGACGTGGGTTTCGCTGTTGCATTTTAGAAATGTAGAACCTTTCATGAACTACACACGTACAGCTGCGTTTTTGTAATAAGTTGTACTGCATTTTGGTAATGTAGAAAACCTTACTGCTGCACGGCCTACCTGCTGCGTTCCTTTCATTTTGACACACATACTATATTTTTTGTAGGTATTTGGTATATTATTATTTGCATACAAAGTGAATAGTATAATCAACCTATAATGTTACCACTGCTCTGACACAGGTCTCCTCTCGGTGAGAGGGAGTGGTTGGTAGAGCAGGTTGGTAGTTGTAACATGTGAATTTATGGTTCTAGGACACATCGGTTTCCTCACGATGTTTTCCTTCATCGTTTTGAGAGCAGTGATACCTTGTACACGTTACATACATCTAAAATACAAAGTGAATGACCTACACAAATTAGGAATTTGCCATACCAACCTAACCCTTAATTTGTGTATAGTTAATGGCAAAAGATTTGCTCCTTATTACAAAGTGTCGCAACGAGTGAACTAGGTATCTAAAACTGCAATCTTACCTACCCTTTTGGCGAATAGAAGCGTGACATTATTACATAAATAATCACCCAAACAAACTCCATAAAAAGTATAAATTAATTAAAATAATTTCATTTTAAAGTTCGAAAGTCAACATCGAGCGTACGTCAACTATTCGCCAGATAAAAGTAAATCCTTCATATTTAACGGGCGAGTGACGTCACGGCTGCCATTTTGTTTATACATAATTTGACGTGGCGACGGGTTTGACAGAGGACATTTAATTACCGACCCCTCATTACCTTGATATCGGATATTGATATGGTGACGATTTGTGTTCACGACGCGGGTGCGATACGCGATAGTTATGTAGTTGGTTTGTATGGCTTTTGTGGAGAGTTGTTCTAGTAGACTTAACGTAAGATGATATTTCAAAAATACATGATACAGTTCTAACTAATATACCCCTTTATTCGTAAACGTTGTTAAAAGTTAAGTAGTGATTAGCGACTGTTTTTGACGTTTGAACGTCACTTAACTTTAATCATCGTTAATAAATAAACTCTAACGTACAGACGTCAGCACATCAAGCTACTACAATCTGTCAGATTTCTTTAATAGATTTTCAACTTTAGCTCTTAAGCATAAGGTTCAAAGTTGATTGGGGAAATCTGACAGTTTCGGGTAGCTTGATGTGCTGGCCTCTGTACAAGACACTACAGTTCACACGAACACGATTTATATACCTGAATGAGAAGCTGTCATTGAGTAAGCTGTCAAAAATCATGTTACTTTTGAGAGAAGTCCAAATATAAAACAAAGACACATAATAGATAAGGGTCATGTCCCCTTCGTATCGCCACCGTCCTCACTAAAACCTACACGTACGAATTTTCGTTAAAAACCTACAGTTTATTTGGTCCAATGGAGTTTATTAATCAATTTTTAATTAAGATATCGGCGTGACGTCACTGGTTAATTTGAATGATCAGCAGATAAACAGGTGATTAAAATTATGTCAAACGTGTAATGGAATGATGTTGATTGTATATTGGATGGCGATTTTCACTGTTTTCGTTATTATTCGGGAACGAAATAAACGTAAATAACGTTAGGCTCAGTTGTAAGTAAGCGTGGCAGGTCCTGAATTTGGTTATCGACCGGAATTCGTCGGGTAATACCTAATATTTAAGTATTGCATCGGAACTAATGCATCTTTATAAAGATTAAGACTGCTAGCCCAATTGTGTTAAGTTTTTCTGTTTTATACGACAAAGTTTTCCAGGATTAATGATTTCACAGAAAGCAAAATTTTGATTTCGAAACAGCATGCCAATCTCAAATAAACCCTTTAGTTTATTTATAAACGATAATAAAAGATAAATGGTTAAACAGTCGCTAATCACTAGTTAACTTTAAGCAACGTTTACGAATAAAGGGGAAAGTGCTACAAGGATCTTTTGGCGCGTAACTAACACTGACAGGAGGACGCTGTTAGTCATCGTGTGTTAATGTTTTGTAAAATTTTATTGAAAAAACAAGATGGCGGCCTTAGTTCCGATTTCGGCCACACACCAAAACACTATTGTATTTGTACAACTATAATTCACTGACGATTGTAAAAATATTCTTCAATATCGATATTATACAATGTGGAGACAACAATACGACAATAAATGAAAACACTGGTAATACTTATGAATAGGAGTATTTTGGAACTACGTAGTAAATAAATCCTAACATCGAAATTGCAAAAGTGATTTCAAACAAACGAATTACGAGTAGTACTCGTAGTGATTGGCCGACTGTGGGTTTTGCCAATCTTTGAATAGCCATAGTAACTACTGGATATATTTGCTTGAATTGTCGTATGCAGACTGGGAACAGCATTAGATATACGCAGTTTTATTTCTTTTTGTATTGTCGTCTCCACCTTGTATAGACATTGAAGGTCCCTATTACATATTTGAAATATAAGAGGAATTTCTCAGTATGTAGCATCTGACGTCTGAAATGGAGTCCCGGTAACTTGTTGATAAGAACAGTCTCAACAACACTTTGTTAGATTCTTGGATAAACAATACTTTAATAGTTTCTCTTCTTGGAAAGGAGCGATGTGTACGTTGAAGAGTATTGACCATCGTTTACTAATCGTAAGACGCAATCAATCTGTATTGATATATAGAGGTGACGTAGGTAACTGTGTTGTGTGTTTACACATAATCAATCCGTCTATTCTGTAAAAATCCCACCGTGAAAACTTAGCTGAAGTTAGCTGTTAACAGTGTTAAACCTAACATCAGGTGGAATGATAGCTCACATCACCTAAGTTTATTAGTTGACATTTTTACAGACCGGCAGTTATATCAGAGACAAGACAGTTGTCAATATTGTCTAGTTTCTCACACAAGACATAATTATAGTATCTCCGACTATGCTGCGCGTTATGTCTGACTGACCTACCTTACAACTCTGACGCATTTAAGTAAATTAATCACAAATATTATATAACCAACACTATCAATTTCATGCTTACTGCTAAGCACACTAAAGCCAATGATATAACAACGATTCTACCAAAAAGACAAGTAGATGCTCTAAAAGCCAAACTAAATTTTATAAAAATTGCAACACAATCATCAATCACATAACTTCATGAACATTCGTGGTACCGACACGTACATACTGATCCCCAGTTATACAGTTAGATTCATGATCCCTTTTCCTATAGGTACACTATACAGCGTGTAACAGAAGGGGGGTATCAACCCTGAAGGAGGTGAATGTGCTCATGAAACTCAACAACTTTCCCCAAAGAACATAGGTCGAAATATGAAAAAAAATTTGGCCCTCCCATAGTAAATCAATCAGCTGGTAGTCTGTTTTGTAAGGGAGGGCCAAATTTTTTTTTCATATTTCGACCTATGTTCTTTGGGGAAAGTTGTTGAGTTTCATGAGCACATTCACCTCCTTCAGGGTTGATACCCCCCTTCTGTTACACGCTGTATATGTATAGCTGACACACCACTTTAATTTCAATTAAAAATACCACTCAATAAAACCCTAAATAACACCCAAAACACATTAAAATTAGTCGAAAATAAAATGATAATGGGTACCACTAATGAGTAAGTACTCAACGCACTAGGTGTCAATGACAGGCCGTCATCACAGGTACAATCGCATGCTATCATCAAGCGCTGACACTTGAATGGCTGACGCTAATGATGAAACTATTTATAAATAAGTACGGGTTAGGTAAAACAATTGGTGTTTGTGTTACGTTGGATTGGATTTGGGTAAAAAATTGGATTTATGACTAAAATCGTCGAACTTGTAAATACTGCACTCATAAATGGCACTTATGTATGTCAAATTAAGAAAGAAAACATTAAGAGCTAGTAATTGTTCTATTGCGCCAGTGACATTTAGCTTTTCGCATACGAATAAGAACTATTCATTGGCCATCAAGTTTGAGATCATTAATATGAGGTCAAGGTTTTCTTGGTTCTAGAGGAACACGATGCAAGATGTTTTGCCATAAAGACAGAAATCTTCTATTCGCATGTCGAGAGGAGCACAAAATAATAAATCCTATGACGTGGTCAAAAATATGGGCCCTACAGCAAGTGACTGAGGTACCTCAACCGAAAATCACACAGAAGGAAGGTTTTAAATCCACCATCTGATGAATCAGAACCATAAACCAATAGACTAATACAACTATGTAGTCTAGTCTACCATAAATATCTCAAATTAATTCGCTATGACAGTAAAATCAGCGTCATTTTAACAAGCAGAGACAGTTCTCCATAGAAGGTGAACGTATCAGATATGAAGATAGAATGGTGGAGAAACCAACGGATTAGCGAGACGAAATCCTTAGTGCGTCTAACATCAGCTACTTTCACATCAACAGCCTGCGGAACTGGTAGCGTCGGGGACAGAAGTGGATGCACTAGGGCTTATACTTTTTGGAAACTTCGAGAAGGAAGAAAATCTAGAATCGTAAATACTTTTTCCCATAGCTAATACATCTAGATTCTAGAAGGACCAAAATTTCTACATTTATGTCTGTAATCTATATGGTGTACATAATAAAGAGTACATATTCTATTCTATTCTATTCGCATATAAAATAAAAAAGTAAAGCAAGGGTAAGAAATAGTTTGCAATTGATCTTTTTATTGGACAGTAGGTTTTATAGTTAAAATTAGCTTTGTGGTGATGATATTTGAAAAGGGAACTAATTCTGTCTTATGTCCAAAAATAGTACCTAGTTCTGAATTGTTTAACACTTGTCCATACTTCACTAACTTAGGATTAGATTTCAAACTTACACAGTCGTTATCAATCAACGACAGTCATGTTGAACCTCAAATCTTCTCATACCAAAAAGGACTGATGACGGATTTGTTCTGACACAGAACAAATCGTCGAGATTTCCTCATCTCACACAAACAACAAATTCTGTACCAAAACCGCAAATCAGGCACCATAAACGTCAAGCGTTTCCTAATCGATAGTTAAATTTGCTCGTTCGTTTTATACGATACAAACTAAAATTTGCATCATCAGGTTATATTCCCACTTCTCTATCTAACTGTACAGCCTACGCACTTAAAAAACAAATTTAACACACCGTAAATCAAGCAGCAAATTGTATCTTAAGTCTAAAGCAATAAAAGTGATGTTGCCTGCACACATAAAGTTGCTTTGAATATGAAAATATCGCATCGCGCGGCTGCATTACAAAATGAGGCGAAATTATGATGGATACTGATGCCTCGTTGCTCGGTTAATAAGACCTGATTCTATTCGCGTTACATTCGATTGTAAGCTATAGTGTTGTTGGAATAAAGATGAGAATGGATTGTGTATCGATCAGGAATCAATCGCGACGAGTGACGCGATGCAAGTGCACAACGTGACAAGTCTAAGGCTATTTGCATACAAAGCTACTTAGAACAAACTCATAACTGCTGAAATATTATTCCAGTTTAGAATTGCACAAATTCCACGCCTGATTGACAAGTCTGCAACATGTCAATAATAATTAGCCGGGCTCAGCGAAGCATATTATGCTGTTTTGACTTAGAAATTGTGAATAAATTTACATTCCGACCTCGTAAGACTTATTTTATTAACATATCATGTTGTGAGCGGCATTTACGCGAAGCAAAAAGCAAACTTTATCAACTGGCTATCTATGCACATGTTACAACTTTCACAATATCTATACCATATTGTATACTCCGCCAATACCATTTAATGCAACAGCCAGGTAAATATCCGTGTATATTTATGTGTATAATACCCACATAACAGCATGCATCAACAGAAAACCCAATCAAGCACTGTCGATAAATTTTAACGATGCCAAAACACACATTCGAAACTTAATTGTTATTGGGTGTATACCTAAACACTAATCAGTATATCTTGTGGCGTCGTGTGCAAACGGCCTTAGTCTCAAGTTGCAATTTTAATTCCATAGGTAGATGTCAGTCGTTGGGTTCGCCGCAGGACACCTAATAACAGTGGAATTCATTAACATGCGAGCAAATTGAAGGGGTTTGATATCCATAAGATGAGCGTACGCAGCCATGATGCGACGATCAGACAGTGGCATAAATCTATACAACGTGTAACGTTAAATGCGCAAAACCTTAGACACCCCAACTGATTCTTAATTCAATTGACCTATTTCACAGAGAAAATAAGTCATTAAAAAATTTTAAACGTTTTATGTGCTGTTTTAGTTTTACTAGCCATTCTGATAGTTTCTTGCGTCTGCGACGACGCTTTATCGAGGGACGAGTCGTCACCGGGCCGCTGCGCCGCGCTGACATTGGGTTGCTTGACCTATTAATAAATAGACACGGCAACGTTTTTAAAGAAGATTTTTTGAAAAATGTGACCTATATTAAAAAGTGGTTCAATGAATTCTGCTCGTTACTCTGATCAAACTATTTTCTGGTTTTGCGCATTTAACGTTACTTGTTGTATACAGGGTTAGTTTACAAAGACCAGCCAAATTTAAGTGTGTGGTACAGACCATCAAACTGAACAACTTTTTCATGGGACCAATATCGTAATCGCGAAAAATTTAACAACTGTCCCGTAGAAAACTTCATTACCTACCTACTCGACCTAAACATAAGGGACAGCTGAATTTATTCGCAATTATGATGTTGGTCCCATAGACAAATTTGTTGAGTTTGATGGTCTGTTCCACACACTTCAATTTGGCTGGTCGTTGAAAACTAACCCTGTATATACAATGTGTAACGTTAAATGCGCAAAACCTGAAAATAGTTTGATCAGAATAACGAGCAGAATTAATTGAACCACTTTTTAATATAGGTAACATTTTTCAAAAAATCTTCAATAAAAACGTTGCCCTGTCTATTTATTAATAGGTCAAGCAAGCCAATGTCAGCGCGGCGCAGCGGCCCGGTGATGACTCCTCCCTCGGTAAAGCGTCGTCGCAGACGCAAGAAACGATCAGAATGACCAGTAAAACTAAAAGAGCACATAAAACCTTTACAATTTTTTAATGACTTATTTTCTCTCTGAAATAGGTCAACTGAATTAAAAATCAGTTGGGGTGTCTGAGGTTTTGCGCATTTAACGTTACACGTTGTATAAAATGGTAAACTGACTGACTGCCTGGGTGATATTTCAACACACAGCCCAAACCGCTGGTCGTAGAGATATGAAACTTTGGAGGGTGTGTTCTTTGTGAAGAGTAAGTATACACTAAGAAAGGAATTTTGGGAATCCCATCCCTAAAGGGGTAAAATAGAAGATGGAAGTATATATAAAAGTCCGTCAGTTTTGAAGTTAAGATCTTCAAATTTTGTGTTTAGGCTGACGGTTGAAAATTAATTTATACATGTCTGAACGTTTTTGATAATTCCACCCCCGAAGGGTTAAAAAGGGGGATGAATTTGTGTATGGAAAGTCCTTAATTTTCGAATTTGTCAATAAATTTACCATCTAGGCTAATGGTTGGAAGCTAACGCAACGGTGTTGTTAGGATTACAACCTTTAAGGGGGTGAAAAGGGGGATGACTTTTTGTTTTTATTTAAATTTCTTTATTTTTTAAGTTAAAATCATTAATATTCCGGCTTATGGTTGTTTCCAACCCGATTGATAAGCCGATTGATAAGCCGGAATATTAGTGAATCCCGGTAGTACCTTCCCATAGGATATTTTTCGACATCCACGCGGGCGAAGCCGTGGGCAAAAGCTAGTATCTTATATAGCGAGCGGTCAGAAAACCATGTGGAATTGTGTGACGTGAGAGTGAAGTTGGGTTTATTCGAGTTGCAGGTAGGTATGAAGTTAGTCATACGCTTAACTAGAAAACAGTCTCTGATTTCATTAACGAAGTAAACGAAACTACAAATGGCCTTATTGAATAGTATCGAGAAAATGATACGACAATAATCATTTGTGACCCAGAGCTCTACTGAAGCTTTGAAATGGAAAACATGCTAACAACGAGATCAACGAGAAGCCACGGCGCTATCGGTGGCAGCGGCGTGGAAATGCCAAATTTTTGGGCCAAAAAAACTGTTGTGCCAGCGAAAGAAAGAAGAAGTCAAAGTCAAAGCATTTATTATAAATAGGCACATAAAAGGCACTTTTGAACGTCAAAAATTACAATAAAATAGAATTGATTCTAGTCGCCACTTCCAAGGGATAGTTTTCGTACGGAGAAGAATGGGCAAGAAACTACATCGTTACTCTTTTAAAAGGTTTTACAATAATATTTAATGCATACATTCATTATATAATATATGAGAAGACGATGCACCTAAAATAAAATTACTATACCACAATAGGTAAAAGAATTAAAAATAAAACCGTGACATGATGATGAAAGCAAAAGAAAGAAATATTCATAAAAAATAAAAATTCACAAGTAATAAGTCAGGGTGTGAATTAAAGTAATTAAGTACAGAATGTAAATCAATGTCAAAAAAAATTTATATATTTTACAGTTTTCACAGAAGAACAAGAAACCCACCAAAACTTATGACAACTATGCCTATGTTGACATACAACTCAATATTGCAATCAATTCTTATAAAAATCCCAATAATACTAACAGTACATTCGCAAACAAATGCCCCAGTCACGACCACCTTTGTACAATTCAGGGCCCTAATCGACACTTAGTGCGTTCAACATGAAATATTAACGCAGTGAAAGGCTTCAAATATATAGCAAGCCATACTTTATATATCGCTTGAACCCTCTGCTCTCAATACCATAACTTTCTCGATAAGATACATATCTGACATTATAGTTTCCTTGCCTTCTCAGATAGGATGAAAAGTAGGTAAAATCGTGTTTAATTTAATATATTACAAGTTGACCAACGCCTCTGCTTGGGCTAGCTAATCGAGAAAGCTACTTGTATATGTAAGTTCTGAAGTGATTGTTTGAAATGGTACCGATTTTGATTGGAATTGAACGATGGTGACACTGGAAATAAACTCGTGATTCTGGATATTCATGTTTTCTATAATGTACTTATTAAATCAAGGCGAACTTAACGCCTTGTGGCATTTTCTACTAGTCACTATATACACATCATCATAGGCGAGGTCTTTACACAGAATCTTATCTCACATCAAGCCGTGTAAGCAGTTCTGTCTCCGTAACTACATCTATCATACTTGGCAGTTTCAAGCAGTCGTAATTCAGGAGGCGTGGATACCATATGAAATCTAGTTCATTTACATCAACATTAACCCTAATACATGAACCCTAGAAATACCTTCCAATACTGATCCTTCAACAATCCTATTCACCCATCTCATGCAGACTCCTGCGCATCGCGACATCGATTGTCCCCAATTATATACCTACGCAGTTACGACACAAATCACACAGACAGACAGACAAATTGGCCAGCCGTTGGCATTTGGCAACGCCGAGATCCGTCCGTCTAGAATTATGAGATATTTATGATATACTGATTTATTTCAGCGTCGATTAGCTTATTATAATGTATGATGGGCCTCTTAATGGGTGGATTAAGATTTGATTGGTTTTTCTTTGGATGCATTAGTCATAGTCAGGTTTTGGATTGTCCACTCTATCATTGACTGTGGGTGTCGTGAAAGGTGAAGTCAGGATTAAGCAGTAGTTATTAATTAAACCACGTTATATCTACAGAAACTGTGCTTGTTTGTTAAGCTTTCATCAGAAACTTTTGTAACAGACAATATCTTGAGATTGTTTCCCTATTGGTAAAGCTTAAACGCCTAGGTTTATTTATTTATTTATTTAATACTTCAAGCACATAAATGTACAGAGGCGGACTTAATGCCAGGTAATGGTTCATCCGGTGATCAGAATAACACTTCACACAACGGGTAACCAAAAATCAGAAAGAATACTGATGGAGCAGAAATAAATCCTTCTGATGGTTTCAGAGCAGGTTCAGGCGCTGAGATGCAAGCAGAGAGGATAGACAAAACCAGGTCAAGAAGTGAACTAACAAAACCATCGATGATGACATTGACAACTTGAACACCACCACCAATTTAGTGCATGACACAATCATAAACCGCGACCAATCTAACTTGACAGGCACGATGTCAATAGCAACTATGACAAACAGACGGACTGCTCGGCGTTTATTAGCGACCTCATGAATCACAGGCCCTTGGCTGGACATGAATCTCAATTGTCCACAACTGATCATGACGGCAGGACACTCAACTTGCTGGATTTTTTAGTCTTGTTGCTGTTGTGTTTGTTTATGGTTGTGATGTATTGATTGGGAGATAGGGTAGGTCATGTATTAATAGGGTACTGAAAACATGCTTCTCTAAGTTACTTTTCAGTATGCTGTCTACACAAACATATGGTACTTAAATTGTAATTTCTTAAGGCTCTTTGGCTTAACGACCATTCTTTGATTTCTACTGTCCAGACTGATTCATTGGCAATCCTTAATGAAGCGTTTACTCTGACACTCTGAGCATGACCAACTTACCTATATTATGGAATGGGACGAACTCTAAACGGCTTTTCTCATATAGGGGCATAGTTTTGCCGATACCAGAGAAGCTTGATCGCCAATATTATCCTGATTGTTAAGGCTCCCTCAACAACTAGGATAATATTGGCGATCAGACAGGAGACACGAGACCCTAGTAGAACAATTTCTGTGAAGAATCGCGTCGCGCCGTCGTGTCTCGCCTGGCTGTGGGAGCCTTTAGGGGTTGCTCAAGATAAAGATAAAAGTAGTTGCTGTGTAAGAGAGTAATTTCATATGTATGAAATCTTAGTGATCCATACATCCTAAACTGAGTTAATGCTTGTGCAGACATACAAGTCTAAAACCTTTCCTCCAGATAATTCAATAGCTCGAAACCCAATCCCCAATAAGTTCGATACCCACCCGTCAACCAACCGTCATTAAAACGCAATACATAACATAACTTATTTACTTATCTCCAATACATACCCAACAAATCAGTAATAAAAGAAACGAATCTCCTCGCAATAAACACCAAACGATTTTATCTCACTTTAAAATATCGGCGAATGCGAAAAATGTCCAGCCTCAATCATATATTACCCGGCTAATGTCAACCGGTGACGGACGAACGTGATTGGCTGGGCGGTACGCACACTCGCGCGTATGCGCAAGCTTACACACACACGCGAAAGTTATGGGACTGTAAAAGTTTTATAGATATCGTATACACAAAACACACACACGCTGTACACTTAATGCAGATGCGCTTTATTCCGATGGTTACAAAAATGTGATCAGAATCGATGTGAGGGTTTTATGGCCCACCAGTGGCTTTTAGGGTCAACGTACCCAGAATTGCTTACCCTCTCTTCCTAGAAATTTTATGTGGTTATGACACGTACCGCAAATAGCTGGCTTCGGCGCAAATCAAAGACCAGAAGAACGTTTAATTACGTTATAATAATAAAGTTGTATATGGAGATCAAGAAGCTGATTAAAGCTAACATGTTTAATTAAATATGAAATCACCGGCTAAGGAGAAGGAAAATATCTAACTATTTTATTTTCTACTAAAACCAAATAAAGAAAACTAGAAACAGATGGTTATGACATCGACGTTCTAACCAATTGCAAAACGACCCACTAAATATTTTCAGACATTTGGAAGACTGAAATAATAGGCATAAAAGCTATGCATTTAAAATACATTTTTCATAAATGCTAATAAAACCACGAGTAGGTTCTCATCAACCCACCTGTCTACGAAGGTCACAGTGCTCCATAAACACGTAAAAAGTTCTCACACTTACATCCCAAACGTTTTTGTTTCTCTATAAACATGACAATCAGTCGTCGTAAACGCCTTGGGTAATATCGCCCAGGGTAATATTGCCCAGGCTATATTATACGCCTGTTACAAACAGTAATCGACTGGACATGTCCACGTCTGTCTATCGATTTTATTGTACATCATTACTCGTAAATGAATTTTTATAGTTAATATTACTAAACTTGTATATGGGAATAAGATGGGTTGTGTTGGTTTTTGCAAGGATGGCTAGGCTTGTATGAAGCTTGAACAAATTCATAAATGTTTGTTGATTTGAGAGCAGATTCTTGTTAACCGGTATTGTTGCTGGTTGTAAGTATATCCTCCCACATAATACGTAACTGATAAATGTTAGGTTATCCTTCTTCTTTTTCGTGTCACTGGCACAACCGTATTTCAGATCCCGTTGAGCCAAAACTTCGTGTCGTAGGTGGCAGCGCAGAGATCATTTTGACTGCATGTTGTGGGACACAGAGGGCAGGATAGCAGGTGGAGCTTGGTTTGCGACATAGCTCCAGAACCTGCTGCCATTCTATCGAGGTAGGGAATTTACCAGCTTGGAGTTACACCTTCCCATTTGTTAACGGAGATGGTTCAGGGACTTGGAAAGTTATCTTTGAGAGGCCCTAACCGGCTGATATGTAAAACTATCAAACATAATGAATGTTTTTTCAGTAAAAGCTTTGACAGTCTACCTTCGACATTAGCGCAATCAATTTTGATACCGTTCTAAGGCTGTTATTAAACATAATAACTATAATAAACCTATTTTAAGAAGTGTTCAACCAAAATGAATGCACAAACTCAACAATCAAACGCACTTTATCTCGGAAACTATGTGGATAAATCAATGTAATTTAAATTTAAATTGAATCAGTTGCAGCCCAACAATAAATTCTAGTTCATTATCCCGGCATAACATGACAAAAATGTCGCGGAATTAGACGAAAAGTTGATAAAACATGTTCAACTAATAATTCAGTTCGTAAACCTGCTGTAATCTGAACAATATCGAGTTGTGATAATGGTTCATTATATGGTTCATAATGGATACCTTATAGAGATAGTCCATGCCAAGATTTGAGCTTTCGTTGAAATTCCTCAAGACCGGTTTAGAGTTCTTACTAAATTATTAAAGCTTTCATCTACATGAACTAAGCCGACTGTCATTCGCTGCTAGACATAGGTAGGCTCGACATGGAACGGATTTAGACAACGTGGATGACTCAAAACTTCAAAAAAGTGGTTCACTTTTCTCTGCCTGCCAGTATGTGGTTTACGTTTGAGAACCTTCCTACCCATTGATGGACTATATCTTCAAACACACCTGTCATTTTTAACTTACTTTTCTATAGATTAGCACTCAAAAACCAGACCCAACACATTTCTATTCATCATCTCACAAACAGTCTCAAGCACAACACCCTGCGAATCGATACAGCGCACAAAAGACGACAAAAAAACGCGGCTGCGACAAAACGTAGAAACAAAAAAAAAGTCGCAAGAACAACGTACAACTGAGTGAGTGTACGCTTTCGTTTTTCCGAATGCTATCTTCATATCCGGACGTGTGCAACTCCTCGTCCGTAGTCGAGTAGTCGAGGAGCTAGGGAGGCAAAGTATGCGGTTAAATTGGAAATTTTTGATGTGATGTGAAAAGGTTCGGCAGGGATTGGATACCGCGTTGTTTGAGAATGTTTTGTGTTGTAAGTGTGGAAAAATGCTTCATTTGGGTTGGGTTTTGATTATGAATATACGTAAAAATGTTTGAAACATGCTTTAAATTTGGCTGAAGATGAGAAAGCTAAATTGGCATTTCGTACGATTCCTTTCCAAACGTTGACTAATTCCAAACCTAGCTCCAAGACTATTTTCAGACAATAGACCCTGGTGTAGTCCTTATCCGAGTCGTCTTGACAGTTGCGTCTACGCCTCACGAAAACACGAAGCGCAACGGAAAAAAAACGAGGGCGACGCCGCTTGAGGTATGAGTTTGAACTGCTTTGAAAAGAAGAAACTATAGCTAATAGTGTAAAGAGAATCGAGGAATAAAGATGTCTCATAAACATGATAATTAATATGAAATGAAAAGTTAACACAGCTTTAGGTGTTTTAGTCCGCATTATGCAAATAACATACGTTGATATTGACAACCGCTTATCATCCCGCATGTCATAAAAATCAACACTGATGACAGAAATGGTGATGTTAACTGTTGACTGTTGAACTCTGTTTTACGCACAAAACTGTCTCATCCTTAGAAAAACGATATCTCTCGCATTCCTTAGTTGTCTAAAAAGTGTATGATGACCAATTGACCATTCATGGTGAACATCTTTCTATGCGCTAACAGCATTATTATGACGTCACTAATCCTTCTGCCCAGCAAGGTGAAATTTCTGAAGACAACATGGTTTAACATTGTAAAGACACATTTTAATTAAATAAAATATAGTATTAATAACCAAATAAACTTGTGTGATTAATCTGATGATCGCATTTTTAAGAACTTATATTAGTTTGCGCGCTCTTTTTACTAGGCTTTCCATATGTTTTTTTTAAAAGAGAGACACATTATCGTTTAAAAAACATATTGAAAGCCTAGTAAAAAGAGCATTATTACCCGCAGGTATTTTTGTTACTCGTTATGCGGAAAAGGATAATTATATTTATAATAATATGTTCCAGTTAAGTCCCAAACTATCTCTTCTTTGACCAAAAATCAAGGACGCAATCCAACCAGTCTCCGCCATCACAACAGACAGGTTTATCTTCATAATTTGGAACTGCATTTGAAATCTGCGCAAGACGCGCTTATCTGATCCGCTGTGCACCTGCCGTATCGGTTTGAACGACAATCGATATTCGGACGTTACCGATTCGTTTCAAGTGATTCTAATCGATTGTCGACTTGATCTACCCCTTTTAGTGACGGGGACGTTGGATTAGGTATTGAAAGTTGGAGAGATAAGATTATGTCTTTGGCGAGCGCTATTTTGAAGCTTGTTTTTAATGTGACAATATGAAGAAAGAGTTTAAATGATAAATATATTACAAAATGATTTTATTTCTGTAGGTTTCTACAAACACCTTTGCACGTCAATCATATTTTAAAAACTAGATGAGGTCGGCGTTTCCTATCTGACTACTCTGAGCAGAAAGGCCGAAACAAATTCAAAGGTCACAGTCTCTTTTAAAGTCCAGACATATTCTTGGTCAGAACATGTGCAGTCCATGTTTGTAGATTATTGAATTGTGGTTTATTAAAAGACTTCTCATTTAAAAACGGTTAGTATCAATAGATAAATTTGAGTCCGATAGATGGGGTTAATTCCGATCCAAGAATCCATAACGTACTTCAGCTGCTTAAAATGCTCCGGTAATTACGAATGTCTTCCAAGAAAAATGGCGCCGTACAAAGCAGGTTGACGACATGTGGTATCGGATAGTTTGGATTCATACCGACGCACCTGGTGTTAAAACCGCTTGCAGTTTACTTACCATATCAGTCGGAACATAAATAAAGAATTAGGAAAGTTTATATCAGATAACAGATATGTATTTCATACATCGAGCCTCCTGTCGTCCCAATTAAACTAAATCACATCACAATCGATTACAATCGGGACAATACTGAAGCGAACCGGTTAAAATCGGTAGCGGCGGCCGTCAGCGGCGTTTCAAACGCGCGTCGCGTGGGCGCATACAATTTGCATAGCTTCATTAGGGCCCGACCTCACCGCGCGATAGTCGCGTTATCGACGCCGCCTCTGAATCGCGCCTTACCTCTTTTTTTTTTAATCGACAGTCGTTAATTAAGCGTGTGTGAGGTCTTACGCCTTAATTATAATTGCGCACAGATACTGAATTAGCTCGCTTTTAACTAAGGGAGCTGAAATAAAATAAAACGGATAAGTAAAAACCTATTTATTTGTAGCTTTTTTAAAGATAAGCATTAATGTCGTGACTAGTTTTAATTGTAGATAGTATTATCTGTTGATTGCTTGAGGTAGTGACCGATAGTTGTACTGTCAATAAAATTATGTCAATTCACGCAGTTAATGTGAAAACACTTGTAATATTATTGTTGAAATATTGCGACGTTAATTTCGAGTGGGTACTTGGTCGTATTTGTAGGGATTGTGTTTACGATTCTGGCTAAGATAATTATGTCTGCTTATAATCTTGAGTCTTTTACAATAATTTAATAATGTATTTCGGAACATATTTATTTATAAAAACTTTATACACAAGTAAAAAAAAGTACTGTACAAAGGCGGACTTAATGCCTGAGGCATTTTCTGCCAGTCATAATATCTTAGTTGATAAGACCCTAGGTTAGGTTAATGTTATCGATAGTCGCGTGTCTACTGCGGAACATCACTAGCACAAAACAATAAACAATTGCTACGTCAGTGCACGGCAGCGCATTTGTGTGACATCTTACATGCTGAGATGAATTAATTTGAAATCATTGATTATATTACTTATTCATAAGTCAACTAAAACAGATAATAGTTAAAAGAAATAAAACTGAGCTAATCAATAAAAGTTAATTAGAAGATGATTATTGATATGTGGTTTCCAGTCTCTGATACTACAATAGGCAAATTGCAAAAATGACAGATACAATTAATTTAAGTTTAATAACCTCGATACACGAAATAATCCTATATTACATGTGACAAATACCTTTCCTGATCTAAAATTTCACATACAGTTTCCTTATAGATACTTTTATGTCATCGTATGAAAATGATATAGTACCTACTTACATGACATTCAGCACGAAGCTACTCGGGTAGAAGTAGATAAACTTGCAGTAATGACTCATCAACCCACCTCGCCAACTTTACGACTTTCCAGAAAAGATAACCACACAAATACATTCACGTTTTCCTTATCATCCACAAACATGGCCTTTCCTTAATTTAAAACAAACTAAAAACTCTTTAAATAATCCTTTTGCAAAGCTAATTCCGTACTCGAAGACTCCTCCATATTAAAAAGCAAATAAATCGTAGCCACGGTTGACGAAGCATCGACATAAGGCCGAGTACATGAAAGCGCAACATTTCGCGGCATCGCGTGTGTCGCAATGCAAATACGGCAGACCACCGGCGTTCAACCGACACTTTTATTTAGCAGTTGAAGGAACCTCTTTTATCGATAACTTATTTAAAATTGCAATGAAAAAATATTCGCTCAATTATGTCAATATTTTATATCAAATACGAGTTAACGTGCACATTGAAGTAATTGGTTACAAAAAAAAAAAAAAAAAATTAATTGCTGTAATTACTATCTACAGATCTAAATGGAGTAATTAAAAGAGGAACATAAGTATTAAATTAGTTTTATAAGTAGAGGACACATTGAATTTAATTCCGTACAGTAGCTAACAGATAAAGCTTTAGCACCTACTGCCCTTCGCAAAACAATCGTAAATCGGCGTTCGCAAATTTCGTCCGTATCCCATCGAAACTACATCCTAAAACTGTATTGGCTCTGGTCTCAGGCGTTAGTGGCCTTACTGGCCGTAAACGCCTACGTTTTGGTAAGTTCGCCGCACTCGGATGAAGACATTTAAATACGTCGAATATGTTAATATTGCGATCGGATCGTGTACACTGCCCTTAACAACGGGGACTATGCGTTGGCGGACAGCGGTCTATTAGTGAGGTAGCGCGAGTTACAGGAGGGAGCGGGAGCGATTGAATTTAATGGGATGGTCTGACCGTAGTTGTTTAGTTACATACAATATAAAATATTATACATATTATAAAAGCTTTTATTCAAACCAGATGACGCTGAATATAGTTTGTAGGCAACAGCTGCTATTAGATTCCCATTTGCCATAATAGACAACACACGTATACAAAAGTAAAACCATTTTTTTGATATTGGCAAATCTTAGCTCATAATAAGGGCCACCGAACAAAAATTCACAAGCAGTTGAAAGAGTATGTCCAGCTGTTGGCTGCAGCTGAACTTACTATTTCAACTCACGATATGGAAAAATCTGTCACACAACCAAGATTTACACATTACACAACCTCGTAGAGCATTCATTCTACGTTGAAAGCCTTTCTTTCACAAATACCATCGATAAAAATTACAGTCATTTTCTCATAATCGCTACCGCTCATCCGTCGGCCCACAGCACCCAGCGAGCCACTCATAAGCATACACAAACGTATATTACGCAGTTTATTCAGCAGGCCACACTGACCCGCGCACCATTCACGTCTCCTCAGTTCATACTATGTTATTTTAAATAGCTAAGAATTATATGCCTGTAACGTTATGTTATTATTGATTCTTTACTGTGAAGTCTTGAGCTTATAATCCACTGATTCTTATTGTGCTTTACAAATCTTGTCAGATCTAGCTTGTATCGATGTAACTATTGTACAGTCCACCACGGTGGTGACACTTGCACTACGAAAATCGCTCTTATTGCTGCGACATAAAGACGCTGTCAATGCCTAATTGTTATCACTGATGCGCAGTTAACTGTACTAAAGTTAACTAAATACCACTGATTTTTTAGAATAGAATAGAATAGAATAGAATAGCTTCAGAATCTTTGTAAACAACATGTTTGAACGAAGTACTTGCAGAGAAAACTGTAACCAACCATGGGCTTTCAAAGTTTTGATAAATTCAGTTCAACTCAGTAAATTTTTATTATGATATTGTTTTTTTTTTTTTATTGCTGAATGGGTCCGCTCTTGACCTCGATCACGCTTAATGGAAAGCGATGGATGAGGTCTATGATACAGAAGATGCCTTTTTTTTGTTTTCGGGGGGAAACCTTCAAAAGGCACTATACCTCCGGGGAGGGAGGTCGGGGAGTTTGGTATTTTTACCTCACTAAAACGACCCCGGTGATCACCATCAGCACATAGGGGTGGTCCCGGTTCCTGCTCAGAAGATGCCTAAGGCAGTGGAACTCCCACGCATCGACGAAACACAGCAGGCTGCTTAACCCCGGACTCCGGTGGTAGGGTGGTACCAAACCAGGCGGGTGTTAGCCGAAAGGGAAGAATTGGGCAGTCAAATAAGGTGTTGGGTGTGATGGTCCATGATGCGCCAAGCGCACGGTTCAGTTGAGTAACTGGCGGAACAAAGTGCGCTACACGAGGAGGCTTCTTCAGGCATCCCAAAAACTATATAACTAGATGCGCCCCGCAGTTTTTGATCCCGTGGGGAGGTGGGGATAAAAAGAACCCTATGTCCTAATCCAGGGCATGGTCTACCCATGTGCTAAATTTCATCCAAATCCGGTTAACCATTTCTTGCGTGAAAGCGTAACAAACAAACATACAAAAAATCAAATCTTTTCTCTTTATAATATTAGTTTAGATAAGTATGCTGGCGTTTCTTTTCTCTGGATTGCGTTGGGAACATTCTCTAAAGGACTAATAAGAAGTTACAGCCATCAATATGAAACAATCAACTTCATTAAGGGGGAACGAATCATATAGTAATTAAATTACATTACAGTACCCAATCTACATGCTTTAAAAGTGATTCCCCATTCATGCTTTATAAGTGACCCTCAGTCCTATGTATCATAATTGACGATTTATAGTTAAAAAAAACTACAAGCACATAATAATTGCACACTGTAACTTAAGCCCAACAACCCAACAGCCCAGACATAAGCACAAAAAGTAGATAAACACATAATAGCTACTTTAAACCGATTACGAAGATCGATGATGCGTATTTTACGAGTGTTAATTACAACTGAGTTGATTGAAATTGAGTACTCTGTACAGTCAAATGTACGTCCATTGTAACAGTTCGACGTTAACAGCGCTTTTATGTCGTAGTCGTAAGGGGAGTATTTGTAGTTCACCGATGCATGGTTGATTGTACCAGTACATGTGTTGTGGTGAGAGGAATAAGTGCCGGTTGTAATGTAATCGCTGACACGCCTTTTCAAGGTGTAGACTAGACAGGGGTATAAAGAAACCGTATTAAGTCTAGAGTCAACCATATACTAGCAATCATAGATGAGAAAAATGAATGCTCATGTTGCTACTGGCTATTATCTAACATGAAGAAGCCCAGTGACCGCTGGAAAAAAATTAAACAGACCGAATAAAATCGACTCGACCACAGTCACGCGCGCATCACAAGAAAGACTGCTAATAACGAGAACAACCCTATTCAATACACAAACGTACCACTACACACACAATACAACAATTCATAACACTTTTACAAAACCAACATGAAATGAAGAAAATAAGTCAGTTCTCAAGATCTCAAACTGCACACAGTACATTGTCACAATATCTCAAGTCAGTACGAGTGCATCCGCGTCCTTATTAGACGCGCAACGGAGTGACGTTCGCGACACGACGTCGCACGACGTCGCCCGACGTAGCCGCGACGCGGAGCCGACAACGCGAACGTGACGCGACGTCGCCGTCACAGCGAGATATTAGATCTCGTTGTTTGTACGTTTTCAAATGAAAAATGCTTGCAGATTATTTCCAAGACGGTGTTTGTGTGGTATTGATTATTATAACGTTATCTGAGGGGAATTATTCTGTTTGTACATGAGCCATGTTTTAAGCATGATTAGTGACTATCAAAGTAAATCAAAAAGTCGTAGTCAACACGATTGGAGTACAGATGGCCTATACAAGTGGCAATCGCTTTCAAAGCGTTTCGTATTTGTATAACGACATTCAACCAGGTTGAAATAAGGTTTTCGGTATCTTTGTCAATTCAATTACATTTTTTCCATAATGATTATCGCTAATGTCACTTTGTCTTTGTCTAGTTAAATCCTCTAATTGGTAATCGAAGAAGACAGAACGATTGCTGCCGAATTCAGTGGTTGCCATTTTTGACATCCTCGCGAGGACACTATGCCTCACAGGTCACAGAGGTCTTCTTCATTGAGGAACAAAGTATGTTCTTTACCAAAAATGTTGATTAAGGATAAAAAGGAAAAGCTACTAACCGTCCCGTTAACACTTTCTGAAAACTATTCTACCTGCTAAATCTTCAAAAGTATGAGATGCTGCCCCAATTTGCAAAGATTCGAGGTATACCGAACAGGAAGCAGGCATTATACGTACAAGTTCACCTACAAGTTAATTATCTCTACGCCCAAAGTTCAACTGAACAAAACTTTGCTCTAAATGACAAATAACTGACAACAGCTGACACCCAAACCAAATCTCGAATCTCTCAAGTCCCGCTATCTCCAAAAATTACTAATGACGTCATCCCACGAAACGGAATATAAAGAAAAAGTCACGAAAAAACAACAAATCATTACTATCATCGGATCAGTGGGATTTCAATAGGTCCGTCAAATACACAGACAATGGCACAATGCTGATACCCAAGTCATTATCAGATCAAGTTAGGTAACACTTCAAGAGACAGACGGACGCACTGAGTGGGTAAGGTGGCGATTAAACGCGGGCAAAAGCAGTTGGAACGCGGGTAAGATATCATCATAAATCTTTTGGCTACAGTTAGCTGTTCATTCAGTAAAAGTAAAGTAGAAAAGGCTGAGTAAATATCTAGTATTTGAAAACTGAAACCCTAAACACAGATTTTGTGGTAAAGCTGTTCACTCGTATTGTGTCCTGTTTTTTTTTTCCATTATTGCCAAAAAAAAATCCACAGCGATTGACCCACCAAGTGCGTAACGCAATCAAAAATCCAGAGTGGATCTTCCAATAATCAGTAGGTTGCGTTTCGCGGCCGACAATAGTCCGGGACAATGGCGGGATTCAAATCATCGTGTACCTATCCTTGGACGATTAACGCGCTTTTTGTCATCCCCACAATGGGGGGTCAACGGTTTTTCTACGTTTTACGTTTTTCCAATTACGTTTATTGAAATTTTGATATGGTACTCATTTTTGGTGTACCGTTGTTTGCGAATTTCTGTGATTGCTTTTTGAAAGATTGAATGGGAGATGGAAAATCTTGGGCCTCTGAAAATATTTTCTTCATAATATTTTGAGACTTCATTCTAGCTTCAGTTTGGATTGCTAAGACTTCAAATTGATTCTTTTCAGGCTTTAAGGAGGATGCTGAAACTTACCTAAGAAAGTGGTTTAAAAAAATTGCCAATTATGGTAACGCAGACGTTTCGCAAATAGATCATTCATTACTGTTTACGGATGATGCATCTTTACACATATTGTTATAGATTATTTTGTATTGTATTGTATTTAGTATAGTGTTTACTGAGTGAAAAGTAATAATCATTTTTATTTATAGGAATTAGCTACATCCAGAAAGGATTGTCCAGCGGATTCCACTCTGCCCTTTAAAGATTCACCAGGCGCAAAGGTATCGCCACTCAGATATTCTCGCCGCGTGATTATTATAGATTTGTCCCAAAAAGCTAAAATATCGGAATCGATTAACCTAGACAGGGCTATATCGCTTCTAATTCGGTACAAAGTGGCGGCAGCAGACGACACAACAGTATACTGGACGGACGTCATTCCCGATTATTTCGATTCTAATTTTGAAGAATGCTATTGTGCAGCCGCCTTTGAGGTGACCTGAATTACAAAGGGGAAAGGTGGGTCAGCTAAGAACGGAGGGGTTTATGAACGCGGTGAATGGCTCAGAGGCTGGCAGTATTTATTGTAGACTAGCTGCTGCCTGCAGCATCTCTCGCGTGTTTGTCGGAAATTATCAATATCCAATATAATTATGTCGATCTACCGGTAAAAAGATTAGCTTATATCCTTAATTAGGATGCCATCTATCTCCTTGTCAAATTGTATCCATATCCTATCAGTGTTTTAGGCGTAAAAATGTAAATATATAATTATAATGGATTAAAAGCTGTTATTTTGACATTATAAACAGAAACTTCAGTTTTATTTATTTTTTATACATTTTTCTAGAATCATGGTGCAAAGAATGGTTTTGGCTAGACAACAGTAGTTTTCATTTTGATCTAACCGATGTAACTCGTAGAAACTTGATAACGTCCTTAGCCAGCTTTAGCTTTTTTAGCTTACTATCCGTTCAGCCTGTAAAGGGGATGATTTCTATTGAAGACCTAAAGAGCCAAGCTTATTAATGGAAGCACAAGCATAAATCGAATTAGTAGGCCGCTTAGAAATATGACAAGCTGGTCCTAATTTGTCCACCAGCACTTAGAATATTTATGTCCCCAGATAAGCTATTCCATGTCCCTTCCCAAATAAGGTTCAGCATCAATACATACTCGTACAAGACAACAAATAACCGTCATGGCGACCTATTTGTACAATTATGTACCTTTTGATTTACCGCCGAGATATTAGCCATACAACTATAAAAGTCATACAACAATTACACGCCTTTGTACAGCATTAGGCATTAATTCAACTCTGGCGTTCGAAACGCGACGTCCGACTTGATTCATGCGCGGGCGACGATTGGAAAAGCGACGTAAGTGACGAAAAATTAGCAATGTAAAATATACTTTACGTGTCACTTTTTTTGGGTTGGCATTAGAGCGGGAGATGGTTTATCATAATGAGTAGTGTACCAATTGTCTTTGCTGAGGAGATTAAATTGATTTATAAGACGCCGTTTCGTCCGTCATTCGTTCTCGGTATCTGCTCGTAAAGTTTGGTGCGGGTCGCGATCGTTTCGCGTGTTTTATGCCGCTACCCTTTTGATGTGATGCAATATTACTGATGATTTATTTGTTGTTAATCTAGAATTATTTCCTGGTTTCTGACGTGTATATCTTATTCATCTTAAATCATGAGATTTCACAGTATACTTTTGCTAACTCAATTCTTTCTTAGTTTTATTGAGTTCTAAACGTTGTCTATTTTAAAACCAATGAACTGTACCAATTGGTTGCAATCCATTGAGAGACGTTAGTCACTGACTGACACAGCATTTATAGTCAATGAGTTTGTTCTCATTACAGCTACAGACGTTCTTAAGTAGAACCAAAACAAAATACGTTACTCTACTCATACAGATTTTTATCAATCGAAGTATATATTGGTCCTTTTAATCTCAAAAGCAACAAATTACTTTTAAGACTAAAAAGACCAATATATACTTTGAACTGTGGTGTTCACACAACATAGATATCGACACAATCGGATTCGTGAGCTAGAATTATCTCATTAAAGGGAAGAGACAAGACGTGTACCACGCATAGTGCTTCTGTCCGTCTGTATGTAAGTGTCCGAGACATAATTGGTTCAATGACTGGACACACGTTACACCGTTCACTACTTGAAGCTCGTACCGTTGTGCGGTATGCAGACGTGTGTTGTGTCTTGTAGAAAAGTACCTACTCAAAATAACTACAGACACAATTTGCTTCAAAGTCATAATGATGAGTCAAAGTAATTTGTACTGTTTGACTCAACGTCGCATGTAATAATGCTTTTTTTTTATACTGTAAAAATACTCCAACTCTAGACATTCCTTACCAGCTTGCGATATATTACAGGACAGCTATTGCTGTCAGTAGTAATATACCCATGAAGTGACAGGAGCAATTAATATTATTGTCAACTTTAATGTCCTATTTCAAGAATTATCTTCTTTCTTTTAAAATATGTGAGTAGATACATTACAAAAACCTACACATATCCTTATTCCTTAACGTAGCCACAAATAAAAACATTTCGAAACATCGGCGACATTCTCAGCCTTCGCTCAACAACCCTCAAATGTGTAAGCCTGGACTGTCACAGCGCACACTTGACATCCGAACACAGGCCATCAGCGCATAAATCATAAGGTTACAACTGAGGGCTACAAGGACCGAAGGCGCGGCGCACACTGGAATAGGCCCGAACTTACGTGGATACTTGTTCGCTGAATAATTGAGCGGAGTGCCTAATGTTGGCTGATGACATTTTGTAGTTTGGTCTTAGTGGAAATAGATTGACGGGGTAGTGTTTAGGAGATGGATTTTATTGGTTTTTTGATACGGTTTAGTTTAAATTAGAGGAGCATGATGCCTATCAAAATTGTATTACGCGTAACAAAATTCTCAATATAGACAGTTTCGATTAAATCCACAAGATATAATATGACTACAGAGAAGTAGAACGGTTGTTGAGTTTGAAGAAATGGTGGCAGGTGCTGTCAAAATACCACCTAACTCTCACAACCAGATCAATCTAACGTGAACACTGGACAGCCAAACAAAACTATGAAACTAAAATAACAACTAGATCCCAAGTATGTATTAAATTATAATTTCTCCGAGCTGAAATGCCTCGCAGACCACCAGAGTCGCCAAGCTATGCCAAAAGCCAAAAGGTCAGACAGCGACTTGGACGCAACATTTAACGTTAATATGAAGCCATAGATCAGGCGCACATCTGTCGTCGCGCGCGCAGCGCTGTCGATCAACAGGACGCTAATAGATCATTAGTATTTACGAATGAGAGGTATTCAGGATTGCTTCAGGTCTGGAGAGGAAGTAGCAACTGACATCATGATCAGAATATACTCATTACAATGCGATGATGAATGCGATAAGAACAAAGAATGACAAGATGAGCTGCCCATCTAGCTAAAGGATTGGCAATCCATAGGTTATATCCGCAAAACTTCAAGAAGAAGAATTCATCATTTGCCCAGCTATGGAACACCAAAGGCTACAATAACTAACATGGTCAGTTAGCAAAGAAATATCAATCTGATTTTGAACCATGAGATAATAATAATTGTAACTTTCTGATTACGTGCTAAAACGTTTATATGAAAAACCAAATTAATTCGTTACAGTTACCGATAAAGTTACTTCAAAATGCTAAGAATCTTGGTTGTAGTTTAACCAAGACGCTCGGTTAATAATACAATTAGGTTGTTAGTTTAAAAGTAACCAACCTAGGTTGTCTATTTTTTTATAGATTAGCTGAGTTAATGTTACCAACTTACGTTAACCAAGTTCACTTGTTCAATTCTAGCAACAAACTTGTTCAATTCTAGCAACAAAAGTTGTAAATAGCAACAACTAGTTTATTTCTAGCGTTACGTTTTTTCCATGTACGACTACGACTCAAGCCAAACAATTACAGAAGAATGCCAAAAATAAGTTTAAAACCTAAAACCCGACTACTGAAAAGGATGAAACAAGAAAGTACCTTCCCGTGGTCGCATGCCACTGTACTCACATACTTATCTGCTATGGTAGCATGCGATCACCGGAAGGTACTTTCTTGTTTCATCCTTTTCAGTAGTCGGGTTTTAGTTTTTAAACTTATTTTTTATTTAATTATTTCAGTAATATTTATATTTTTAAAATGTGCTAATTAAGCCCTTTCGTTTGATACACAGGCACACTCCCTAAATATTTATTTTAAATTCATTACTTTATGTCCTCTAGAGGGCGCCATATTGAATTTATTGTGACGTCACATACCCTATAACTAGCGGACGGTCAAGACGTTTCTCGCTCATTTGTCAAAATATGACAAGTAGTTTAGAAGTTATGAGGGAACAGATGAACATACATACATACCGGACCGGTCAAAATCATAACCCTCCGTTTTGCTTCGCCGTAGTCGGGTAAAAAACACGCTTATAACTCAGACTGATGGTCACATTAAGACATCATTAATACCAGTCCACAATGAATCAAACAATAATCCCCTTTCCTCAAACACAGAAAGCTATGAAATAGATCACGTGTACATGCAGTACTTTTCGCATGCGCGTGCGCACCGCGCTGTCGATTAACGATACACTTATAGATCTTTAACATTCGCAGTTGTCACCACAGTTCTTGAACTTCGGAAAATATGAGAATATTGTTATCTAACTAAAGAATAGACACGTAAAGGTGTTAGACAGGGCTTTAAATAAGTATTGTAAGTAAGTACAGGTCCTGAGTATGTTTGAGATAAAGCACAAGATCTTATCAAATAAACTTATTTCTCCCGCTGAGAATGATAAAATACTAATTTGTATGTGTTATTTATTTTGTTGCTAGGGCTGCCATACGTATGACATTACACTTATTCGTAAAAGGCCGTAAGGCAATGGTATCATGAAAAGTTGTACAGAAGATAGAGATGACAAAATCTGACATAATTTCAGTGACTTACGTTGTTCCACCTTTCTACGCCATAACTATCACAGCATAAAAATCTGAAACAAAAGATATACAAAATGAATTACTTACAAGCTTTTAAAAAGATATTGCTGCTGTGAAAACCAGATTAATACTGAAACTAATCATGAATGAAAAGTGGGAGCAATTTTTTGATATTTAAAAAAAAATCTGAAATTACTAGACGCAGTCTTCGTCGACCAAGTCTACTCGTTTTGCCAAGAATACGCACTAATTACGCTAGAAAGAGTATTAGATATGAAGGAGCACAACTATTTAATAATCTACCCACATATATAAAAATTTTAGCTCTCTCAGCAGTTTTAAATCTCAGCTATCCAAAGAAGTAATTGAAAACTGCCTTCACTAACGATGTAGGTACTTTAATGGTTGAGAATTGAACTGCGAATGAGTATAGAATAATTTTATAAAATACTATATACATATAGGTACCTACTTGGTGACGGTTACCTAAATTATGTTTACTGAATGTTTCTTGTCTGTTCTCATGTAAGTGGCTTTTTGTCTTTTATGAGAATAAAATATACAAACAATGATCCGGGCAAAAGGACCAGTATTTCTAACTCCAGCAACACCTACTTACAGCTGCAGAATATTGTCACCCACAAACAACACCCAGAATATTACTGCATCCTAACACGAATATCGTAAACAAGGCATCGAAACGTACGTTAGTTCGTCACTCATATTCAAATTAATACAGTAATCCTACTAAAGTTGTAAAGAAGCGTTTTATGAACCGCCATCACGCGAACGCTTTGTAAATCTCAACGCAGATCATAAACAGATCTAGATGTAATAAACTACTATTATAAACATTGTTAGATTTCTCATATATTTGATGCCATATATTAATAATGAGTAATTTAAAGCCGCCATTTTAATTAAGTAATAGAAGTTATGGAGTTAAGTTTCGTTTTATTGCTCAATTTATATTTTATATATCTTTGTGATAGAATGGTATTGTATTGAGAACCGGTGCTTGATGGTCTTTTATGGTTTTTTGGGTCGTTATTAATTTATATATATTCAAGATCACGTTTGAATTCTTTGCAAGCAATACTGCTTTTTGTTACGCCTGATTTATAAGTTTCGCGAATGAAATGTTTTACAAAGATGTAACTTTTTCGCTTCTTCTTTTTCTTCGCGGAAGACCCAGGCGCAGATGGCGGGACGAACTTGACGCCTGTATGAGGGATTGGTCCATATTGCCTCAGGATCGAGTTGAATGGATAAAGGAAAGGGAGGCCTTTGACCTGAAGCGGGACAATAGCTACAGGCTTCTTATTGTTATTTATTTTTGAGTCAGACTATCAACTGCTCTCATTTTCATTCTCCCATTTTTAGTGTCATGTAACATCCACGGAGTTAGCTTTAATATTTCGTCAATTTATTCCTGGGGAGTTCAATAAACAAAATTCTAACTACTAGTGTAATTTTCAAGTATAATTTAAACAACTAAATACAGTTAAAATAATTCCAAACACATGCAACGTCCTATAAACAACACGAAAATGACATTAAAACCATTATAATTTGCAATAAAACAATACAGAGGACCGGCTGGCTTTCGTTCCGTTTAGTTCCCGCTCTAAAAGTGAGATGAAGATGAGCGTATAAACGTCAAATATTTGAATATAACGTCTGTTAACGTCAGTTTAAATATAAGTGTAATTGACAATAATTATCGTGACCTGGTTGAAAGAGTTACAGCGTCAGTTGTGACAATAGAGAATGGGTGAGATGTTAATGGTCCTAAGTTTTTGAGGGTGGAATTAAAATTAATAATTCTGGTAGACAATTCTAAATTAAAGGAATAATTATTAACGTAGTGTTAAACGCGTTAAGCATTTCATTATTTTTTGTTACTTCGAGAGTCTCTAAATGAGAAGAGGCGTTTGCCCTACAGTGGGACAATAAAAGACTTGTATTTTTTTTTGTGCATCTATTTCAATGTTACTGTCAGGTGTTGATGATGTGTTTGTACAAACCTACTTACAGAAAATAAATAATTTATCATTGTATCTGGCAGTAATTCGTCAAACCATTCCTGAATTTAAATTGACTAAAAATTAAACAGCATTGGGCACAAAAAAAAAATTATTCATTTAACTAGAAGGCTATAATTCCCTTCGCTGATTCCAAACCCAAGAACCAGCAGCACTTAACTCTCTCCCAATCGGCACTGCCAAAGAAATTCCAATATTTGCTCAAAGAATATTTACGAGCCTCGCTATCGGTACACATCCAATATGCCATAAGTCATCCCAGTGACGGGAACACATTACTAATTAAAGCCCAAAGTTGATTGCAAGCGATACTAGCGATTTAATTAATATTTTGAAAGAAAGCCGCTCGTAAAAGCTTGTAAGTGTGATGGATTTACGATTGGCCAACCATGTTACTTCTAATTTATTTTGTTGTCTATTGTTAATTAATAAAATATGTTTTTTTCAATATTACAATTGTAGGTTGCATGGTACTTGTTTGACTTTTAAATGTGCTGCAAAATTGGCACCTACACTTTATGAAAATGATTCGCTCTCTATATCTACTGTTGAGTAGGTTATTTCATGAAAGTGTTAAGCCTGAAAATATGAATTCGCAAGCAATGATTGTTTTTCAAAGTTGAGAGAGACACTACTGCAAAACGCAGTAGTGTCTACTACTGCAAAATGCAGAATGCAATCGTAATTAGGTTGATAGACTTGTGAATATCACCATCTGTCCAAAAAGACCAAATATTAGAAGCAATTCTGAATCAATCCTGATTCATCTGTAAATAATTATGGAAGGAATGAATTCAGAAATAAAATAAACTATTCGCATAACAGTAATTACGATAATCACAAAAAAAACATAGTTCATCTCAACGCATTCTCTATCTCTTGGCTTTTTGGCATCAAAACTCCGTTCCGCTTCGTTCTATTTAATTAGAGCCAATGAAAATCGTGAAGACGGCCACAAAAGATAAATTTGTTGTGTATAGATAACGATAGAGATTTCCGTGAGGTTTAACAAAGCGTTTTGGTATCAAATCACACAATTAGACGATCGGCTCTATGGCTCGGCGGCTGCTTTGTCGGTGTCTGTCATTGGTCGGTTGGCGCCACTTAGGACCAGAGAATCGGTGCTGTGTTTAAATAAATTTAGTTTAAAACTTTTGAAGTGACTTTTTGGATGTTTTTGCATGAAATTAAAATTATATTAAAATAAATTACATTCCATTTCTTTTACGTAAACATTTTATTTTTAAATGATTAGAAGTTATCAATAAAATTCTTTTTTATCAAAAATATAGTCGCTAAACATTTTATTACAATGTGGTAACGTTCCGTTATAATATAATTTTGATCAAGATTATCGTTAGCTTCCTTAAACTACATATTTTATAGGTTTATTAGAAATCCATTGCAGAAAATAATAAAAAAAGATTTATATGGACATAAGAATGATTAAAAAATATGCACATATTTCTATTTAATAATCATTATAACATTATCCGTTTTTATTGAAAAGGAAACATATTGTTATGCTTTTTCACATACTACCCACACGTTAGACAACAAATAATAAATTAAATAAACTTAACATCGTCTAGAATATTTTGAAACTTTTTTATTTTATCGACACTAGCCCGTAAACAGTTCCTCCTAAAATACCAGTACCAATACCAGCCTATTTTTGTCCTAGTGCGAGGCAAAGGAGAAGGCACGAGCATTGATCACCACGTTTGCACAAGGAAGAAAATACTAAACATGTTTAAATCTTTTCCTCAAAACCAACTATAAAAAGGACCAAAGTAGAATACACCAGCGCTGTTTGCCGTCACCCGGCACGGACAACCGCTGTCGTCTCAAAGGAATCACAATGATCGACGTCATGACACTGCAGTTTTGTCTGCCTGCCATGTCGGCGGGGTAGCGAGGTGATCCCTAGCTAATGAAGTGCTAAACGCAATTTTTAGGACTGATTTGCTTATAATTATAAATAAGACCAGCCTATTACTGTCCCACTGTTGGACAAAGGCCTCTTCTCATTCAAAGATGGCATGAGCGTTAATCACCACGCCTTCTCAAGACTGGTTGGCGATTTCAGACTTATTAACCAAACAAGTTTCCTTGCGATGTTTTCCTTCACAGATCGAAAAACTTCTTCGTCAGTGAATGTGATATCTAAGATACCTACTGAGTTGTTCGTTTACACATATTTGTGTGCTACTGCCAGCTAATAGGGCACTAAGGACCAAATTTAGATAGACCGTGGTTAAAGGCGGGGTAATTGCGTAACTCACTATCAGTAGCAATGGCTTTCTTTTTGACAGTTCAACAGCATTCATTGCGTTATTTACGTGTTGAGTAGACAAAGTTTTCTAACATACTCGTATAAAGCAATGGATTAGCACTCTTCACGTGACCAGAGGGCTGGCCTATTTATTGGCGAAAGAATCAGCATCGCCATACAACGTGGCAATGCTGCCAGCCTATGGTCACGTGAAGAGTGCTAATCCATTGCTTTTTATGTTAGAAAACTCTGTACCTATTATTTTTAAGTCTGGTTGCTTATATTATGTAAATATTATCTTGTTTGACAATAAATATTTAATTGAATATCCTTCAAAAGGCTAGTGCTGGTCTTAGGACTAGAAATCCAATTATTTATGTGTTTTACTGATTTCCCTGACTGAAGCAAGGCTTCATACCTGCTTCATTCTATTTGACAACCATACAATCTATCGGATTCTAATTGGCACAAAGCTGAGAATATTACTTAGTTATAGTATAATTTTGGTTTTTAAAACATGCTCCTGCGGGGTAATTGCGTAACACACTATTAGTAACAACGGCTTTCTTTTTGACAGTTCAACAACATTCATTGCGTTATTTACGTTGTTGAGAATACAATTTTTTCGAATATTTCAATATCCTTCAAAATGATACAGATTGTGATTATATTGATACTGTGTTATTATTATTGATACTGTGTTATGCTATTTAAGTGCTGTTATAACTAATGAATAATAATAATATTAATTGCCATGCGTAAATGTTGCAACTTGGCTAATGCTGTGTCAGTAACTAAGAAGAAGTCAATTACAATAAATCGCGATGGATAAATAAACTTGCTTTATTCGTTAATTAATCAATAATTTGACAGTACTATTGTTATAGATTAGGTATTTTGTATTGTAATAAATGCTTTATTTTACACGTTTTTCAATCTAGAAAAATCAAACATTATCTGCCTAGGCTTTTCCCAACTATGTTGGGGTTAGCTAAAGAAAAATCAAACAAATAAAATAATTGAGCTGGTACTCAAAGTATCAGTCACAAAAAAGCCTCTAAGCATCTCTTTTCTCTTAATCACCGTACAGTCACAACTCACAATGATTCCATCATTTTTTATCCGTCGTCAATCACCATTGGACACTCCTGATTCACCATTGATGATTTTTAATTGCTATTCATACAATTCTGTATTTTTTTTCACAATTAAAACTTTTGTGTGGGCCCCTAGGATGAGTTGCAAAATTGTTGATCGATAATTTCTATCGAGAAACATTCGGTTCGATGGTTTTCGATGTTTCGGTCGAATAGTTTTCGATTTTGGAAGTAATGTAGGATTGTTATTGTTGTCTTGTATTATGAGAAAAATATTAAGATTGTGAAGTTGCATTCTGGATAGATAACGGAAATAAGAATGGCCTGAGTGCAGTTGTCTAACTAAAACTTGTTGCGTGTATACTGAAACTAAAGTTTTTATTTATTATTTAACCACACATATAAACAGACAAGAAGAAACGAACAGAAACCTAAGTACAAAGGTGATGCTTATTTGTAAAGAAATCTCTTCAGGCATACCTGCGATAGGAGAAGCGAAAAATTTTATATAAAAAAAAACAACCGACTTCCAAAAAAACACTACAAAGTGAAAAATAATTTTAATTTTGGAAGTCGGTGTCGTTGGTTCCGCATTTTGGTTTTTTGACACCGACTTCCGAAATTAAAATTATTTTTCACTTTGTAGTGTTTTTTGGAAGTCGGTTGTTTTTTTTTATATAAAATTTTTTATTTTTCACTTTTTAGTTATATCTACCCCAATCAAATTCATATAAACACTACTTGCTATGTAAATATCAGTGACAGGAAGCTGCATCTGCGTTTATAGGGTACAGACGTGATGTTATGTTGTGCGATTGCGTAAATAATGCATACATATGCAATAGCAGCAATCGCGGTTGTTTTACTGGTATTAATTATTATTATAATAAAAAAAAATTATAACCTTTGTAGTGAGTACAGGCGTGATATTATGTTGTGTGATGGTGTAAACAATGCTTAGATATGCTATAGCAACAATCGCGGTTAATCTGCTGTTATTTATTGAAGAGTTCCCCCGCTTTCTACAAGATCCCATCATCAGATATTGAAATGGTGGCAATGGGACCACACGGGAAGCACCAGCTTTCAAATAAAAAAAGAATCATGAAAATCGGTTCACCCAGTCGGTTATTATGAGGTAACAAACATAAAAAAAAAAAAAAAAATACAGTCGAATTGATAACCTCCTCCTTTTTTTGAAGTCGGTTAATAAAAAGAGATGTAGACGCGTGTAAAAGTAGAAGCGAAAACAAAATACATAAAATCAAAAACAATTATTTAATTTAAATATAAGCATACTAATTGGCCAGAATTGTGCATTCAGTTGGAGAGGCTCTGAGACTGCCAGTTCATATTGATTGCATCAGCTTTATCCGATACAATAAGTATGTACTACCTACCATTTTGTAAATTTGAGATCTTCCAAGACTTCCAGGATATCTCGACAAAAACAGTTCTATTTCAATTCATAACGGACGTAGTGATTGAAATCAATCGTTTTCCAAAAGGAAAGACAAGTTATTGTCTTTTCCATTTTGGAAACAGATGTTTACAAGAATAGCACACTCCATCGCTGCCAATATTTGTGGAGTCATTGCGCTAATCGATTTTAAGACAGCAACGTATTCTGCCCAAAGGTATGGCGAAATTAAGAAATGATAGTTTTGTAGATAAAATATGAGATTGTATTGTGAATTGCTTGCCATTGTGTTACTTGATAAACGTTGACATTTGATGCTGCTCTTGATTTATAGTTACGAGAAGTCCCCTTGTAGTCTTTTTTCAAAGTAACTTCATGTCATTGCCAAGAAAATAAACATGAAATTTCCGAATCTACAGTTAAAATCGAAGTAGATACTCGTATAACGGAATGGTGTTCCACAGATTCTAAAGAAAGAAAATTCGTTTATTTGCGGTAAACATGACACAGAGCAAAAACATAAACAAAAAATAATAAGCTGGGGTAAAACATGCGTCACATCCGTCGCTCAGCATAATGCTGCGACCCTATGCGAGACAGCCCCAGCGCTGGTTTTCAGCGACAGCCCGGAGCCTTGATCCTGTCCTGAATTTACAAGAAAACTATTGATTGGTACTTTCGCATCACAGACTTCCTTACCAACCAATAATAAACAATTTAATTCGATTCAACAGACCACCTCCTTAAAAACATCATCAAAACCAGCTTAGCCAGTTACAACTTTATCAACGCACACATAACCAATTTCCCTAATAACATTAGCCCGATAGTATCTAGACAAGCTAATCTTCTAAGCAGCTGTGGGCTCAGCTCGCAGCGTCAGGTGTGAGCTGTGCCGTCAACACGAACTCGGCACAAGTCGGCACTACCTCGGGCCGTCGTGACTCGACGACTCAACCCTGTTGAGCGCTACGGGGTGTATGTGAAAAGTGAAGGGCGGGATAGTCCTGAGTCTTCAATTTTGAAGTACAGGGGGAAAGAGTAATGAAGTGATTATGTTGGTAACAATTAAATATTTTTGTTCACCTGTATAGTAATAGTAAATGTCATCAATGAGGTGCATTTCTATAACAGGGGTCGAGGTTTCTCCAGTTACATAATAAGTTAAAAATGAGTATAAGCCTGCATAATTTTAAAGAAGTGCAATTTTCAGCTTGCTTTAGCAGGTAGACATGGCATAATAAAGAGAAGGCCTGTGGTGGAAATAAGGTGGTCAATGAATTAATTAATATCTCATTATCGCTCTTGTAAATTCTTCAGTGACATTCTATTAACTATTAAAAATAACATCAAGACACTTCCATCAAAACCATATAAACAATAAAATAAATCTTTGATCAAAACACATCACCTGGAAAATCCTCAATCCCTCAAACTCATACGCACCCTACCGTTAAGTGACGATGATCCACAAAAACGAATGAAGTGCGATTTTATTAACACTACGCTTCCAATTCGTATAGAAAAAATATAACACTGACTATAACAAATGATGTTGTTTGCCAGAAAAGGGCCTGAAGAAAGGCCTCAGAAAGGCCTGGAGTGATGTATTATAGCCTGGCCCATTGATGAGACGTGACGTCATCGGTTTTGGATCAGATGGTGAAAGATGGTCGCTGAGATTTGACTTGAGTGCTCCTTTTGAGTTCAGCTAGTTGCTGTGACTTGAATGGTGGTGTCAGTGTTGGATGTGATGTGTGGGTGTACCTAGCTGGGATTTGATTTGTTTTTTAGAAGTTTTTTTTTTGCTACACATTTAAATATTTAAAAAATCAGACAATCACTGACAGCGATGCAGACGAATTTTTGATGCCCAATAAGCTCTTCCCTTTTTATACTTACATAACATACATTTTTAGTGTTACATGTTGTTTTTTTTTGTGTGTATATTGTATTTAAGATTTCTTAATAAACAGTGTAAGGCTTGGGAAAAAGTAAAAATCACTGAAACCAATAATATTTAAAAAATTGTCAATCACCAAAACCAATTTGCATTGGCATTTAAAAATTATTTATCAAACATCGAAATATTTTCTAATGATGAAACATCCTAGGTACTCGTACCTACCGATAATGCTTTCAATTGTACAAAACAAATCTAATTAAAAACCAAACTCTAAAACTATTACATTTTTAATTTACTTTCATCCAAAATGAAAACCGTTGATCGTAAGTGAATTTGTCACAAAACTAGACGCCATGTGATCGGGTACAGACGGCGGCGGAATGTGCCGAGTCACACCGCTTAGGGGAACACCCCTGTTCAAGTGGCGTTTAGGGGTCGGGGTGATTTCTATACTGTTGCTCCAGCAACGGAATTGATTGTTGAGTTGATGAAATTTTCGTTTGAGCTGTATTTTTGGAGACTTTATTTTGGACAGAAGAAGGATTTACCTTAATAATAAAATCGATTTCTCAGTACTATCTAGTTTGTGTATTAAATAAAAGAAGTTATTTACATGCAATGCATCTTTAAGATGAGGATATGTATTCAATAACTTGAGTCATCTTCAACAATCTATATGACGTCAATATTTTAAAATATGTATATTCCGATTCAAATAAGTAGCTATTGATTTTAGGTATTCGGAAGCCATTGGAATGCCGGTTCTATAAAAGAACCGGTAGGAACAGTCGTTATTTTATTAAAACAATATTATTGCATTCATAAAAGAATGGCCCGCGGCAAACTTTAATAAAAAATGAATGTCAAATGTAACTTATTTATAATTATTAAATTTCGAAATGACAACAGAATACATTCAATAAATTTATTTTATAAAAATAAACAGATTCCATAAAATTCGAAACCCCCTTTGGAGTTTATTCCAATATTAGTAATAAAATACAAATAATAGTAGCAAGAATTTTATGGAAATTATTAATAAAACCACAATTTTCATCTTTAATTGCCATAAATCAACGATCGAGCATCTATTTGTCAATTATTAATTATTGAATTATCATAACTGCTTGTTAATATGGAAGCTAGCCGCTAGATATTTTTGAGCCAGTGGGGATATTAATTTTACAAGACAGTGTTATGAATGTACTAATTAATTAATAAAATAATAGTATTTTAATAAAATAAAGTTTTACGACGCTAATAAAATACACAAAACAGTGAAGGAGGATGGCATGAAATAGAGGATTATGCCTTGCAGTAGGTATCAGTAGGATCAAATGAAATCCAAATTGTAATATGTAATTGATTTACATAATTATTTACAATGTCTGGGCCTTTTAAACTAGAGAGATGTTAACAGAGCTAGGAATCAACCTGAGGGGCAATTCTCGTAATTTTAAGAACGTTCAGTCTAATCTCAGTCGCAATCTGTAAAAAATACATCTAATTTCCCTAATTTTTTTTTGACGCTGAGGTGAGACTGCGACTAGATTTTGAGCGCTTTAAATTACGAGAATTGGCCTTCAGCCGTGCGATTCTGTAACCATTTCACCGTGAAAACTTGGGTGAAGTGAGCGTGGAGTGAGTCGTCAATAGTGTCAATCCCTAGCATCAGCATGACTCACAGCTCATTCTAAGCTCACTTCACCTTAGTTATCACGGTGAGATTTTTCCAGTATCGACCGGCTGGTCTCACCCAAGTGTTTACTTGTACAGTATACATAAATATCATCAGAGACTCCTACAACGAAAACCAATACAAAATAACATGTAGATGATATTGATATTAATGAATTATGCTTCTTTTTACTGTGTTAATGAAGGTTTTGAAGCATTTTGTTTCAAAACCTTTTTTTAACTTCTCATATCAAGTTACCATGTTATTTTTCTTACGCGAAACTAGCCTTGCTTATCTATGATATGTACGTTAGTCTGTAAATTGATTAAGAGTGTAATTTAGTCGCTTAAAGCGCATGTCACAGCACTAATTACCGTAATGACACTTAGCAGTGACCTTTAGTGCATGACTACTGTAGGCGCACGCGTGTCGGGGGCAACTAGCAGGCTCTGTGGCGACGTGACTATGATATTACGATGATTGCAAGATTATAACTATTTCTAGATTAATAACAAAAATGCGTGTTTATGTTAACTTTGTGAGATCTTTTTAATCATACATACACTACCCAGATATCATAAATATATAAATATTATTCGTAACTTCACTGGCAAAACATATCGCAGACTTGCCTTTTTTAGGTTGGAAAATTAGTAACTGCACTTAATACTTAACAACAAATCCTGACAGAACTTCAAGCAAATCAAATACCGGATAAACACTGCTTTCACTACAAATAAAAATAACATCACAATACAGAACCAAAAGACTTGTTTCAAACCAAATATCTACAGAACCCAAAACAATAGCGTCCGCACCCCTAGCCGCATAAGGGCTAGAGGTCGCCGCGGCGCTTCCGTCAACCTGTTGGACGTCCAGACACGGACGCGGCGATTAATGCGTCCCCACACTATGATGTATCGATAGCATTCGCGGCCACTTCACTATTATTTCGGTACCGGTTTTTTGCGATCTTAGATTGCGTGCTGTCTCTATGTATGATTTAGGTGCATGGTGTAGTTGATATGTATCCGAACTATTCGCAATCACTCAGAAAATACTTATATTTTTAAACAACTTGCCGGCGAAGTAATTGCGTAACACAGTTAAAATTATGATGACTTTCATTTTGACAAGTCAACAACATTCGCTACGTTATTTACGTTGTCGAGCAGACGATTTCTTTCCAACATACTCGTATGAAGCAATGCAGCAAAATCATTCGAATTGTCATAGAAATTGTGTGATGCAATTGGGGAGCCGGTATTCCTTTCTACGAGTACGCTCTTCACAAAAGGTAGATTTACTCCCAAACTAGGAAATATATCTATTATTGTGAAAATTAACTTCACAATATCAAAGAAAATTATATTGGGCATTATCATGTAAATAGGTATGTGTTGTATGATTGATACTGATAACATGTTAGCTAAATAATTTCCTAAGGGGAGGTTTTTCTTTTGGTAGAATAAAAAAGGGTGACTGGTAATTAGTGATACTTAAACACATGATTCTACTCATGACAACAAACAACTTTTACTATCGGACCAAATCCGAAATCGCGAAACAAAAACCAGCTGTTCCCTACATTTTGACGACTCGTACGAACATAAACGTAGGGAACAGCTGATTTTTTTTTCGCGATTTCGGATTGGGTCAGATTGTAAAAGTTGTTTGTTGTCATGAGTAGAATCATGTGTTTAAGTATCGGTCACTAATTACCAGTCACCCTAGTATATATTTATGTACGTATTCAGTGTATTATGTAAATGGTACACCACAGACTACCTGCAGTATTGTCTCCAAGAGTTGTCTTTAAAAGTTAGCTTTTAGCGATGAGACCGCCCATTGACCCCTTGTTAAATTTCTACATTTATATCTGTAATTTTCATAATGTACATAATAGAGAGTATTCTATATAGGTATGTATCTGTCTTCCGCACCTGAGGAAGTAATAATTGAACCTGATTGAATCCTCTGTCGTGCATTTGTATTCGAAGACAAGGGACAAGACACATTCGACCGGTGTACACAAGACACATTCGACCGGTGTACACAAGACACATTCGACCGGTGTACACAAGACACATTCGACCGGTGTACACAAGACACATTCGACCGGTGTACACAAGACACATTCGACCGGTGTACACAAGACACATTCGACCGGTGTACACAAGACACATTCGGCCGGTGTACACAAGACACATTCGACCGGTGTACACAAGACACATTCGACCGGTGTACACAAGACACATTCGACCGGTGTACACAAGACACATTCGACCGGTGTACACAAGGGAACTTCTGCCTTGAACACACTTGCCTAGCCTTTGATCACGCATATTTAACATTAATAAGTGAATACCTATTGTAATCTAACACCGAATACTAAGCTAAGCAGGAGGCTATCTGAGTAATGGGTATCCTTGCATCGACTCGGGTCATATTCTATTCATTATGATAATTAATTAGCTACAATGAACATCAACAACATCAACTGTTCTTTAAAAAGGTCAAATACTAGGTATACCGACCTACTTGAAATGGTGATACATGTCATTAGTTTACAGAGGCTCAAAATTATATTAAAGATCTGCTTTATTCGGCATTTTAATAGTGATTCTCACTACTTAGCTTATGCCCGCGACTTAGTTCGCATGAAATTTCGGCCGGCGACCCGTCGTGTCGCATTGCATCGTCCGCCCGCGCTATTACTTTGTTTTCACTTAGCGTTATTTCTAGCTTTTTTCTGCTCGGTTCCTTAGGGTCTTAGCGTGATATTAAATAGTAACCTTCCTCAAGAACTGGGTTGTCAAATGCAAAAAGTATTTTAAAAATCTGACTTTTAGTTCCAGAGATTAGCGCGTTTAAACATACAAACAAACTCTTCAGCTTTATAACTAGTATAGATTAGGGTATTTAGCTTTAGTATTGGTTGTTTTTTAATGTTCATTTCAGTGTTTAGTTTCAATAAAAGTTTTTTTTTTACAAATAGATCAAACTAATAACATAACCAACCCGTACTGGGCCCACGTGGTGGATTACCGCCCACTCTCATACGTGTTAAGTATGTTCTTTCTTTCCTTTATTTATTCTTTCTCTCTCTCTCGAAATGAAGATACCTGTGTGTCAGCAATGGGAACTTTATAGGCCGATTATGCCAAGAACATTGTTCAACTGACAAATGCTATAGAATTCAGGCAGTTATAACGACGCTACGGATTTATGTAACGTAATTAATTAATTTGATAAAATGCATTTATATTAATGGGCAGATATTCAGGGTAACGTTCACCAGTTCAAGCAAATTTAAAATGGTATCAATAAAAATATGAGAGCATGCAAATGAAACCAGCGCTATTGTATTAGCTGACCACAGTTGACGATCCAAATTGCGTTCAATGATTGACGGCGTATTATTTGGCCAGACGTGACGGCAGCCGCCGTATACACACACGACTATAAAACATACGGAGTCTAACACCTGCACGGTAAACCTAGAAAAGGTTCACATAGAAACCATACTGGCAAAACTAGGCAGGACCCGCACCAGATTCAGCACCTAAAAAAATCCCTATAAGTATGTTTCAGGTCTTTAGTTAAGACCTACACTGTTCTAGTGTCCCCTAGATTACCTTTTAACTTTAACTTTTTTCCTGTATGTTGGTGCATTTACCAACCAGTTTCTCAGTTTGGTTTCAACACATATGTCAAAAATAGACTGAGTGGGTGGAAAAAAAACAAAGAATCCCGTCGTTTTGTGGGTCTCGTCATTGGGAAGAGAGAGATAAAAAATCGCTGAGCTACTCCGCTTGAGGTTTCGACAAGAATTTGGGACCGCTTCAAGCTGTTACGAAGCCTTGAATAGAGTTAGCCTTCTGCCTCTTTGCTGTTGCCAGTCCACCAATATTGTCTAGCACATGTTGAAAATATTCAATTTGTATATGAATAGAAAATGTAATCGAAAACACTGCGTCGTTTATCTAACTGAAACGAAACTAATTATTGGAATTAAAGAGATTTGTACATAATTGAACAGGTTCATATGTAAATTGAACCCTTGGACAGATGGGGGTTTATTTCACTCCTAAGGGGTCATTGCGTAACACACTATCAGTAGCAAAGGTTTTGATTTTGACAGTTCAACAACATCCATTGCGATATTTACGGTGCTGAGCAGACAAATTTTTCGAACATATGAAGCAGTGGATGAGCACGTCTATCAAAAATTGCCTTAGATTGTATTTGATAGTGTGTTACGCAATTAGGGTGCTGTTGACGGTGACTTAGACCCTTGTATAGGCACACAAGGTGATTCTAAGGTGACTTAGCAAATTATAAAGTTCACTTGGAACGTGTTTTGTACAAATATACTGTAGATACAAGTTACAAGTTATACTGTAGATATATCGCAACTTTAACAACACAAGCCATGTCCAAAAACCTAATCAGCTGAACTAAAAAAAGAATTTAACCAATCAAAAAGCCCAATAACAATAATTGTCATCAGGGCACATTACAACGAAACTTTATGTTAGTGTTGTGATAGCAATTCATTCGATTTGAAACATAATAGTGACGTAGCGATCGGCAATTAACATAAAATATAATTTATTGGCGATGTATCGACGCTGCGGAACCATTATTGATTATGATGCAAATTTTAATGACGTCTATTACAGTTTTGTTTAATTAATAAAAAACGTATCGAAACGAATTTTTAATCGAGGGACGGCTCACGTGTAGTTTTTTATATTGAGGAAATAACAATGCTGTAAGGTCCTATCATTTAAGACGGGCCATAATAGAAAAAGCTACGTGAAAACTTACCCATTTTATAGCAAGAATAAGGAGGAATATTCATTTATTTATAGATTTTGTTATTTATGTACACACAGTAAAACAGATACAGATACGACATATATGAGTACCTACATAAGTAAGTCATTGTTGAGGCTTGCGTTCAAGAAAGAAAATATGTTAAAAGACCGGTAGAAAAATATAACCTTCCTTCTGGGGCAGTCGGGTTATAAACAAAGGTCAACAGAAGGTGAAGTGCCAAATAAGGTTTTAAGATGGCTGCGAGGATTGCAAGGGATCCCAAATATTTTTGTTTTTCAAACAACACAACCTTATCACTTACATAATGTAGGTAAGTAGCGTCACAAGGTGTAGTTCTACAAAGGTATAATGATAACTAGTCCACTTTCTTAACATATAGGACGCAGTGACCAAGGAATTCCTAAGGTCCCTACGACTTTCTTAAACAAAAAAAAGAATACCAACTATCTACAACAAATTACACCCAATTAAAATATTTTAGTAATGAAATTATCGATAATTAGCTCAGCCAATTACCGTCCAGGTGTTAAAGTCACCACCTACCATCATTTACCATGTATTTTTTTATGCAGCCTATGTCCTTACAGGTACACAGTTTCAAGCATTAGTACGCGATGTACGACCGACATTATTTGCATATCGATAAAGGTTAACAATGCAATTACGCGTGTCGATACTCGATAAACAATAAAACAAAATCGACAGCACTAAGTTTCAGCGGTTTTATTGGGGACGATGTTTTTGGTCGGGTCGTGATCGTGTCGCTGGTGAAAGAGTTTTTGTTATACAATATATTATATCATTGTGTTTTGGAACTAGACCTGTGGGGTGATTGCGTAACACACTAACAGTAGGAATGGCTTTCAGTTTGACAGTTCAACAACATTCATCGCGTTATGTACGTTGTTGAACAGACAATTTTTTCGAACATATGAAGCAATGGATTGGCAATATACTTCATAATTATTCAGATTGTGATTGCTAGTGTTACGCGATTAGGGTGCTGTGCGCCCCTCAATGGATTAATCATTTGAATGTTTGCAATACACAGTTTGAAATCGGTTTCTTTTAAGTTTAACAAATGAAGGAACAAATCTAAATGTGATTAATATTGGTGAAGTTAAACTGACAAAGGGACACAGTGAGTTAAGTAGAGTGAGTCATTACCGCACCCTAATTGCGTAACACACTATTACTCTCAATTTTAATAATTTGGAAACATATTGCTAATCCATTGCTTCATATGTTCGAAAAGTGTGTCTGATCAATAACGTGAATAACGCAATGAATGTTGTTGAACTGTCAAAATGAAACCCATTGCTACTGATAGTGTGTTACGTAATTACTCTGCTGGTTTTGTTTACTGTCGGATATCTTTACCTACCTATGTTTTCACCCCAATCGTATCGCACTCGTCTCGTGAGTCCAAAAAGACATTATTCATGAGCCATCCGCAGTGGACACGCAATAATTACAACTAAACACTCCAACATTCACGGTAAGCAAATAATAATTCAAAACAACTATTATTACAGTAATGTTCCTATTATATTATGTTAAAAACTTACACATATTCGGTATGCGGCTAACTATTTAATATAATATATAACGTAATTCAATTACATATGAAATGATGTTGGTAGATATATCTAGAGGCAAAATAATTCGTGTGCTTAGTTTTAATTATTTTTTACAAGTGAAAGGCGACGATACATTACTAAGAATGCATTAAAATGTTAAGTGTTTGAGAAACTAAGAATTTAGTAATTTTTTTTGGTGGTGTTAAATTAATGAATATAGATCAAGGTGGTAACAAGACTTAGGAGGATTTGGACCGTGGTCGGGGTTTAAAAAAAAAATATTAACATATCTCATCATCGTGAAGAAACCGGTATGTCCTAGAACCAAAAATTCGACGACATGTGACAGCCCACTTCCTCCAGTGGGTACAATTTTTTTCTAAAGATTCATTATTTCTGCACGTTTCCAGATTACGTCCTGAATTGGATCTTGACAATGCCAGCTCTTATTGTTTAGTAGACGTGCTTAAACGATAGAATTGGTGATCTTCCATACGACACCACGCCACTCTTTGTTACTATGGGGTAAGAACCTATTTTTCGATCTGTCGGTCGATTCCGTAAAAATCTCACCGTTAAATCATAAGTGAAGTGAGCAATAGTGTCAATCCCTACCATTACGGAATGACAGAGCTCACTTCTCGCTCACTTCACATAAGTTCTCACGGTGAGATTTTTACAAATAAGTGCTATTCTGCTGCACTCAACTCTCAAGGCGATTAGAATATTTCTCACAAGTCGCACCTGCATCCATCTGTACAGCTACTGATAACCTCTGACCTCGGCTCGCAAGGCTAGCCCTTGCTCTCCCACAATCGGTTAAAACTTAAATGTCGCTGGTGCTAATATCGTCACAACGACATCAGGCGAGACTTACTGATATTTACTGATTCGATACTGCCTAGTGGTTTTATTGGTCCTGAGTGAAGGGATCTTGGATACCTTCCATCATAGACCTCATCCATAGCTTTCCATCAGACGTGATGGAGGTCAAGATCAGGACCAGTTAGCAATAAAAAAAAAAGATTCGGGTCGTAGGTCGGGCAGTTTTACTGAGACAGCCGAATTATTTTTTTATTTTCTTGATTTTTGCGCTGCTAGTGACACTTAAACACAACGAAATGTGATAGTAAATACTCCTGACTAACTCTTCGCAAAAAGCAGGCGTGGTGTTATGTAATGTAATTAATTTTTTTTAAAACCGGCGAAGTGCGTGTCGGACCACGCACACGAAGGGTTCCGTAGTTGGAATGAATTTATCCCAAGAACAAACTTAACATTGTAGTTGAAAATCGTGATCTCCCATACATTGCAACTGCAAATGTAAGTTGCTCGACTATTACTCGTAAAGTTGTAAAGCCTACTTAGCTGTGATAGTTTTCCTTTTAACTTCCTTATATTATCTTTTCGCACACAAAAAGGTACAAACGCGGACTTAAAGCCTTAGGCATTCTCTACCAGTCAACTAAGGGTGGTCCCTAACAAGGGGTAGACGAGAAAAAATAAACATCCCCACTTTACGTGTAGAGGAGGTACCCTAAGATTTTTTTTTTCATGTTTTTATTTTACCTCTTGGGCGACGTGATTAATTATCCATGCGAAATTATACTTTTCTAGTACTAAGAGTCCCTGAGCTAAGCTGAGTGCGGACGGACGGACGGACAGACGGACATGGCGAAACGATAAGGGTTCCCTGTTGACTACGGAACCCTAAAAAACCGTCTGACCCATTTTTTGCTTCAATATCGATCTATTCGTATCTCCCGATCACTGATCCAGATCTCTTCAATGCCAGACATGACGTTTGATTGACGGATTGACGGACAAACACGCTGATTGGATATAATTACGATGCATATTTTGTTAATAAACAATTGTCTGAACATTTACTGTTTAAATCGTCTCTATTGGACATTAATAAGGTTGAATTTCGTATGGTTGAAGAGAAAGAGTAGGTTGGTAAGGTATCCTTCGAAATTATTAGTCGTGGCGGTAGGTTCGGTATTTGAAATCATTGTGTTGTGATGGGATCAAACAAGATCCTTATTCAAGTCAGTTTGCGGTTAATCATAGACGATGTTAGATGAAAAGGTTATAGTTGCACAGTAACGTTGTCTAGTCTATTTAGTATTAAATTGACCGTTAAAACGTGCTATTAGCAGGTTGACTTGCGTTTTGTTTTTATTTCCAAGTTTTATTTTCAAGTCTATTTCTTCTTTTTTTTTATCCATATTCTGTGTTAGTTTTAAAGGGAACGCACCTGCCACACATTTTTAGCATTTAGCATTACAAAATGGTTGTGTCACAGGAAAGCTAACAAGATTACACATGTCAGCACGTCAATTCCTATTGTTATGATAAACAAATATTGTTGGTAAAGGATTAGTTTAGGTAATTGGACAGGAGCTCTTAATTTGGCAATAACAGCATCGTTCTACGATAGCCTACTCGGCTTAAAATCTCTTCTCCTTCCCTCCCTGGTTCCATTATTTGGTGTCGGGTCTTCTCACTTTTCTGTGGCAGTTGTTCGGGCCTGCAGGGTAATTGCGTAACACACTATTACAGGATTGTATGTCCTGGCAATTCGTTTTGCTTGAGGTCTCTTGGACGACCAGTTCAACAACGGGAGGATATATTTTTTGTTCCGGTAAGTTCTAAACGATTTTAAATTGCACCATAGTGAAATGGTCCTCACTATGTCTTTTGACATGATAAAGATCTGAAGAGACTCGTTGCTCTAGTGGTCGCAAGCGCTACTACTACGCATGATGTCCTGGGTTTGATACCCGGGTCATACAAAGTGTTATTGGGTTTTTTCATCTGGAGTTGGTGGTAATAGTCGCACTCCTATTACATGGGACTTAAACATAGCTAGCGAAATGTGGGTGTACTGTAGTCACACCTCTCCCTACGCCTTCGTGGCAGACAAGCGTGAGGTCATGTTATGTATGGCGTGTCCTAGATCCAAAAATTCGAAAACATGTGACATCTACCCACCCGCACTGGGCGCGCGTCGTAGATTACAGCCCACTCCCTCTCGAAGAGTGGAGACCTGAGTCCCAACAGTGGGAACATTATAGGCTGATTATGCTATGCTTTTCTAAAATAGAGGAGTTTCTCGTGAAATAGAAGTAGACAAAATCTATTTCCAAGGGTTCCAAAGGTTTCTAGGTTCCCCTAGATGGATCACCCATATATCTAGATCCAATTCTGAATACATGGTAGTCTACTGAATAACAAAATGTATGATCGTATATTTATCTGTAAGTGCGTAATCAACAGGTGTATTATATTAACCAACTTTATGTAAAGCTTACAAAACTATTCATTAGATTGAAAACAAAACCCATCGGGTTCGCGTCGGCGTTGGACGGCCGTCCGTCTTGCGATGTACAGACGCCAGCACATCAAGCTACTACAATCTGTCAGATTTCTTTAATAGATTTTCAACTTTAGTGCTAAAGCATAAGGTTCAAAGTTGATTGAGAAAATCTGACAGTTTCGGGTATCTTGATGTGCTGGCGTCTGTACGATCGATCTTCAATCGTACTAATAAACAGAATCGTATAGTTAAACAGCTTCGCATGCGTTTCATAAAAATAAAATTGGAAAGATAAAAAAATGGAAGTGCTAATCAAACTTTTTGAAATATAAAAAGTTTGGTGTCTGGGTTCAAACCTACGACCTACAACCCGTCGCAGCCTATCTTCTTCCATACCTCTCCTTTAGTTATCATCTCATTAGTGACCCATTTTTTAGGCCATAATTACAATCTTTCACACAGTCTATCCATGTTTCTTTGGTCTAAGAACTACCAATATAAAGCAAATTAACGCTACTATCACTTCCCCTAAGCATTTCTAATAATTCCCCTCCAACTACAAAATTCAAAAACATAAAACGATCACCCGGTACAGTGACGCCCAAAAATATCTGCAGCGCAATATTATTTGATATAGGTACATGGAGTTAACACTCCGCTGCATTCATTCCGGCCTGATTGATAGAGTGATTGATTGGCACATGACGCGAACACTCCCGATGTAATAGCCCAGTAAACAGGTTCGCGATTTGCGACCAAATACTCTACCTCTAAATTGAAATTAATATTTTTTGTGTAATCTGTATTAATTTTTGTTTGTTTAGGTTTCGTGTGTTGTGTTTGAGTGTTGAAAATGTCGTTTAAAAGAATCTATTTATTGGTATATGATGATGTTTTAATATTGATATCTTCGATTTAGACATTTTTTAAGGAGCCGCTTTGCTTGTCGCTTAAGGTGACATGCCAGAGATACAACCCTCCGTATGCTACACTACACCCCATTAAAAACTTTCCATTATGAAATCAGCAGAATTTGACGCCCAAATGGCACACACACACACAAAAAGAATTGGCCCTCCGGTACCAACTCTCGTGCACCCGAAACATACAATCACACATCCATACTCAATAACGCTTCGCAACAGCATCTTTACAAGTCATTAGACGTGCCACCCCCCCTCCCCTACACGCTTCCCCCTCACCCCGAGGGCCCCGCACCCGTTTGTAATTAACTGAGGGCCATAAATTGACCGTAACTGTCATATCATATTGATTTAGTCCCGTGAGCGTACCTACGCCTTGCTCGGAGTTTTCAGCCTCGCAGGGGTAGGGGAAAAATTAAAATTGTTTGGATTGACGCTATCGGGGTGCGGTGTATCGGGGTTGATGTTCATGTTAGAGCTTCATTCTATTCTCTGTAGACGAATTTGTGACTGCGCAATTCTAAAATAGAAGCAGAGGTAATTTTAATCTTGCTCTATGCACGTCACACTGTCCCGTTACCCGTACAATGAGAACATATTACACTTCACGTCTCAATAAACGTTTACTGAATCGTATCTTGTCTTTGCTCAAAGAAAAGTTTTACAGAAAATTATTTAATCCTTGGCTCAGTTAGTGATGGCCAGTAAAATTACGAACTGTTGAAAAAATTACAATCACCGAATTTTATTTTCGTTCATATATTGAAACAGATTCATTCGTTCTTTCATTCGCTTCATTCATAACAAATAATTTATCACATTGAACGTTTCAATTGCATATCAGAATTTCGTAATAAAACAAACATTGGGCGATTCGAAAATAGTCCGATATCAAACATGATACGACTCATTTAAATCATATATTCACATACAAAAAATTCGTTCCGTATGCATGCATATACACACGTTCTTGCCCACACAGAGCCGTGAGTGAAGTGAAGACAGCATTATTACCACTTTGCAACGATTGAGACTGTCAAAACAACGCTAACTAGCGAAATCGAACAACATTTGGTCGGCGGATGATAGAAAACAAACATTTACTTGCCATTCTTAAACAGATGATCCGATTCAACAAACATTATTGAACGAATTTACGAGCCATCGAGATCAAAGTCGTAATACAAAAATATTTACAGCAATCAGGAGAGGGGCGTTAGTTTCTTAAGAGCTGTGCTTAAGGAGCAATTTTGTGCGTGAGATGACTTTGATGAGTGCGGATGCAAATGTGGGCGCCATGTTTTTTTCCCGCGCCAACAATCGCGCGCTGCTGCCGATGCCGCATCGAAGCTTCTTTTTTCTACTGTAAGTTCCGATCGCGCTAATTCTGATTGAGAAGCATTTTTTGTTTCGATTGTGTAACATTTTAGACACGTTTTCGATATTTCGATGATTGCTACGGCGATGGCTGATCAAAGACGGCCTGGATCTCATTCAGCCTTGATGTGTGAAAGATTAATACGTTTTTACAAATATTGGAGCAGTTGTTTGGACAATAATTTCATAGCTGATAGGAAACTTTGCAACTGGACCGATGACATGATTCAATCTTCCTTCTTGATAAATGAATCTATTTGTATTACATATTTGGATATTTGTTATGAATGAGTTTCATACATTTCTTCTTTGTCCTGTCCAAAATACCTACCATAGTTTCACTAGATTAGATTTAGTTATAGCCATACACTTTAATTGATATAAAATAATGTTGTGCAGAATTTTCATCACCAGATTACGTTTGACCTAACTCAATTTTTCAGCATCAGCTTTATCTCATCTCTGTTTACATGCTCCTTGTTTTAGTTCATCATTGTCGTTATCTCTATCGGTCACATTCACACTTGTAAGTTGTCAGTCAAGCATGATCTTCAGTGATTTGCGATAGTGTGATTTGTAAGATAAGCCAAAATATGAAGTTAACACAAATATGTATGTACGTTGTATATCCTCCGCATCTCTCTGTATTTCGTTTTTTCAGCAGGAGTTTTTATGTTAATTTTCGGCAATATTTCGTCTAATCTTTGAATGAGTCCCAATCTGATACACGCAGAGTTAAACATGTTTGTTTCTTTAGAAAACATATATTCATAGTAGTGTCTCGTTTACATAAACGAGCATGCATCTCTCTCCAGTGCTGATCTAGTCACGAAATCTATACATCAGTCTGTTCTGGAAAGCACACTACTACTGTAACTCCTTGCCTACACCCAATTTGACAGCGGCCATTAGAAAAAAAACGGGTTTTATTTATCGCCCCACTAAAATTCCTAGTGATTTCACATCTAGGTAACTTATCTTATAAATCGTGAAATGTGTCAATTAACTCCAGTTTAATGTCGTATTTATGTTAATAGACGTCTGACGGACATTTTTGGGCATACACAAAAAGAGACTCGGCAGGATGCGACCGGCACTTCGGCACCAGTACGCTCGGGTATTTTTAAATGTCAAATGAGTTAAATAAGTGTTGTGGCTTGTAGCCGCGTGACGGCTGATTGATTGGATGATTGACTTTTCGCATTCAAGGGTTAATGTTATTTTTTTCTTTTTTGTTTCACCAAAGCGAAAAATGTCATTGGTTTATTTAAAACCTGATCAATCAGATGAATAACCATTTTTATTTTAGTACTGCTGATTGCCAAAAACGACTGCCAAATTAATCGACATTGAAAGGATCGTTAATTAGTTAGTCTGACATAAAATTCGGTTAATTTATCATTACATATAGTCATGATAAATTAACCAAACGTCAAACGAATAATTTAAGAAACAGCTAAAAAGCTGTCACAGTTTATGTATATTAAGATCATTTAGATAATAAGAAAGAATTAGTAAGAGCTTAGCAACAAAACTGATTATTAATAAATATTCTAATTTCAATCAGTACTTTAGTAGATGGATGTCATAAAAATAATATAAATAACATAATATAAATTATTGGGGTATGGAGAAACCTCGTATCGATGTTAATAATCGTAGTGGGATACATAAAACGTATCTGTTAATACATTCTTGATTATCAAACCGTGGGACTGTTTGTATGTTATTTATGTATCGTGCTTCAGTTAACGCATTGATCGAAGCTACAGCCGACGTAAATTTTAATGACGGAATCCGAAAAAAACTATTTTTATAAATAATGGTACATCAATACATAAATAATGGGACCAGTCTGAGGGACTGGCACGGAGTACCAATAACGCGAATACAAATAAATATTACTTAACCATTCGAAATAAATATGGCGGATGATTTATGGCGTTATTGACATTGGGTGCGCGGGCGCAGGCGGCCATCTTGGCAGCTAATTGCCAGTCTGTCATTAAATCAGTCACGCATCGGCTATAGACGGATGTTCGAATATTTGTTTTGTGGCGACACCTAGGCAAATTTACATTTTTTATTATATTTTATCTTAAATGACTTTCAAGTCGTCAGGCCAATCGGTTCGATACCACTCGGTGGTCTATGCAAATGTCTAGAATAGGAGTAACGCCTCTTTAAATATTAATTGGTTTTAGCATTTGTTTTTCCAGAATGAGGCTGTTTTGGGCAATTTATTAATTAACAAACATGACGGAACGTGGTTAATGTAGGATCATGTTATCGCCCATTAGCAAATGTTAGTTGTCAAACGTATTTCCTGTATGAAAGAAATACAGAATTATGTAATCATTCTGCAGAATTTCCTTTGTTTATAAGGGAAAAACTTTTCATTTCGAATAAAATTGAGGAATCGACCAATGGAAAGCGATCTGGATGTATATTGATGATCTATTGTAGGTACTTAATGTATAGTTTTATTTAAACATAATTATTTATTTTGTTTATTTTAATATTCATTTCAGTTATTATTACGAATGCACTCTAGGAAGGAGTAGTTGCTACGGGTAAAAGTATCAAAGTGTGCGTCAAAGGATGAACCGTTGCGGTACTGGGTACAATGTACTTGATACCGGTACCGCTTGAAGCTACAGTCTATGGTAACTTGTTGCACATAAAGTTCTACATGACTACATAATAATATACCGTTTAGTAACACTTACGGGTCCAATAGAGTTTACATGGGAACGAGTGAACTACTTAGTACTTAAGGTAAGTATAAGTTACATCTTTGGACGTTGTAGTAGGTACCTAATCATGTTTTAATAGATACCATGAACATGGTTTGATTAAAAAAAAAAATAAAGAATTTGGGACACACAGGAAAAACAAATAGTAAATGCAATTAAAATTTCTGATTCTTAGGAAAAAAGAGAAGAAAGAAAAAAAAATATAGGAAATGTGGCTTCTTAGGAACTGATAACAAAGGTAAAAATAAATATTATAGAAAATCAACATTTAGAATTAAAAGGTTTGGTGTTTGAGAAAGTATTACAAGTCAAGCAGGATTTTAAGCTAGTTATGGGAAAACAGAACTAGCTAAAAGAGGCAGATTAATTTACCATAACCTTCTTGCACCCAGTAGATATAGACTTCAGCTCTCACAAAGGATAAACCGAAAATGTAACTTGATGCTATGAATCAAAATTGTACCTTTTTGAGAGAAATAAAGTTACTATTATTATTATTTATTACTGCATCCTTTATGAAATATTCATTCAATTTATTTTACAATTTAATGTGTGCACTTACTTAAACACAGAGCAAAAAAAAAATACAGCGAATGAAAAGTACAAAGGTGCTGTTTCTAGAAACAGAAACCTTTTCCTGCAGAAAACTTGGAATAAAGAGTAGATAGTTACTACATTGTAAAAGAATTTAATAATTTCATTTATCCATAATATTTCTAGTTTCTATAACCTAATCTCAGGCAAATCCTAAGACAGATTTTAAGTTTGTTGGTAAAATGGTGGCTCTCTAGATGAAATACGAATAGAATTTAGATATTTTTATTTGCCAAGTATGTACCTACCTACAAAAATCAGTATCGATTTCAAGTAGGTAATTGCTTTCGTTCATTCATGGTTGATTGGTTACAAGGAAGTTCCCAGAAAAAAATAAAATTGTTGATGGGCAAGTGGTCAAAGTTACTTCTTAATCTTAGAACCAACTTTCTGACCGACGACATGACTAAAACTTAAATTCTGTAAATGAGGAACAGTTAAGCTAGTAAGTATATTATTAATAATTCTGCGTAGTCTTTTCCTATCTTGGGGTCGGCTTCCAGTCTAACTGGATGCAGCTGAATACCAGTATTTTACATGGAGTGACTGCCTATCTGACTTCCACAACCCAGTTACTGGGTGACTCGGTACCTAAGTTCAGTAAACTTACAGAAAAATCAAACTTAAAATAGAGTAGAAAAGCATGCTGATGAAGATAGTTAGTAAACTTTAATCAACGCACGAAAGGCTGAGTTGATGACATCAATCATCAACTCAGCCTTTCGCAGTCCACTGCTCTACATATCCCTCGCACAGGCTGCGCCACAGCACTCTGTCTTCCGCCTTTCACATCCAGTCTACCCAAGAAAAATAACACACATAAATAATAAAAATAAAATAGAATATTTAAAAGTTCATATAAATATTACCAATCACAGCGTATCCGATTAGATTCATTTGTTTAAAAAAAACTAAAACAAAATTATTTTAAGAATAACACAAAGAGCATGATTTATGAAAATACCATCATCAAATCGTGTCAATGGTATGTAAGGATATTAATTTCTCTATTGTGTTGTAGTCTATTGGCTCGTTGAGATCATCTAAGGTGCAGTGTAGGCGTCGGTAGGTGTAGAACACTTGGGACCAGTGCTCAATGTGACACCACGGATGATACGGAATTGGCTCAATTAAGAATTGATACTCGGAGGTAAATGGATGTGGTTATGATGGAAGCCGACAAAAAGTGCTCGGTATTTTATATTTAATTTTGTTATTAATATCTAAATGTTTTTTTTTTATACAAACCTGAACAGATCGTGAGGCAATGTTTAAAGTGTCTTTTACTATTTAAAAGAAATCTGTCAAATGTCATTCCTACACAGCAACCAGGACACGATAAACCGTCTTCTGCCTAGCCTTTTCCCTACTATGTTGTGGTTGGCTTCCAGTCTAACCGGATCCAAATTATAACCAGGATTTTACACGGAGCACCTGCTTATCCGACCACCACATACCATTGACTAGGTAATACGATACCCCTTGGTAAGACTGGTTGTGTGAAATGACAGCTGGAACCAAGGGTTTAAGGTGGATGGTCACCAATGGTCTCACCATCCACAGATCAACCTCGGCAAGCGTAGCTTAACCTGCGATCGCCCCGTGCGGCTATTATTACTAAGCCAATAACATCACGAAGTTTTTTTTTTCAATATTGAAAGTATGGCGATGTTGACTCGGTGTCTGTCTTGGAGACAGATATTCTTTATTCCCAGTGTCATGACTTGTATTATAATAATTAAAAGGAATCTGTCACAGTATGTCATTCGTTATACGGCTGCCATTAACTGTGACCTGTGATACATTCTCGTGCATTTTAACATTTTACTGGCTTCACGAACCAGATAGGAAAATCTAGAAAATACAGTTGTGACACTATGAAAATCGGTACCACCATTGGGTGCCGAATAGGCAGATCCGCAGATAATCAGTTAGGCACAATTCATATTAATAGCAAGAATTATAGAAAAGGGTATGATGTTGCCAAAGATATATTAATAAATAAACAACTTTTGCGTGGATATCAAATTATCCATACAAAGAATAACCACCTACTTAATACATTACTTTTATTAAAATGTAAGTAGTTATTTACCTGGATGACGTTTTTAATATTCTGAATATAGAATGAGCGATCGACCGGTAAATAAAATTGAAGTTAAAAATATACTTATTTGCGACAGATGTCCTGCAGGTAATTGTAGGAAATTGGTTATATTTTTCAAGCCATGTGGGTTACAACCGACTTATTAACTTAATGGAGTAAGAAATAACTTCAAATGCAACGGTAGTTGTCTTATTAAACATCACATATAGATTTTTAGTGGGAAATAACATTCCCTGAGTAAAAATTAATGTTTAGTGTCCATGAAATAATTTTACAAACAATAATTTCATGAAAAGAACATTCATTTTGGTCAACATAAGTTAGCTTTTACCACAATTGGTTCTTTTAGCAAAACAGAATTAATTAAATCAATTTTCTTTCTTTAGGTACCTGATTCTCACAAGAAACGTGTTACCAAAAATATTATTAAGTATTATAATTGAATCCCTAAAAGATGAACCATAAATATAATATATTCACGACCATAAACAAGTCAAAGTTATGGAATATCTAGCAGATGTCGCGTCACATGGCATCTATAAATTTTAACTTGTCGTATTCAAAATGTCGGGTTCAAATTGTTTAATATTATATCCATAACTGATAGGTTTCGTGGCAGGAATATTTAAGATAGGAATCAATAGTAATATAGTTTTGTATGGTTAGTTGACGATATTAAACAAAAATATAATCGGGCAAAGAAAACTAAAGCGCAAGCCGCAATTGGGAACATACTTTTTTTGTTTGTTTATTTAATTATTAGTGTTGATGAAATTTTCTTCTTGGTTGACTCTTCCTTCACGTGACCAGAGGGCTGGACTATTTTTTGGCCAAAGAATCAGCATCGCCATACAAGCAACGTGACAACGCTGTTAGCCTTTTCGATGAGATGGTCGATGTGGACGAATTTTTTGATGACCTGTGATTCTTTACCCTTGGTTTTTTATATACATGAACATATTATTGTTTTAAGTGTGTTAGCTTATATATTATGTAAATATTATCTTATATATTATGTAAATATTATGTTCTTCTAAATATTACTTACAGCTCTTAAATATTCTTCTTACAATACCTGCTTTTAACATTCTCTCACACCGATTACAAAACCATAGAAATTCATTCAAAAATTAAAGAAACAGTTTTAAAAATAATTATATTTTTTATTTACCTGTCAAAAAATGTTTAATTTATTTATTGAAATAAAAACGCCCACTACAAATTTAAATCAATTTGTTAAAAGATTAATATCCTTACAAATACTTATAAAATAATAATAAATAATTAAAACTGATAACCATTGTTAGTAAAATGTTTTTAAAACAGCCGATGAACCAATATTAAAGAGATTATTTACCAATAAAAATAATACAGTCAGACAATGCAAATGCAGCTTGCCAATAAATTCTCCATTATGCATATCGTAATTAAAAATTGTTTCGTTTTCAATCAATTATTAATCAATGTCATTCGTGATTGCGACATTAGCAATAAAGCTTTATTATTCTCTTCTATTGTACTATTATTTATGACATTTGATTGTCAGGTAATGCAGCGCTTGCGTCAATCGTTACGTCTTACTGTTTAATTATTTGAATATTTATTACTATTTTCTTTTCTTAGTAAAATACCTAAGTTGCATAATTATTTTCTAATAATTATTTTTAATTAGATAACTATGCCAGTAGGTTCAAATCCGGGGAAGTACCAATATGACTTTCTTCAATTTAAAAAGGATAGGTACTCTCTGAGCTTTGGTATCATCATTCTTCTGGAAGGACGGTAGAATGATGATGATGTAGGTACTTACTTTCTTTGACATCATATTTATCTTGGATATAATTAACATCGATTAAGGAAACCATCGCGAGGAATCCTGGTATTAATCATTTGATATACATAAGTCTGAAATCTTCAGTCCGTCTTAAGCAGGCGTGGTGATCCTTCTCTGTATGAGATGAGTCGTTTGTCCAGCAGTGGGACAATAATAGGGTGATATTATAATTTTGCCAGTTATGTTTAACACAACGCAATGAAGAACGTTACCATGGTAACAAATGCGACAGGTTTTTTAGCAATGCGCATGAAGGACCACTTTTACACTTTTCCTAAGTGTTTGACCTGTTCGCTTTTTTTTTGCTATTATTTTACAACAACTGAGTAAAGTTAGTAGGACATGTATCTTCTATTATAAAATTCTTGTATAATTGCTCAATAATTAAGCCAATTACTTATATTGTACTAAATTATAAATTATTACTTGAGTTACTTCAGTAGAATAAAATTGTATCGTCAATAGAATATGTAAATACCCGCATGACGGGCACTTAGTGGTTTTTTTGTAAGTTACTCAAGTAAGTGATTAAAGCAACACAAAACGAATAATAAGACATAATTATCATTTTGAATTATTTCATAATTTTATTTTTAGTTACTTACACTTAAATATTAGAAATTAATTATTTATTAACTTCAGTAGGAATACAACTTTGAATTTTAGGGTTTCTTTAAAAAAAACTGCCATTAAAATGTTAGTAACTCTTCTACACATTGCTCCTAAACAAATTTTGCTCTAGGCATATTGCGTTTTCCAAAACGTCTTTATGTACACAATGTTTATGATGCGGCGTCCCGCTCTAGCGCCCCGCCCCTGCCCCGCATGCTTGCCCCCTCCCCCATCGCTCCCAGCATAGACGCGTTGCAGACGCTTGGGGCGCGCGCCACTCGACTATTTAAAATGACGACTGTGTGCATTGCTTTACAAAAATAAAGATGGCGGACTGAGGAAAAAGGACGCCAGTGGATGCAAAAATATTGGACGTTTCTTTTGTGGTTTGCTACTTTTTCTGTTCTTTTGAGAGCCTGGTAGATGCAAAAGTAATGCAGAAGTTTTCTTCAAGTTATGTAACTTGTATGAAGGGTAAACTTGACTCGAAGAACGTTTTTGATGCAGGTTTCAGAGTTCGATGTAGGATTTTTATCATTACTTTAATTTCCTAAAAATATTTTAGCATTATTTGTTTAATTAGTTGGATCTAGACAATAGTAATATTTTTGTCATATAAACCTAAATTGAAATTAGTACATACATTCTTATTGTTTTTAAAATTTTCTATTTTTAAGATCTCTAAGGCATCAAAATCTCGAAGACCATTAATATAGCTATCGTTTAATGTTTCTGTTGCTTTGGAACTATGTACCATAATTCAATTTTCCCTATATTTTGTAAATTCTTTTATATTTTTATTTTTTTGGAGTAGATAAACAATTACCAGCGTTGCTAATCATTTAAAAGTACGAATATCTTCAAAAACTTTTCGCGAACTTTATTCGACACCTTTCAGACACTTAAAACTCTTTCCATAACTATTCAACAATGCTCTAAGCTTGTCAGCATAATGAAAAACAAGGTTATTCACAGTGAAAAGTGTTTATGTAACACTTTACAGAATTTTCATACAGTTATTCCTTTGTTACAGCTTATTTTATCAGCAAACACCCGGCACAGTACCGTCGCGGGCCGTCGCCGCATCCTCACTGAATTCAGCAGCCGTCACAAAGTTTTCAGTGCCCACCACGCATTGTGAAACTTAACAGTACTACACTACACTATCTATTTCATCTAAATATACAAAATTCCGGACATGTTTTTCAAAGAAGCAGTTTAAAATGCGTGAAATAGTGTTAAAAAGCGATAAAATATTTAAATATAGTGTTAGCATTTGTTTGTCGGGTATAGTAAAAGTATGCTCACCTTCGTTTTCCAATGAATATTCTTATTTGACAGACAATAAGAACACCGCTCCACCTGTCACAACGAGCACCTAAGCAAACAATGCCACTTGAGACCCTCTCATATAACCATTGTTTTTTTAAACTTCTATTTGTTTTCGAAATACGTGAAACGAATTCCTCAGCACATCAAACACTAAGTACGATGTCGTTGAACCTCTTTCCAATCCATCAATAGTAAACTTAAACAAATCAACCGTATTTGAACAGATGGGCTACGACGGTGTGTCGGTCGAGCAAATACGTTGAAAATGCTTACTGGAATCGCACAGCGTGGGTCACTTCACACAAATAACTGGCACTAAGTTAACTGGACACAATATTTGGCACAGCACGTGAACATGTCATTGGATCGTTTGCGCGTGTATCGTGGCGTGTTTACGCGGGCGAGAGCGAGCGCGGGTGGCGATGCGGTTGCGTCGCGCGCCGCGGCCGGAATGACGCGCGGAGCGGACGCCCGCCGACGACAGCGCCACGCGGCGCCGAACAGAACTAGCGCACTCAATCAAACGTCCAGCCGTGATAAGATGCAACTGCTTTTTTGCACAGTACTGCATTCTTATTGTGATTGATCTTGTAAATTAAAATGGTTGCTTATTATAGATATTATGTCGATGATGAATTAAGTTTTTACTTTAAACAGCTCTATTTTTTGTAATATAAAATTAACTTAAAAATCTATTATTTTCGATTAATATAACGTGCAGCTTTACTAATCAAGTTTCACAAGAAAATCGTTATTTAAAGTAAGTACGTAAGTAATCAAGGTAATTAATGCTTAAAGTAGTAATACTTTAAGCATTAATTACCTTGATTAATTGAGTTTCCAAACAAATGTTTCTCGAGAAAACTAACTTTAAACGAGAAAAACTTAAGGTTTCCTGAAAAAGATAATCAGAATTAACCTGTAAAAAAAAATGGAAACAAAAAAATATGAACATGTCAAAACATTGCAAAAAGTCAGTGGGTCTGACGTGACCTTGCACCGTGCAGGCGGGCGCGCGTGCAGTGTCGCCGTCCCGCTCGCGGGGCGCGGCGATTAGGCCCCGCCCCCCGCCCCCCGCCCACCTCACCGCGCCGCCTTTTTACCTTTTTGCCCGCTGCTAACTCACTTTCGTTACGATTGTACCTACGTTACATAAACTACATTTTATTAAAATAATTATTTTAATTATTATTTATTTTATTAATTATTTTTTATAAATGCTACTTTAATTTTGTAAATAGGTAGATGTTTGAATGGTAAGGGTCAATCATTTTGTGTATCATTGGTCATTTATTTGCTTAATATTTTATTCTGGATATAATTTAATTGGAAATGATTATTTTGACAAAACTCAGTTTTTAAATTAAATTAAAATTTTCACGGCTTTGTGTTTTTTGTAAGTAGAAAGGACACATTACTTGGTAAAAAAGGGTATTTTTTTGGTACCTACTGTTTACCTGCAAATAAGTTACTCATTAATTGTATTGAAAAAATTAATTAAGTAGGTACATACTTTTTTTTCAGTTTTAGGTAAGAATGAGCCTAGAAAAAAAAATGTAAGTGAAATTTCTTATTGAGAAATAAATTTCTTTAACCAGAACTATGAGTTAGGTAGGTAATAAAGATTGTTTACCTATTTCAATGTAATTATGAAATAGTAAAAAGTAAGTAGGTACCTACCTAAACGAATATTAAATGTTAAGATTTTTTTTTTTTTATTTAATTATAAGTAATATTTTCAGGCTAAGTTTAGGAAGGAATTTTACCCCAAATGGTTAAAGAAGGAAGGCGTTAAAGTTATACTTCGCCATCAAACGGTCTTCAATATATCTAGGTAGGTACCTACTCAGGTACATACAAAGAAGATTCATTAGATGCACGTAATAATAATAAAAAAGTTTGCACATTCAATGTTCTTTCCTAAAACACGTTACTCCATAAAAATCTCATATTTCCATTATGTTCTCACATAACATTACCGGCTACTTTTACATAGCACCATGTTCCTTCACATAGAACTTTACTAAAATAGAAATAAGGTCGAAAATCGAAAAAATCGTAATATTTCAATAATAACCCGAAACACGCGTAATTTTACGATCTGAATCGTAAAAATCCGATTTTTTTTTTCGTCAATATAATTTTATTCGCGTTTAAGTTCGCTTATTAAGCAGAGATGTGGCTATATTCGGTTTTTACGAACGATTTTGACGAAGTTCTGATAAACTTAAGGAGTCAAGTGCGAGGTTTTTATTGAGTCGCTTTTAACTGTGATGTTGGTCCCGCGGTCCGAGGAAACAGGTACCAACCTACCTGCTCTCTCCTGCACCCCATCAACAAATCTTAAATTATACCTATTATCTTTGAACTCTTTGGGACATCATCTTAGCTCATTTGCATAAAAAAGAACTGGATTTTCGATTAAAATGAAAGTATTCGTTCTGTATTTATTCATTATTATTTTAAGTACTTAATGCAAGTCAGCATTTATGTAACTATAGCAAATGTAATTTTATACCAAAATACAATTTGACAAAACAAAGGAAATATTAATTGAGGAGGGTCTTTTCAAAACGGGATATGTGCATGTTAACTCATTTTCCAGAAAGTAGAAAAAACTGATTGTAGGAAAACCTTTTAGTGCACAGAAAAAGAATGTTACTATATAAGAACTACATAGTAAAATACTAAGAATTGTACCTTTTTTTTTCTTTTAATACCTTCTGGTTTATTCATATAACATGGACATACAAAATTAAAATACCTATCTCCTTTTGTTAGGACAAAATCGAAATATCCTCTTTTGTTCCACCTATCATGAAAATATCCCCTTTTACAATGTACAGTTTATACATTTATCTCCTTTTGAATTGTAATTAATAATTAATTAATTGTAATTCTTCGATTCGATTTCTTTATTTAGGTACTTATCAACTAAGTACCTACTTCCCAGTAAACTGTAGTTACACTACATACCTACTACATAGGTATTTATGTAAATCGATAACATGCAACTAAATAAAAATGAATACAATTATTTATTGACATTTTTAAACAACTTTACAGCAAATGTCATAATTTCATAAATTACAAAAATTATGTTTACGTCTGAATAGAAACATAAATATTAATATTTTTATGAATCTTAAAGCGCGTACTCAAGTTTGAAGTTAAACGAATCAACTAAGAAGTGCATTTCATTTTAATAATTTTTTTAAGATAATACGATGAATTATATTTTGGAGATATAATAGTAAGTACGATTATTTAAATTATATCTACAATTGCAAATCTTTATATTTAGTACTTTTAGTTGGTGGCTCGGCCGTTGGTAGTAAGTAGGTAAGTATGTGTGCGCTGGTTCCTAAGCCTGTCCCCTGGTGCAACATTCTATGTACAGACGCCAGCACATCAAGCTACCCGAGTCAGATTTTCCCAATCAACTTTGAACCTTATGCTTTAGCGATAAAGTTGAAAATATATTAAAGAAATCTGACAGATTGTAGTAGCTTGATGTGCTGGCGTCTGTACATATATTAAACCGTTTTTCGTCCCCTGTCAAATTTGAACTTTTGATCATCATCGTCAGTCCTTCGCAAAAAAAGTCAAAATAGTTCAACTGATTCTATATTTTTTTTCCTAAATTGACATTTGTTTTTGTTTTTTTGTAGCAACTTTGTGTTCTGATAACCATTTTTTTTTATAAATTGTTAATTCAAAATGTTCTTACTCTTCTCTTCTATTATTTAGGTACTGTTTTCACTTATGTAGATAATTCTTTATCAATAAAAACAGAAAAAGATAATAGTTTTCAAAGCACAACCACATAGTGTTGCCATCACCGTCTTTCCAAACGTGAACCCTAACGTCAAACCTTACAATAAACCGTCATCTTTATCCGGCCCCCGCTGAGTAGCTCCACAGCTAAATATACACACGATTATTATCATCATAAATTTTAATATGTATGATAAGTTTTAAAAAATCGGATCTTACCATAACGAACACAGTTTATGTTGATTCTTGACGTGTTGGCAACATTTGATTGCGACTTAATCGCCCCGCGTTTGAGGGTTAGAGGTTAATGAACTCGCGTAAATCTTTTTTTTGTCGGTTGGTCCTTTGGTTTGTTGTTAGAGGGAATAGAATGTTTGGTTTCATAAATACTGGCGATGTCACGTGAATATTATGAGGTGCATAATGTATGTTAATACGATAAATTAAACCTATTACAAAAAATTAAACTTTAATCCCTAAAAGTACGAAAGCATCAACCCAATTGGTTCTTACCTCTGTGCTACGGGCATACCTAGCACTTGTACTTTTTTAGTAAAATTTTATCACTTTCTTTATTGCCTTAATTTATTTCTAAGTATAATTATATACGTAAGTACATTATTGTATACCAGAAAATACATAACAAAAAACCTCATTTAACACTAAATAAAAACAGAAACTTAATCATTCGTATGTCTAGCAAAGTTCGAAAGTAGGTACTTATTTTGGATTAAGATAAGTAACATTAACAAGGAAAGTCAATCAAGTCCTCCTCATCAGCATCATACACCTTGCAAATGTACTTTAGTGTCAAAATACAGCCTTCGGGTAAAGTAGGTACTATAGACATGCAGGGTACCGAAGTAATCTATCAAACCCGACATTGATGACTTTACGTCCATCTTGAGCTATAGTTTATTTATTACTGTTTCAGTGCAAGTGTAGCAACAGGAGCGTTAGTAGTTCATTGCTCTGTCCATTAGCATGATCAGCTAATAATGTTCCCACCGCCGGGACCCAGGCGCCCTCCCGTCGAGAGGGGGTGATGTCACATGTCTTCGAATTTTTAGTTCTAGGACATGCCGGTTTCCTCACGATGTTTTCCTTCACCGTTTTGGGAGCAGTGGTGATGAAATTATTTACACAAAGTAAACCGCCAAAAAGGTTCAAAACCATGACCTAAAACTCGTAAGTCAGGGCCGTTACCACTGGGCCATCATTTTGTTCATTAATAAATTAAAAACAATAAAAATACCATCTGTTTGAAGGGACACTAGCCGCTGAACGGGCTGGTTGTCTGAGTGGCAAGCATAAGGTCGTAAGTTCGAGAGGTCAGTCGCATCTAAGTATTTGTCTAATATAGATATTGTTGTTCGGCATGAGCTGTGTTACAATTATTTATGGTGCCTACAACAAAGTATATTTTTACTTTTATCTAGTCTAGTAGATAGTACTTAATCTTGTAAAACAATCACGTTTCTACCACAGCTCAATAAAGTGCTGTGGGTGCCAATCTCTTGCAATGGACTTTTTTGAGGTCTTTTCCAAGAGATAGGCACCCAAAAAAAAGAAGAGTTTAATTGACAAGTTCTATCAACAAATGTACAGACAAGTACCAAAATATCAGTGGAATATAATAATACAATTTACATACATATTCATTTGTTTTTCAGTGTATGGCAGCAGTACACGGCTCCAAGAATATCATGTCGATACTATACTACTGCTACTTTTTGCAATGATCGCTAATAACACTGAAGCTATACACAATATACACGGCCTTTACCACCTTTGTCCCCTGAGCGCTAAACTACGCCATTTGCATCGATACAGAGGCGATTCACAATAGCTATTCAAGAACGGTAAAAAGACGAATACTGTATCCCTGCAAAAGTCCTTTCAAACATAGGTTGGCATAGCTTTGTCCTTAATCAGCTCATAAAACAAGTAAGAGTTCATGTACCAGTAAGGCACAATTTATATTCTCAATACAGATCAACATGATTAGGATAAGATACTCAAACTATTTTCGTCTTATTTTCGCCAATAAATAAACACAACACCCACAAAACCAATAAAATATAAATAAAAGCACGTAGGTTGTGTTTTACAACCTCGTAAACTCACTTCCCTGGTTCAAATCTTAATGGTCACCCTAACACCTACACTTTCAACCAATTTAAAATGATACAATAAAATATGTAAGAGTGCATAAAGTTTCGTGTAATCGATATGGTAATCTGACACAGGACGTACAAACAGACGAACAAGAGTGGCCGTCAATCAAAAGCAATCAGTCAACGGTTTCATGACACGAACGCACTCCGGCAAGCCTCATTGCAACCACGATAGCACCTTCGTACTCTTATTACAGTCATATAAGGACCAGATTTGGATCGAAGGACCAATTCCTAAGTGTGCCACAACAAGGTCTATATGTAATTTCGGATCATAAAATTGGTAATTTTGGCGGGTCGCCATGTCTGCGCTGTCATCACGCGGGATCCTTTATGGCGCTAAATTATACACACTGCGCAGGCGCACCGTTTTTCTTGCATTGAACCAGTTGCACGCAAATTGGGTTAGGTTTCTGCGCGGTTGAAGACAATAATGAGTGTCAATTGGGTCGGGTTTCATTGGGATTTTGGTAGTTTTGCTCTGTTTTTGGTTGAGCGCTTGTTTGTCGGCGGATTTACGTAGTTTTATGGCGTTAAAACAAAACGGTACAAGAGAAAATTAATAAACCTGACGTCTGATGAACAATGGCGGAAATAATGGAATGACACTGTCATCTTCCAAATTTAACTTTGGTACAAAATAACGCATTACTAAATATGCTAACTGTAATATAATGTATAAGAGTTCATACGATAAAGAGGACAACATGGAACTTAACTTTACTATAATTGAATTTGACATAGTCAACGATAGCCATTCAATTCGCCCAGACCACCTACCACCTACCACCTACCACCTACCACCTACCACCATCACATCTCTGAACCAAACTAAAAAAAAACCATTCCCTTGAACAAGAAAAATACCGTCAAGCTTCATTTGCAAACGCCAATTCAAGCGCGTTTCCTTCGTATGATAAATAGAAATAAAAGCATATTTCCAATGCAACAGTTGCCTGCGGCTGTCCGGCTGAACAGTGAACTTCTCGTAAAGGAAGCCATGTCGGAAGGGTGAGCCAAGCCGCATGCAACCCGGTTTTAATTACCCCTGCTTACCCCCTGCCCCCCCCCGCCCAGGTAATAAATATGGTCTGCGCACGCACTCATAGTAGTATTGTAATTGATGAATGTGCTCCAAAGGTTATGCATATCTGCGGTCTTTGAAAAGTTGTTGACATTTTTTTATTAGGCTTGGCAGACTGCATAATGAAGAATTGTTTATGGCTTCATGTGTTGAAGTTAAGCCTACAATTATGAATGCATTGTTGTCAATAATATTTCAGATACAAAAGAGTCGAACAAAAACTTTAGCTCATTAACCTCATTCGAACCTTAGGACCACAAGGTTGAGCGTACTGTATCAACAATTTGCGAAAACATCCCAAATCTATTGTACGAGTATTCATGGGATCCGATGAGTAAATAATTAAAAATGCTTCAGGATCAAACAAAGCAGTAAGTATAATATCGACGGACGGTGATGGACGACGTAAGCGCGTTGCGCATAACTAGTTAACGCTCCATGCGTCGCCCGCTGTAATGATTGCACGGAACTAGGAGGACCAGCTGCTATGTATTAAATAAATCGGGACCAACTTTTGCTTTAACAATAGAAGCTTTATAACATTCAAAATCCATCTTAGCCCATTTTATCATAGGTTTTGTGAGTGGTACAAATGTCAAACTAAATGGAAGTGTGACCTCGCTTGCAAATTATCGTATGTACCAGTTTTTCCAGTTTTAGTGACAGATATATTTCAGGATAACCATTGCTGCGTCGAAGGTGATGAAGATATAGGTTCATTAAATCGGTGATCTTATATTAAAGACAAGCTTTTGCAGTATTCAGCCTATTCTGCATTAGAGTAGGTGTGCACCTACTACTAATAAAGAGCAGTGGCAGCCCAGTGGCTGCTTCATTTGTGCAATTATTTCATCGTCACTATTCTTAAAACGGTAAAGGAAACTCTCGTGAGGAAACCGGCTTGTCCTAGAACCGAAAATTCGAAGACATCTACCAACCCGCACTGGGCCCACCTGGTAGATTATGGTCCTCCCCCTCTCACAGAGTGGAGGCCTGTGCCTAGCAGTGGGAACATTATAAGCTGATTAAGCTACAAAATGACTGTAAAGTGATGGCAGAACCACAAACTTACTTAAAGTTGAAGGACTTTAAGCATGTGTTTTCACTAATTTAAACGCAACGCACGTAGAAAAGCATTGGAAATCAATACTCCTTTATAACCATCTAATCATCTCACAAAATCCCTCTAAAAACACAAGAGGTTCATCTTCGCCTTCAGATAAATCACTAATTCATTCCATTAGTGCCCTGATATCCTGCTTTTTAAACCTATCCCAGGCGAGATATTCCTACAACAACACACAAACATAGTCCCCCTACTAATAACCCACAGTATAGTCTAATCAAGCTCGCATATTCATTAATGCCTGTCGAAAAACCACTAAGCTAGTAATAACGCGATCAGTCCGAACTGAAGATTTATATCAGTCGTAATTAAGAAATTATTTACATACCTACACAGCTACGAGTGACCTGTGTGAACGATGATCGTGGAATTGATGAGGCTTTTTAATTAGTCGTTTTTTAAGGATGAAAGGTCAATTATCTAAGAGATTTATAGGGAGGCTGAGGGTATGTATTCGACTATATATTTTTAAAAGTCATAGCCTGGTTTTCAAAAGCTCGATTTTAGTTCAGGTTTGCTAATGCTTAAATTCTTAGTTTTGCAGAAATGCTTTTGTGAAATGCAGGGTTATTTTTCAAAGACCAGCCAAATCTAAGGATGTGGTACAAACCATCAAACTGAACAACTTTCTCCATGGGACTAATATCGTATTCGCGAAAAATTTATCAACCGTCCTTTAGAAAACTTCAATACTTACTCGACCTAAACGTATGGAATGGCTGAATTTTTATTCGCGAATACGATGTTGGTCCCATGGACAAAATTGTTGAGAGTTGTTGGTCAAAGTTGTCCTTAGATTTGGCTGGTCTTTGAAAAATAACCCTGTATATTGTGGAATTTGGAGAACATAATTAAAACATTACAAGAGTGGATCGTGATGATGCTCTATCGTGAGAGGAGTTATTTGCAATAAGAATAGTTTAGGTGCTGAAAGATTGCACGTGTAATGTACGAATATTAGACCTTTTACTAAAATATTTGCCCACTTTTAAGATTTTTGTCGAAAACAGGTTTACGTCTTAAAAAATATCATCTCAAATACCATCACCAACACAACATTGGCTCCAAGCTCCAACAAACAATAAACAAAAACATGTTAGCAAAATGTGACTCACGAACGCATTCGCTCCACCATAATCCCACTAAATAAAGAAGTTTGTTTAACATTGACTGCATTGAATATTAAAGAGACACTTTCACTTGGTAGGTTACATCTTTCATGCTAAGTATGTACCTAATGGTTATGGAGAATTACGTCAGTAGATACTCGAGATGCGATTCATGTTTTTATTGAATACCATTCAAAAATAGTTTGTAGTTTTTCTTACCTCACTGCATAATAAAAGAAAAGCCATAATGATTTCCGATACTACTTGAAAGTTTCCGAGAAACTAATCGGAGAAGAATTGGTTCTATTGTCCAAAGTGTGATTCATCTCAAGTCCTGAACCAATGGATGATTCATATAAGTCAAGTTGAGCGGAGTTTCCGACTATTCTTAACCTTCCACCGGTCAAGGTGAAGAGGTTCGAAAGAGGTTCCACTAACAAAGACTTGTTTAACCTTATTTGGTTCATAAATATTTACCCACTGTGTGCTAGAGTCACGCGTGTAATAATGGGTATTCAGGTAAATGCAAATGTGATCTTTAAACACATAGTAATGTATGCTATTAAGGGTCGATTTTTATTCGTTAGATAAATAGATGGTGTGTCAAACCGCCCTTTTAATGCTCCAGATAAAAGTTTTCTGTCGATTGGAAAATCGGCCCTAAAGAAAATTTCTGTAAGTACGAGTACCTAAATGCTATTTGCACACTGACACGACTGCGTTATAATTAAACGAAATATAAAGTTATAACATTTTTTTATTCAATCGTCTGTCTCTAACATACTGAACCTTATTTTTACAGTAACACAAAAAGAAACCTTTCCATGTTGGTGTCCGCTTGAAAAATATCGCGTCCACAATTTTATTTTGGTCCTCCGGTCCGCAACCCGTGCGCTGCCGGGGCGCGTAGGTGCGTCCCATTCAGTCAATTTATGAATGAGTTCACTCCGTTCAGTCATTCACTCACTCGCTAATGTCAAGGCCGAGGCAACACCTACGCTACGAGTTAGGTACAATATGGACATTATGATTTTTATAACGTTAGTGTGTTGCGAGTTTACGACTAAGCTATGTTTACTGTGTATCTCACACGTAGTGTCATTGACTTGTTTGAGTATATTCTTGTTGTGGTGAAAATATTAGCGTGTCGGTAATAAGTATCATCACTCATGAAGTCTATTAATTTAATATAGATACAACCCTCGATTGATTTAAGTTCAATGAAAAGTGCAACATGTTACAGGCTCACTAAACACATGAAAATATAGACTGTAGTGAATTGGGAAGTCGAAAAAATTTGTTACAGTTAGTGTTACAGTTAAAGCAACATTATTTTATATTTTAACTATGTAATAAAGTAGGTATGAACTATTCGCTATACCTACATGTAAAAGTTTAAATTCGTTAACACGTTAATTAATGTCGAGTATCAACAGTATAAAAATATTTATTGAATTTTTACATCCCTACTCTCAGAATAATTGAGAATGTCACCATATTAACGAATACGTTTATTTTTTTATTTGCACATAATTAGCTCGCGGCATACTGCGTCCCACGCAGAGCCTACAAGTCTATAAACTGTCCACCGTATGATAGTCGTAACTCGTAATTCTGTACTTCTCCTTGAATCGCGTTGTTTTGATACTGAATTTCACATACAGGAATGTTTTTTTTTTATATATTTGGTGTAGACGTCATGATATTTTTTGGTCCTGTGTAAGTTGTAGGGTTAATGTCAACGCTACTCAAAGGTTTTTATTTGTGTTAAGGTAACATAAACGATTTGCTACTGGTTATGAGAGAAAGCATAACTATCATTATTCTTAAATTTTTTTTGAGTGTCAGCATTTTTAGCAAACAAAAAGTTGCGTAAAATTGGGAACTGGACGAGTTTCAGATGTACAGACGCCAGCACATCAAGCTACTAAAATCTGTAAAATTTCTTTAATAGATTTTCAACTTTATCCCTAAAGCATAAAGTTCAAAGTTGATAGGAAAAATTGACAGTTTCGGGTAGCTTGATGTGCTGGCGTCTGTACGAGTAAGTGGAGTTATATTTTAAAAGATTTTAGCGGTAACCTTTAAAGATGCACTTCACACCAAACCATGATCTAATTAGGAAACAATTTACGAGAAGACTTAAAACTAATTCACACAAAAAGATATAATTCTAAAAAAATACACATGAAAAGGAAAAATGCTAATAAATAAAGATCGAATCGCACCCAATATTGACCCTTAAACGCGTTGTACGGTCTAATGGAGGGCCATAAGTTGGTGCAAGTTAGCACCTTACTCTGGCTTGGTCCTGCGCGCGCGCTGTAATGTAGATAAATTGATCGCTTCAATCCCTTATTGGATTAATATATGGTAATATGTTCAGATCGCGATAGCCAGTGCCGAGTTACGATTAAACAGTTTTTATGTAAGGCCGCCATCTTTGTTCGCAGCAGTCGGTATGTTGGTGGGGTGGTGCAAAGAGATAAAAGAAGCGAGATGCTAAAATCTTATCTAATGATTCCTGAAATCATTATACTTAATTATTCAGCAGAGGAGCACATGTGTTTGTTGTAATGTAAGAATCTAAAAATAAATATAAGTATCGGACACAGTCAGTCTTTTAGCAAGTCCGATTTGAAAGCTGTGATACTTTTGCTCTTGCACAATTTTATTATAATTGTTTAGGAATGTATTCATTAAATAATTACATTTCTGTACATACCAATATACGGCAGAGTCAATCAATTCGCAGTCCACTGCCGTACACAGACCTCTCCCAGGCTACACTTGGACCCTGTCCTTCGCTATGGCAGAGTGTCTCAACAAATATACTATACATTAAAGTGGTCGAGAATAGTCGCGATTATGTTATACTTAATCTATTTTGATTTAACTTTAAAATGCGCTTCCCCGCTTCCCAGGCTTCCCGCTTCCGTCTATGACGTGTCCCACCCGACACGTGTTAATCATACCACTATGGTATTCGTGATTTTATGACAGGCCGCGAGTCTGCATAATGTGATAGGTTTTGTTTCTGAACGTTCATGTGGCGAAACTATTTGAACGTGATAGATGGATGCTTCAGTGGATGTCAGGTTCTGAATCCAAGCCGGAACTTGGTCGTTATTGTGTAATTTGATTCTGATAATTGATTCATTTGCAAAAAGTGTCACATTTGTGTGTACCTATATGATAGGTTAGTGGTAGCAGTCACTTTAGTTGATCAAAGTAAAAAGGACCTAAACTGCTGGTCATTTACTAGTTTCGGTTTCATATTATACGGTGTTATCTTTCAGTCAATGTATGTATTTTTTTTTGTTGTTTGTACACTTTAAGTAGGTATTCACAATAGCTGAGAAGAAACTCACAAACCCACTCTAGTTAAGAACGCTATAGAACTAAAAACAGAAGATATTGATAGCGCTTTATCTAACAGAGGTGGCAATAGAAAGTATGCCCGATGTCAAAGGCGACTTTATGTCACTTTATGAATACTTGAAACAATCCTTGTCCGTCTGTCCAGGGGGCACACAAAACACGTAGAGGCGATATTAATAGATTAATACAAAACAATATTTTCGTGTTCTTTTTAGTTTTAATGGTCGGAATTGAAAATGTATGTGTTAGATGTAGACCCCCGATAGTGTTTAATATTGCTTATTTAATGTTAAAGTGTCGAAGAAAGTTGTTAAAGAAATAGCTGAGTATGTAGGTCAATGTAGATAATGTGTTGGCTAATGTTTTATTTATCAATTTTTATTTCGAATGGCGTAACAGTGCCCACTCTCACTGTAGGGTTAAGTTCTTGGAATATGTCAATATTTTGCCGACCGTCTAGTAATTTGTTCTACCAATTGGTTTTTGTATAGGTATTATGTTTTTTGACATCAAGAGAAAATCCAATGATAAAAATCTACTGAGAATTCGTAAACTGGTACGAATTTGTGACCCAGTCGTAATAAAAAGAAAATTCATACTGAGTAAGTAAGTGATGCGCCCCACAAACATTTCCACACAAAAACAGGTAACAAACTGATAAACGACTTGATACACTTTGTTCCGAATTCATGAATCCAATAAGAGAAGCCGAAATAACCTCAAGAAGAAAAGAGGAAAAACGAAGAAATATCCTTAAAGTTTGTTCAATAAACAAAGCGAGGCGAGATCGCAGGAAAAACGCTTTCGAGCCACATTGCAGTACATTTTATACAAACGATGACATAAATACTCATTTTCGGCAACAATATCCGATATTGAGTGAGGCCTGTCTTCCGAGGAATGAGCTGATACAATGTCGGCCAAAAATTGGGGTATAGCTTAATTTTTTTGTTCGGTGAACGTATCCGATATTTTCCTTTTCGATATCGTAAATTTTTTGGCGATTGCGCCATGAATATGTGATGGAGGTTTCTGTGTTCTATTTTTGAATTTATTTACTCATGTGGTAAAAATATAATAAGGTGCACTTTTTCTAATATTATTATTAAACGCTGAAAAAACTCTATCGTCTTAATATAAATAAATTCCATTCTTGATGCTAGGAATTCTGTGTTTTTTTGTAGAATCTTGCTTTTTCGACGAAGTAAAAACATTATAAAAAATATTTTTCGTATATTACATTCCTTTCTTCTTTTTATGTTTTTATCAATACACTAAAACAACCACACAAGAAACAGAAAACACGAACAAAACCGTCAAATTTTCACCAAAAATATCCCTAACAATCGGGCTACGGGAGTATATTTTCGTTCTGCCAGTGTACTCGTTCATGTTTATTCACTGCCTCACCCCATCCTATACATTTATCGGTTTGCATCCCAACCTTACGTGGAATATACTAGCCGAGCAATGAGTCTTATTCATCTTGCATTTAACTTCACACTCTTGCTATAAGTTAGAAAACTTACTGGAGGAAGTAACAAATATGAGTGATGGAATGAATGGGAGTGCAGGGAATTATTCTGGGGTTGCTATATTGCTGGGTGGAGGAGAGAAAAATTATGCGATCGTATTTGATAGCGGAGAGACAGTGTGAAAATTTCGACAACTTACTCTATTGCAAGGTTATCGTTAAAATAAGTTTGCTGAATATGACCCTTACACATCAGAAGATTTAAAAAAAAATCGTTTGTGACTCTGCATCACTTTTAAGTGACATACCTACTTACATCCGGATTCTGAATTGAAAATTTGAAGTTGAGAACCTATAAAACTTTACGTAGCATGACCAAACATCAATGTAGCTTGTGGAATTCAAAATTTCTTCGGAAAAAAAAAAATAGATATGCTGGAGTTCGCTGGGTATCAACTTAAGAAAGAATAATGCTAAACTAGAATTTGGCAAGTTCTCACCGTCAAATTCTCAATTCAGAACCGGGTGTTAGCATTCTATGGATTGCATTCTGATTTCTCACGTCTGAGTTATTTTTAGATTTTTCTCAGCCATTTATTAAACAAAAAACCAAACACTTCTTGCAAAAATATGTAACCAGTATTATGATAATTATGTCATAAATAAACCCACGAACTTGAAGCACGTTACAGTGCCATCAAGCAGCGACCTACATACTGTACAACGCGACCCGTCCAAAGTATCGCCATCGGGTTGATATCGGAAAACAATAGCAGACGACCGGTATCTTTACTTATTGCTGGCTACGTTTCCACCGCACTTGCTGCAGTGACCGACTATTTATGTATTTAGGTGAGTATGAATATCTGCAACCGATCCATGAAATGTATTATCCGAATGCAAGTGATCCAAAAGAGAGTGTTCCTTTGAGCTGGATGGGTGATTTAAAAAAAATGGTATATTTGTGATCTTTACATTGTGAACTTGACTTTACGTAGGTAATGCAAAACAACATCTATCTACAACCTCCTTATTAAACTCAAAGGTCCACAAATAAGATCTATAATAATATTTAAAATGCGAAAGAGAGTCGATCTTTTTACCCCCTTTAGTAGGTATATTTTGATAGTTAAACAGTAACTATAGAACCGATTTGCTGCTTTAACCCATTGCCTGTCTTAGGAGCCACATAGGGTTCACGTTGATTATTTAACTACTGTGTCTACTTTGTGGACAGTGAAAGTTTTAAAAAAAGATAGATATCATGATGCCTGAAAAGAAAGAAAGAAAGAAAGAAAATAGGTTTATTTACAGTAAACATGACGCAGAGAAAGAACAAAAACAAAAAGAAATAAGCAAAATTTATCCTAGGCTAATTTTAATCTCAGTAAGTTAAATTCATGTCACGTGGACAGAACCGCGTACTAACCTAGTAATTATTAATTAAAAAAAAATTATTAATTAAAATTACGCTGAAGCAAGTCAGCATACATACGAACGGGAAACGCATGACACATATGATTTACTTGCAGTTTTTACGTCAGTGAGAAGACTCAGGCATGCTATGATTGACAGCAAAATGATCGTACGGTCCCACAGTTGCGCATGAGTGGCGTTATACGTCAAAGTCAGGCGCATCCGGGCGGCGAGACTATCTCACGGTGTGCCGTTATTACTGCAAATGATGGGTTTGAGATATTTTTGTAATAAATATTTGTGTTTGTTTAAGTTATGTTATCACGTTGTGGTTGCGTGAGTTGGTCGACTCGTACTCGACTCGGCATCGTTGAGCAAAAGTTCCACGGGATTACATCTCTGTACTCTCTAATCACAGACGACAAGGCAGCACTAGTTATAGATCAGTAAAAACGATTGATCCTCTCGTTAATTGTAGGCCGAAACCATACCTACTTTGTAGTCATTTTAACCGTTATTTATTTAAGCAGTTATACTTTAGTCATCTAAAGGCAAAAAAACTTTAAAACATTTGAAATACAAAACTACATCAACTGGTTTATTATTCTACCGTAGTATCTAAAGTGTATAATAAATAAAATATACCCAGAAATAAAAAAAGTAACCACACTTCTCAACATTGAAAAGGGCATTACGTAAATGTAAACTAAATTCACTGATGTCTTGTCACAGGAGTTAGGTCTTATTTTCATAATTACCACCTGTTGTAACAGTGTCATGCATTTTGAGCACTGCTACATAAATCCATTATAAAATACTGCAACACGTTTTATAAGAAATGCGCTTCAATTGTGAGCCATCGATCATGCGCCCGCGCATACAATCATTCGCTTTTTATTCGCGCTCCAGTCAATCATAAATCAAGCCGATGATTGAACCTTTTGGACGTGTATCTTCACGCTATATCCTTATCAGGGTAGGTAAGTTGTTGATTGACAGTAATTGTGGTGGTTGGAAGACCGTGGATATTTCTGCTGATGCACTTAATGGTAACAAAAACTATAATTAAATTATGTGTGTTAGCAATGATAAGTTGGTGGTTCATATATTTACTTTTCCAGCTCCGTTTTTGCCAGCTTACGTACTGGGTCTAAATATAACTTAGTGAAGTCAAGAAATTTAATATGTCCATGCCGTAAATACCCAAACATTTATCATCGATGCTTTGTGACTTTGTTACTAGATAAATTAAGTATGTATGTCGATTATGTCAACTTACACACAGTGAATCCTGATAGATATCTATAGAGCTGAAAGAACTTAACGAGGATATATTAAGAGATGTTTATGACTACTTAAATAATGCAATATTAATGGACTGCAACTAATTACAAAGTCAGATAAGTAAGAATAATGCTTCAATTGACTCTGCAGGAGAGAAGTTTTTGGTATTACATCCAATGTTGTCTTCTTGCATTTCGTGTTCCTATGAGCTCATAAAAAGACGAAACAGTAGCATATCAAACAATTATGACAAGCAGCTAACCCTTCATAGATACTCCTTGTTCCAGATACAACATTATCTTAACTAACCCAAACATTAACAAATATGTTTATTATTTAAAAAAAACAACGTTTTATCTGCAATCGTTTGAAACTAATGTTGCGCGCGGGTCGGTGTGGTCCGACAGGTGTGGCTCCTAAAGGTCACAGGTATTAGCGGTCCTTTGATGCGAGTTTATCGGAAATAATCCTGGATAGATGCAATTGAATGTGGAAGTGGATGGGGTTGGTAAGGATGGCTTTTTTATGATCGGATATTTATGAAGCGGCTGAAGCTTCGAAGCGCGGCACAGTGAGGTCGTGAGTTCGAACTCCAGTCACTGAAGTATAGTAAAGTAAATGTGGAACAGGGTTTTATATGTTATGTACTTTGGTCATTCATTGTGGAAAAGGGAGATGACGGGACCAATATCAAATGATATCGATCGGTCTATTCCATGTAAGGTTAGGTCATCATGATACATGATGTAACTAAATGATCGAAAATCATAGAAGGCTAAGGATTGTAGCTGTATCTTGTAGCGTAAGCTAGATAAGATTGTCCAATGTGGATTGACGTTCAATCCGATCAGAACCAACTGATCGATTAAAAAACAACACCTGCCAAGTTCAATACACACACCAGAATCAATCAAACAATTTGTTCAACGCACAAACCTGCGCACTAAATCGATCAGAGAGACACCATCTATTACTACGCGGCCTGCGCGCGCGCGCAATTATAACGCGCGTAATTGGATCCCGCGGTAATACGAGACATTGTAATACAGTTCTGATTGCTTTTCAACTTGTTTCTGATGTAGATCTATCCTATGGTAAGAATAGTAAAGTAATATCACGCCTGTTTCCTCCGGTAGGCAGATGTTGTAGGTATAGTAAACTCATGTGTTTTCAGTTGTAAGTCCCATGTGGTAGGGTTCGAGCCTATTGTCACCAGCCGTGCACAAATCCTCACTTCAGGGCAATCCTGCTACTGAGAAATTTTCAGTATAAAAACTAAAAACACTTTTTGTCCGACCTCGGAGTCGAACATCAGAAGCTCATACTTGTATAGGTCAGTCAAAAGCTTGCACATCGCAGACATGAAAATGTATTTATTTATTTTAAAATAAAACAGCCAAGGCCATTTAAATTAGTTAAGAGACATTAATATATAAGTTAACTAAATTAAATATTCGACTTATTCAATTACTCGACAGTCATACGCTCATCTCCCAACACTCCAAACATATTGATTGACAAGATCTTCTTCCATTCATCCGTGAACACATCACAGTCAGGCTTAGCGTCCAAGAGAGCGTTGAGCGCAGAGTGTGCGAGGGACAGGAGACTGGGCTTGAGAACTTTGTGTAAAATAAAGGTCCAAATGTGTACTTAATGCCTGAAAATTCTGTTATGAGCTGAATTTAAAAATGCCTCCTTTCAGTTGAGGGCATGATCACAATGTATGTATTACAAGAAAGTAAAAATCTACTGTTTGTTTTGCATGCTGTATTCCTTATTGCAAAACTAAGATATTAATTAAGGACAACTTCTATGCTCCGTCTTTGTGTCTCTTAAACATCTTACACATAATCAGCTTATAATGTTCCCACAGCTGGGACACAGGCCTCCTCTCTGTGAGAGGGAGTGGGCCGTAATCCACCACGCGGGTTGGTAGATGTTACATACACATATGTCTTCGAATTTTTGGTTCGTTTCCTCACGATGGTTTTCTTCACCGTTTTAAGAGCAGTGGTGATGAAATATTTTACTCAAAGTAAAGCGCCTCTCTGGGTTCAAACCTACGACCTACAACTCGTAAGTCGCGGCCTGTATCTCTTATAGCAAACATTAATTAGTACTCCTTAATTGAAAACTTGTAGAACCGTTTGAGCAAAGCAGGTCTTAAAATGAAGTCATTACATTTTTGATACTCAAGCCAGAAAGTACCATGTACTCGAAAAAAAAAAACCAGTCAAGTCGTCGGAGTAGGACACAGAGGGAGGACAAATTTCATGATACTAGGTCAATGGGAGGTACCTACCCTAAGGTTTTGATTCCCTTCGAGTGTTAAAATATGCGGCATAATCGGACATAAACGCCCTTATCATTTGTTTGAGTTGACTTAGAAGTTTGGTTTTTTCAATGCTTTAAGTGATTGCAGCCTTGAGTATTTGATATTAATTTTAACTTGATTAGTCCACGCGTTCCTGAGAATAAAGGTCTTGACAGACGGACAACGAAGTGATCTTATAAGGGTTCCATTTTTCCTTTCAAAGTACGGAAGCCTAAAAATGATAATCAATTAACAACGCGGTCAAAGATTCAAGGAATGATTTAGTGTTACCAGAACAAAAACGGAAGTAGGTACTAAATAAGTTTCCTATCTTAATTAATGGCTGTTCCTTTCGTGCAGTTCTGTTCATATCATTCATCGTATTTTATCATAATATATCGTACATTTGTTAGTATTTAGATAGTTTCGCATGTCAACTGTATTTCCATGCGTGCGCTCGTAAGGACCAAAAATACATAAATACGCCTTGTAAAGTGTAGCCATAAACTGAAAGATAGTGATGCCTTAATTTCATTTGTAAATGTCTTCAGCCCTTAAATGGATTACTGGTTCAAGTGGATGTAGACGATGATTAGTAATTTAGGCGATGATTAGATTACAAGCTTAAATCTATCAATTTCTGAATCAACGGGTGTTAAATATCGAGTTGTCTATTTCTTTCCTTGATATTGCTAGGAAAGAATTTTGTGCATAACTCATAAAGTTATTTATTAACTGAATAGAAATCCGAGCTCTCACCAGTCAGATTATGAGCACACCTATCACTCTTCGCAAGCGCGCTATAACTTATCGGCCATCATCTTATTACGTCTATAAATTCAATCTGTTACCATCATGATTTTCATTCCCATGACTCGCGAATCATAATTATTAATTATGGCCTGTTCAGTGTACAGGAATCGAACCAGCTACCCGGTTCATCGACCGCCCCCGCCGCTGCTGATCCGCTATAGATCAACGTCGACAGTTTGGCATCTCATCGCTACACGAACAGAGGCCGCTACTAGCCGCCGACTGGCGGTGCCTCCGTGTGAAGCTCCATTATATCACGTCACGTTAGATTTGCCGTACGTCAAGACGCTTTAAATGCGGGTAATGGGAACAGCCGGTCGATTCTGTAAAAATCTCACCGTAAAATCATAAGTGAAGTGAGCACTTAATAGTGTTAGTCCCTAGCGAAACAGCTCACTTCACCCAAGCTTTCACGGTGAGATGGTTACAGAATCCCACGGCTGGTCCTTAAGTACGAACTAACCAACGCGTAGGAAAAATCCTGGAAAAATCTTATGAAACGGTTCTAAAGATTGAGACGCAAGGAAATCAATTGGAAAGACAACCAAAGCAACTAACCTCCTTTTTAAGGTACTTTAAAGGAAGTCGAGAAAGTAACAGACAACTAAAACTGAAAAGATGGAGGCTGTCAATATTCGGCGCGTACATTAAGCCAGTCTCGACTCACATGTTCCCAGAGTCCTTCAACCCGTATTCAAGTCACACGTTTAATTTACACAAACTCAAACCTAATACGGCAGCCAAGCACCTAATACACTACAGCACAGCGGCCATTATTATGCTCTCTATAGATCAAAGTCGTTTAGCATCTCATCATGCCATAAACAGGGGTAGTCGCCGATCAGACGGCAGTCGGGGCTAGCGTTAATATTGAGCACCTTAATATACCGCTATCGACTGAACACTATCACCCGCCTATGTATACCTCCAAGGTTGGTGTCCATTGTTGTACGGCAACGAATGACGGGAGATCGGCATTTCAGTAAAAAAAATCGATTAAACTCGTCTGGTTTTTGGTAAATGACTGGTTTTTGGCAATGAATGATGTATGTAAATCCAGTTTTCTAACGGCTTTCTTTGACAGAGCAGAAAGTAGACGTGTGTGGAAAAAGGAGATCCAGGAGGCTTCTGTCCTGCAATAGGACTATATAGTCCAGATGGATAGGAGAGAGAAGCAGTGTATCTTAAATCTTGGTTTATCATGACTGTGATGTTAGTGAGCATAGTGAAATATATTAATATAATTATATAATGTATTTCTATAAATACAACTATAGAAAGACCATGTGACCTACATATGACACTTTCCCTCTTACATCGCGATTTTTTCCTCCAAAGATATAATTTCCCCGTTAATACGGCCACTGTTCTCAGAAGCAGAGCAATCAGTATGAAGAGGGCTTCAGAGGCTGTTGGCTCCGTGATCGCACTTCATTACAACAAGCTTCTTAAGATATCGGCACCTTCAGACGCGCAGTCGTTACTAGCAGCCGCCTGTCGATGGAGCGGTGCTTGTCCACTGTTGTACGGTATAGGGATCTGTACTGATTTTTCTCATGAGAATGTTGGAAAATGATTTTGGTTTGTGTTGACATTCACTCAAGCTTCAGATATGACTGTTTTGTGGATTGATCTTGCGATGTTAATGATATCTAATTTAAATCTAATCCTGGGTCTTCCTGAATGCCTAACTGCAAGAATTTCTAATAAGCAAAAACCCCATCGTAACTAACTAAAGACAGGGAAATATTTTTTTTAAACAAATCCAACTTAAATTGCCCAAATATTCAAATCACTACTGTCATTCTTTGACAGCATGAAATGGCTAGTGTATCCATTTTTATACCAATTAATTTCCCTGTACAGACGCCAGCACATCAAGCTACTACAATCTGTCAGATTTCTTTAATAGACTTTCAACTTTAGCGCTAAAGCATAGGTAAGGTTCAATGTTGATTGGAAAAATCTGACAATTACGGGTAGCTTGATGTGCTGGCGTCTGTACATACCTACTGTACAGACGCCAGCACATCAAGCTACTACAATCTGTCAAATTTCCTTAATAGATTTTCAACGTTATTGCTAAAGCATAAGGTTCAAAGTTAATTGGGAAAATTTGACAGTTTCGGGTAGATTGATGTGATTGCAGATTGATCTGTACATCCTTTTGCATGGCAATCGTAATATCAGCAGTTTGAACTAGGCAACACTTACATCGTATCTTTACACTTAGGTATACTAAAAAACCGTGCCTCACAACAATGGACACCCGCCAAACAATGTCCGCGGTATCAGATGACGAGGTTAGCCCGACGCCGCATGTTTATGGACACAATCTAATTTATTAGACGCCGTGCGCAGATTACGGCCTGCCTCCTTGCCTGCTTACCATCGTTTTGTTGTAGCGCTGTTTTATCTGCGATCGGATTCGCCGGTACAGTGTTCAAGAACCTTTTTTTGCGTGAAAGTGATTTCAGTTGCACGCGAAAGGGAAAATTGCGTGTTTCTATTAGTTGTCGCCGTTTACTTGGTTCAGGTAGGACAGGACTGGTTACTTGTTTAATGGTTTCGGAGTAAACGCAATGAGGAAACTTAAAGCGGGCCACAAGGATAACGGCAAGTGTGATAGTTCCATATAACAAAAATTCAAACTCAAAGCATTTATTTTAAATATACCAATTACAGGCACTTTTGAACTATCAAAGGGCCAGTCAGTCAGAAAGCTGAAGCTAGTTGCCCATTCCAAAGCGTAGTATATACCTATGGAGAAGGACGGGTAAGAAAATCCAAGGACACTTGAGGAAGCATAAACTATTTTCAGGATAGGCTGTAATCATAGCTTGAAGATTTGGCAGAAAGAGAAAAGATTACTATTTCTACCGCCTCAAGAGTTGCTGCTTCACAAAGAATCACATAGCCATTAGTGGCGATATGGCATCTTGCACAAACCATCGACCAATAGCAAGATGACGTCCTTGAAAAGATTCTAATCAAAAACTACCAGGCAAATTGAATTCGACTTCCCCAACTATTGATCATTCCTATCTAACCAACCAATAACTTACTAATATAAATTCACACCCGACCACAGCCGAATCGACATCCAATCAAAACACTGCAATAAATAACGACAATAGTACAGTCTCAATTCTAAAGTTAATCGTACAGACTTAATTCTAGCAAACACTTAGAACAAGAACCGGTACCAGGAGTCCATGACTATCGTAGGATTCGATAATTAATATGCTAATGCACAACTTTGCCCACCCTTGCGTACGTGAGAAGCATGATGGACGATGCCAAAGAATATGTGTTTTTGAGGAAGTGACCAAAATTTACTGACGGATTTACTGAAGCCTTCTACTATACATGCTCTCTGATAAATTCACTACCTTCTTTGTTATCTTCTTAAGCTGCAGCAGGTTATAATTAAGGCAACGGTCATTACACTAGTGAGTTTAAAGGTCCACGTTTTATAGTTCACGTTTAGTCAGTTTTCTCACAACAACGGCTTTTTTGTTTCAGATAATCAGTTTCGCCCCATCTTCATTTTTTTCAAACTCTACAAGTTGTTCGTGCTTTAGTTACCATAACCACTCTCATCTCATATATGATAACCAAAAATAATTGGTCCTTAGTTACGAAACAAAACTTTTATTGATGGGGTAGGTAGCTAATTCTTATTGAATTATCATTGGATCTTGCATCTCTGCGACACTAACCAGATAGGCATTACAACTTCCTGACTGCAATTACCTCCACCTATCACGTTACTACAGATCTATGTGCGCTGATTTGCGTGCGCGAGCGGAGAAAAAACGTCATAATTTACGAGCTGCACGCTGACGTCTGACTGACAGACGATGTGTAGTGAGCCATGAGAAACGAACACACAGACACATAAACAGCAATGTTTTCTAAGCATGGTGCATAATTGAAATCTAATAGCGAGTGCGGAAACACGGAAATTGGTAATGATTGCTTTATGATTGTGAGATTATGATTTATAAATCTGTTTTCATCCGGAAATGAATTAAAATTATGTGGCGCGCGATTAGATTGCTTGGGTGCGGGTTGGACCAGTTACTAGTTGTTACAATAATAATTAGCGGCCCTCTGAGGCTATGTTGTGACTGACAATACACACACTAGTAACTTAGAAAGTTATGTCAATAGCCTTTAGCAGCTACACAATTAAAGCCGTGGAGTTTTTTGCCGGCTCTTCTTCGTTTCTTAAGTAGCCATGTAGGTTTAAAAATATTATGAATTGATTTGAAAACTAGGGCCTCTGATCTTAAAATTACTTGCGTAAGTGTTATATCAAAGGCATCAATAATCTACCTTGTTGCCTTCTTGAAATCTTCGGAAACGCTTTCAGTCCAGAAAACGTGACTGCTACCTGTTTTTATGGCAATAGGTATATAGTAGAAGGATAGTAATAAGTACCTCAGGCTTTCGATTTACAGGTCTTCATCTTCTAGCTACTCGTAAGGAACTCTTGTCTGATATCGGTAATTATGGGATTCACAAGGAAAGCCTGCCTCATTCGTCTATAAGTTGTCGCAAGAACTAGTGCTAAGCATGAGGTCATGGGTTCGGTTCCCAGGTCGGGCAGTGTTTTTGGGGTTTTCTTTTAGTAATTTCTTAGTAGCAACCCGGAGTCTGGATTTGTGTGATAGAAAGAAAGAATAAATTTTATTTGGAAACCGTTCGTGAAACACAAAATACAAAATTAACAAAATAAAAATAGTACCCATGTAGCTCACCTCACCCGTAAGCGCGGTAAACTGGTAACGTGAACAACTAATACGTATAAAGTCTTCTAACTAGTCGGAAAGACCATGATAGTCTTTGGTCTGACACCAACAAGTAGGGGCAGGTCTAGACGAGGAATGAGAAAATCATGGATTTACCAAACAGTTTTATTCAACTGGTAACCTCGTACAAATCTGTTAGCTGACAATAATCAGATGTATCTTCATTTACAAAACTGATTGTGAAGTCGTGACACGAGTCTTATCTTGTATCGACAGCTGATCACCGACATTGATACAAGTAATCCTATTTACATAGTATTTATAAATAGCTCGCTTATGTAGTGCTCTACATAAGCGAGCTATTTATCAGCAGGGCAAGGTATTTGCGGTAATTTATTTGTATGGGGACTGCTTTATCTGGTTTGGTAAATCATGTAAGAATCTACTGATAAATCACTGTGATAATACTGATTTGACGTTACATCATCATAGTATAACATCAAGCTTGTATTGTTTAAAGGGGTAGGCAGAGGCAGCAACATTTCCCCAGCTCAAAATCAAAAATCAAAATATTTTATTTCACATTAAACTACCTGGGCACTTATGAAACGTCAGATGCTCGGTTCCAATTGGTCGTTTTCTATGGAGAAGAACTAGGAAGAAGCTCTACGTTTATCTTTTAAATTATAATTGGCTTTTAGCAATGTTTTCAAATAAAAGTATTAACAGAGGGGCCATTCCTGTAATTTTAAGAATGTTCACAGTCTGATCTCAGTCTCAGTCTGTCAAAAATACCTCTAATTTCCCGACATTTTTGACAAGTTTTTGACAATGATTGTCATTGAGATGAGATCGCAACTAGATTTTGAACGTTTTTAATTACAGGAATTGGCCTTCAGGTATAATAGACTAGTAAAGTAAAGGCCTGACAACAAGTACCAGGTACTTAACAAAATAGAAAATGGTCTAAAAATCTACAGTCTACAAGGTCTAGTTAAGCTTTAAGTCCAATATAATAAGTACCAGTTTATTGCCAGTAGCCAGGCATAAGTCTAGGCTCCAGGCTATTATTATACTAAGAATTTCCTAAAGAACAAACTCAATAACACTGACCGACAACGACCTGGCGATGGAAATTAGGGCCCCATGCTCAATCCAACGAGGCATGAAATACAAAAAATGCAAGAAACATTTTCATTTTTAAAACATTTTTCTAAGCCGCATACAAAAGCTAGTCTTTTACACTTCAATATGTATGCTAATTACTTCGTAGAATTATCAACACATCAGAAATAATATCCACGATAACCTAATCGATTTAACTGCAAACTAAATAGTTTAAAATACACATTAAAACACATATAGTATGTTCCAAAAGTATCGGATGAAAGTGTAAGCAAACCTAAGACGGTTTCAAATTTAATTCTCAGCACTTTATCCAACAATTATTGTTTGAACAACATTATTAATAATTGTAATTGAAAATGGTTAATGAAAATTGAGGTTTTAAATGTATGTAATTGAGGCTACAATTACATATGTACATACGCCAACACTACAAGCCTCAATAATCAAACGGAAAACAGCATCAAGGTTTTACCGAGCGGTCCATACTGCAGAAGACCGCATAACATGGAGACGTGACGTATCTGGTTCCGATCCTCAGCATTGAGGGAATGAGAAAAAAGGTTTTTTAAAATAAAATTTTGGGGTTTACGTATTCAAATAGTCAATTTATAAGGGGCACTACAAATTGGCAGTCACAGCACCCTAATTTTAATAATAACAGCGTAAACTATAGGTATATGATAACACTATTAACCACAATCTGAATAATTTTGAAGGATCTTGCGAATCTATTGCTTCATACGTCCGAAAAATGTGTCTGCTCAACAACGTAAACAGCGCAATATTGAAATGTTGTTGAACTGTCAAAATAAAACCCATTGCTACTGTTCGTGTATTGTTTACCCCGCAGGTCTGGTACGTTTTGTGATGACTTTAGTTTAAATTTTTATAACATACTTTTGGAACAGACCATACATATAATACACTTTCTTTTTATTTCCAATTAATAGATATAGATACCACATAACGATTAAATTCCGTCATTACTTTTTAATTGCCGGGTATATGATTAGTAGGTTAAGCCTTAATGGCGGTGATAAAGAGGATAAGTTGTAATTATATTCAAAGTTTCTGCTAAACAGTGTTGCTCGCACCTGTCATCATTATCCTATTCAGTGTGTTGTTTTAGTATTCCTAGGAAGGTCTGCGGTAATTCTGAGCTTACACCTTTTGCCATTAAAATAAAATCTTTTAATGCCTGTGTGGAAGTTAACAAGTAAAGGAATAGGTTTGCTTATTAAGCACGAATACGAATCATTATAATCAACAAAAGCGTGCTATTCGCGTTCCGCATTTTCGTTTTTGACATCGAATTCCGAAATTAAAGTTCTTTTTCACTCTGTAGTGTTTTTTTTGGAAGTCGGTTGTTTTTTTTTTATAAAAAAGTTTTTATTTTTCACTTTTTAGCTATACCTACCCCACACAAATTCATATAACACTACTTGCTATGTGGTAGGATGTACGGTGGTATACTGAACACATCTGCGTACTGCATCTGCGTTTATAGGGTACAGACGTGGTGTTATGTTGTGCGATTGCGTAAACAATGCATACATATGCTATAGCAGCAATCGCGATTGTTTTACTGTATTTATTGAAGAGTTCCGTTGTCTGTCTCCGAAACTCATCACCAGATCTTTACGAAATTTAAATGGGACCATTTCGTAATAAACCTCTATCGAACATAAAAGAATTTTGAAAATACGTCCATATATGACGGAGTTATGCCCGAACATAGATTAAAAATATATTGTATATATAACCTCCTCCTTTTTGAAGTCGGTTAAAAAAGATCAAATTTGTAAAACACTTATTCGTTTACAGTAGAAACTCGATTTTCTGGCCCTCAGTTACACGGATTCGCCAGTATCCGGACTATCAATCAGGATCAACCACGACCAATAAATGCATACACCGTATGTTGAAAAATGTGTTCTTAATAAACATAAATTTTCGTTGATATGTATTTGTTGTTTTTAATAAACACATAACATTATGTTATGTACTACATATGCACAAAACCTGCTTTTCTTCATACATTCAATTATCCGGAGTTTCGATTATCCGAATCCCTAACGAAAACAATTAGTCCGGTTAATCGAGTTTCCACTGTATATGAAACTGACAGGGGTTAAGAACGCATTCTCTCCTCGGCCGCACTGTAATATAATAAGTACCTAATGTATTTTATTTATTTATGATTTGTGTACTGGGACTTGGTGAATAAATAAATAAATAAATAATGATGATCAAATTAATTAAGTTTTATCCACTACGAGATTGAGACGCAGCGACAGTTTCTAAATTGTATTTGTTTCGTTCTGAAAACCGTCACAATTACTTTTACCTACTTGTAAAATTTTCATTGTAATGGAGTACCAGTAGAAGAGATACCTACCTACACGAAACAGTGTAAAGTTCATAAAGTTGAGTCGACGAACTACCAATCAAAAGTAAAACTGGACTACCGGATTACGTTTATTGTATAACATTTTCATTTTTATTTTCACTTTTCCGTGTTGGGCACTTGCGATGGGGGTTATGCTGAACCATTCATTGTAATGTATAGCGCACGTAAAACCGTGTAAGTTGAATATTTTTATGAAGATTATTTACTGACAGAGGTTTTATGTCATGTAGAGCGACTATTTTATTATTTTATATTCGTAGATATTGCAAAAACCTCAAAATTTAAGCTAATACCAGCGTGCGTGAGTATACCACAACTCAGGTGCAGGTTTCCGATAACTTTACAATCTCAAAGATCAAACTTTTATATCTCATAATCTTCCAATTAAAAAAAAAACATAATATTTAAAGTTCAAAGTATTAAAATGTTCAAAAAGCCCTTCGCAGAGTAGCCAACATTGC